>JAUPFT010000001.1:42966078-43566078 GCA_036936625.1 Parnassius smintheus behrii | reverse complement strand
TTCATACACAATTCTGAAAACAAAAAATGATATCTATTTGTTATGCTATGCTATTGTATAGTACGTTTCTAGGGCAGGCGGAAAAAAGTACATTGACCTTTGACGATATCATCGGGGTAGGCAATATTTTTTGTTTAGGTTCATTTTTTTATCCTTTTATCATTACATACATCATCAGAGTGAAAGATAAGGGTGCCGAGTGCGTAGCTCTCCTAGTAAACGATCTTCTTGCTTGATCGCTTCGTCGCGTTTTACCTGTTCTACTGGTACGTTCGTCGGTTTGACTCTCTACTGTCTTGTCTCCTTGTTTGTTGTTAAATTTGATTCTTACATACTGTATCCCACGAGCATGCTCGGAAGTAAAAGTCCGCCGTAAAAGAGCCGGCATGTGGCGGTAAGGCGACTTAAATACAATAAAGTGGCGCCAGGTGCTCCAAGGGAAATCGTTTGCGACAGCATCTTTCGCCCTGCTGCCTTTCAGCTTTCGGCACGATTATCTTTACACCTTAGCTAGGGCAAATGGTTTTTGAAGAGGTTTTCCTTCTTCTAAGCTTGTCGAGGCAAGGCAAGTTTTTCGAAGAGTTGTTCCGGTAATTCCGCAGGTCACTCTCCTTATCAGCCTTACTAACCCTTACCGCCCTTGTACAGAATATCATTTGATGTATGTTCGTAAGTATAGTACGTTTCTAGGGCAGGCGGAAAAAAGTATATTGACCTTTGACGATATCATCGGGGTAGGCAATCTTTTTTGTTTAGGTTCATTTTTTTATCCTTTTATCATTACATACGAGGTGTGTCCAAATGTAAGGTGACTTAATATTTATGTTGTCCCCTTCAAAGTAATCCCCCTCAGATATAATACACTTGTGTCAACGCTTTTTCCAATCGTCAAAGCATTTCTGATAATCACTTTCTGGTATAGCCTTCAGCTCTTTCAGCGATGCAGTTTTTATCTCTTCAATCGTTGCAAATCTTCGTCCTTTCATAGGTCTCTTCAGTTTTGGGAACAGGAAAAAGTCACATGGGGCCAAATCCGGTGAATATGGTGGCTGAGGCATGATTGTAGTGTTGTTTTTGGTCAAAAAACCTCTCACAAGCAACGATGAGTGAGCAGGTGCATTATCGTGATGCAAAAACCATGAATTGTTTACCCACAATTCGGGACGTTTCTTACGTATTGCTTCTCGCAAATGGCGCATAACTTCTAGGTAATACTCCTTATTGACCGTACGACCTTGTGGCAAGAACTCATGATGCACCACACCCCTACAGTCGAAGAAAACTGTAAGCAAAACCTTCACATTTGATCGAACTTGGCGTGCTTTTTTGGTCTTGGTGATTCAGTGTGCTTCCACTGGGACGATTGAGTCTTAGTTTCGACGTCATAACCGTATACCCATGTTTCGTCACCTGTTATGACCCTTTTGAGCAAATCTGGGTCGTTGTTGACATCATCCAATAGCTCTTGAGCGATTGTCGTGCGACGGTTCTTTTGGTCGAAATTGAGCAATTTTGGAACAAATTTTGCTGACACACGTTTCATGCCCAAAATATCCGAAAAAATTTCATGGCAAGAGCCAACCGATATGCCAACATCCTCCGCAACTTCTCTGATAGTGATTCGACGATTTTCCAAAACAATTTTCTTCACTATTTCAACGTTTTCATCGGTTGTTGACGTGCTGAGGCGCCCAGAGCGAGGTTCGTCATTGGCATCTTCTCGGCCATCTTGAAAGAGCTTGTACCACTTATAAACGTTTTTTTTACTAAGAGTAGACTCACCGTATGCCACTGTCAACATTTCAAGCGTTTTGGAGCACGTAATTCCATTTTTTACACAAAATTTGATGCAAATTCTTTGATCCATTTTTTTTTGATAGAAGAAAATCGCCGAGCACACCAAAGTACGTCTGACCTTTGTAACTGTCAAAAATAAACTAAACATGCTATACACTTCAAACTTGAAACATATGCTCAGGACATGTGTACCAACGCAACAAAATACAAAAATCGAAAATCGAATGTGCGTTGCCCGCGAAATTCAAAGTCACCTTACTTTTTGAACACACCTCGTACATCACCAGAGTGAAAGATAAGGGTGCCGAGTGCGAAGATATTTACAAGCCCTACGTCTATTATTATATAATAAAGAAAGATGATTATCCTGTACCTAAATGAATTAAAAAGCAAATTAATATTAATTAAAGTTTATTATTTATAAATCATGAGTTATTACAATTTTCATTATTGCGTTAATAGTAAGTAAGTACTTTAATAAGTAGGTAGGTAGGTAGTTGTATAAAACATAACCACTTCTTGGCAGTCAGGTAAAAAGACGAACTTTTAATGCTAAGCATTCTTAAGGAGCCAACCTTCAAGCATGCATAAAATTTTTCATAATAGATTGTCAGATACACTTGACTGGCCATTCTTCTGTGTCTATTTCAGAATCATTGTATGATGATAAAGACGTAGAAGAGTCCGTCACATTGATTATAACCTTAAATATCGGCAGTCTTCTTTTTCATATTCGTTTTGGATGAATGAATACGTCACTAGACCACCTTTCTTTTACGTATTTATAGATGTTTACAATCATTATTTTTTCGGTTCCCGAAATATGCGACATTTTCCGGTTCTTTCGTGGTGACGTAAAGTCTTTATGAGATTTTCATGTCAATGGACTCGATTTCATACTAGTGATAATATACAAAACGTCACAAAACAATAACAAAAACTTTAATACAAAACGTAATAATACAACTAACAAAACAAACTTAATAAAAATTAAAACAACTACTATAACCGAAAATTTTAAATCTCAAACTATCTACACACAAGCGCATCCCAAAGCAGCGTGAGACCTATCGCAAATCGCGTCAAAACAGGTTTATTATCTCTGAATGACCGCTTCCTTCACCCTACCCCGTACCATGAGACACGCTTAGCGCATAACGATACGTAATCTATAAAGAAATGTATGGAAGCATTAACTGTCATTTTGTTTCGATGCTAACATCATACTTGAGGTCAATGTACTTTATTCCGCCTGCCTTTTTTTTTTTTTTTTGCGCCCGAAGCAAATATGGGCAACCCTCCGGAAAGCGGGGGAGGGAGGCGGTGAATGCTCATAGCATACCACGCAGCCGGCTGCGTGGTTATGTGGAGACTTTTACCCACTAAACACCGCCTTTTAGGAAATGGCTTAACGATCTGACTAGAGATCTCTAAGCCGTATACGAACGCGACCCTCCTTGCCAGAAAGGAGGGCGCAATCTAGAAACGTACTATATAAACGAAATCAATAGAACTAAACTTTTCCTTGTGATAAATAACATCGCAATTTTCGGATGATTCTGTTATTTCGTCATGTTTATTATCTTTCAGCCGCGGCCTGTTAACAAAAACATTAGGTATTTTTTTTAGTTTTTTTTTTTATTGTTATTGCAGCTTAGAAAAGTTGTAGGAAACGCATCGGAAATAACTTCCGTGTTGATATTTTCAACTTTCTTTTTCCTGTAAAAAATAATTACATTTTAAACAATTTTTTATTTATTTATAAAAGTATTTAATAAATTCATCTAAATATATAAAAACAAAAAAGAAAATTTTACTTCATATTCCTTGAATCGAACCCGGGCACTCTCGAGTGCAAAAAGCAAATTCATAGGTACTGTAATAAATAAACTACGTTTCTAAATTCATAGGTTTATTGTTATAAAAATAAATATTTAGGGTTAATAATACGTTCTTACTCTTTAATACCGTTCATATGTTATGCGTTTGATTTATATGAACCTTTTTTACTCTTCATAACGGGTTTCACTTTATTACCCATATGTGCAAATCATAGTTTTTAACAAGATACCTAATTAGCTTATTACGCTATTTTAACTTAAAATATGTTATATTTACACGAAAGAATTTTTTAAAAGAGAGAATCCTAATAATAAGTATTGAGACAGATGATAACTCAGTAATAAGAAGGAAATGTTGTTTAGGTTTAGCTCAAGGCGATCCATTTTCCCCGCTTTTATTTAATATCTTAATAATGGAGATTTGCAAGTCAATAAATAATGTATTTATATCACAGTACGCAGATGATTTCGTTCTATATGTCACCTGTAATAATATAGAAGAAGGTAAAAACCAATTACAATTAGCTTTAAATCAATTTGTTGGTTTTCTTTATCTTGCTGGGTTAGAAATTTCAGCTCTCAAAAGTAAAATTTGTATTTTCCAAAATAAGTTTGTACGGGACCCTGTATCTATATCTGTTAGAAGCTTTTCTTTAGAAATAGTTGATTGTGTATAAAATACGAGTATTTAGGTATTTGGTTAGACAGGAAGTTACGATGGTCTAAACTAATAAATGAACTAAAAGAAAAGCCCTCTTTTAGCGGGGACAGGTTGCGGCATTCACCCAACTCATTTAAGGCGTCTATACATATCGTGTATTCGTAGCAGATTAGGTTACGCAAGTTTCCTTTATGGTAGTAGTTGCAAGACTCACACAAGCAAGCTAGATAAAATTCAGAATCAGTGTATGCGGGTAATCGGTGGTTTTATTAAAACAACACCTATACACGTCATGGAGTGCGAACTACACCTACCGCCTTTAAATGTACGAAGACATTATCTAGCCGGAAAGTATTGGTTAAAGGCGAAATGCTTTTCTAACCACAAGATTATTCCCATTTTGGACGACCTAATTCTTTAAAATCAAAATTCTTATTGGAGGTGCAAAGAAAAGCCCCTTTTAATTTTACTTCAGTAGAGGTAATTAAAATAATAAACAACTTAGATCCAAATACTAGCTCGGGCATTGATAACGTTAATACTAAGTCCATAAAATGCGTAAAAAACCTTATAGCTCCAGAACTAACTCGATGCTTAAATAGTTGTCTAAAACAAGGTACATTTCCCAGTAGTCTCAAAATTGCCAAAGTTAGACCTATTCAGCAGCGTTGTCTCTAAAATTTTCGAGAAAATTATTTATAACCGACTTGAGACTTATTTAAACTCTACAAATTTTCTTTATCACAAACAATATGGTTAAACTCTATAAATTTTCTCTATCACAACCAATATGGTTTTAGACCCAAATTGAGCACACTATCAGTGACTGTAGACCTTGTTACCAAAATAAAAAACAATATAGATGAAAAAAATGTTGCTCTTGGCATCTTCATTGATCTAAAAAAGGTGTTCGATACAGTCTCACATAAAAAACTTTTGGATAAGTTACACGATATATGTATAACAGCAAAGCCTCTTGAACTTTTTAATTCATACCTCTCCGACCGTTATCAGTTACTACTTGCAGAACACAAAAGCAGCCTAAAACAAATAACGTACGGTGTCCCTCAAGGTTCCAGTTTAGGACCATTGCTTTTCCTTATTTACATAAATAATGTAAGCACATTAGAACTCAAAGGAGACCTATCACTATATGCGGACGATACCAGGTTATTTTACTTCGGTAACAATATTGAATCAATTAATCAATACACGCAGGATGATCTAAACATACTAAATAAGTGGTTTTGCTCAAATCTACTCACAATAAACGTAGCCAAAACAAACTATATTATTTTTGCAGCAAAGAATAAAAAAATACCTGATCTCCTCACACCTCTAAAAATTAATGACAGTAATCCATAAAGTAACAAGCGAGAAGTATTTGGGCCTTACTTTAATAACCAACTGACTTGGCAAGAACACTTGAAAAAAATAAAACAAAAACTGATATCCCTAACCGGAGCACTATGCGGCATATATTTATAGGGCATCGCATTATAGGGTTCGCTGCCTTCCACAAAAAGTCCGTTCCACTATTTATAACTCCCTAGCTAAGCCACACATTGATTATCTGGTGGAAATCTGGGGATCAGCTGCCAAAACTAATCTCAATTCTGTTCAAATCGCGCAAAACAAGTTGATCAAAATTCTTTTCGGTTATGATTTCCTGACATCTACAACCAAAATATACAAATATACTAAAATACTTAATATAGTACAATCATACAAATACTTTTCCTGCGTACTAATACGAATTTATTTTAATAAAAACATACATACTAACTTAAACTTTACAAAAAAGAAAAATGTGCAAACTAAAATTTTAAGAAGTGCTAATAACTTAATTCTGCGACGGCCAAGAACCAACTATGGAAAAAAGAACATCACTTATGAAAGCGCAAAACTATACAATAAATTTCCTGTGGATATCAAGGAAGCTAAAAGTATGCTAACATTTAAGAGACTTAAGAAATAGCCTACAAAATCACAAACTATAATAACACCCTAACTACTTCTAAACAAAACAAACTATCATACAAATAAATCCTATACTATTAAACGAGCAATTCTTGTATATATATATATATATATATATATATATATATATATATATATATATATATATATATATATATATATATATATATATATATATATATATATATATATATATATATATATATATATATATATAATCGGGATCTCGGACACGGCTCCAACGATTTTCATAAAATTTAGTGTCCAGGGAGTTTCGGGGATAATAAATCGATCTAGCTAGGATTTATTTTTAGAAAATGTCTTTTTGTCCGTGTTTTTAGGCAATTAAAAACTGCTACAATATAGTTAGAATAAGAAGGTAAATTTTGACAGTTTGGTAATGATTATAAATAGCTTATTGGTATAATGGGCGGTCACAAAATCGTAAAACCCCGGTTCGAGCCCAGATCGACCGACCGACTTTTTTATTTTTTTTTTTCAAGTTTCTTTCTTTTTTGAGAAAATATATTTTTTTCGAGCCCTTTTTTTAGTATTTTTTAAAAACACGAAAATTTAAATAAAAATAATTGCACTCATGATTTTTTATTCAAATAACCAGTTCAGTTTTTTCTGTTATGTCGCTAAGATCAAAAAATATTATTTATAATTCATCAGTATGTAATTTGTATCTAAATATAATTTCCAAAACACACGAATTAAAAAAACCGAGCGAAAAATACCGAGCAAAGCTCGGTCAACCGGGTACTATATAATAAACGAATAAATATTAAAAACCATCACTACGGTTACCAAAATATCATTAAACATTCATATTAATAATTAATATAATATAACAATATTACAATAATTCTCGTTATGATGGCTAGTCAATTCTAGCAAAGAATCTTTAAATCCACGTATCTGTGTTCGCTTGCACCGTTTGTTTTTGTTTGCTCGGGCGATCTTCAATCCTGTTATGATGGTAAAATTTCTACCCGCACTATTTATATAATTTTGTAACATAAAATATTTGTGTACTTTGCCTGGCACGCTCGGTAACCACTTACTACCTAACACTCATTATGTACATATTTTGTTTTTAACACTCCATTAGTCGCGCGTTCTACTATTGTAGAACAGCCATGCATTTCGTGGGATTTTAACATTAATTGTGGATGTCTAACGCACACACTCATAGTATTCCTCTATTACTAGTTGGTGATCACAATTAGTACCCTTTCGGAAAACTGCGCGATCGCACTTGTTAGAAATTTCGCACCAAAACTAAAATTCTACAATAGTAGAGCGCGCGAGCACTCGCGTGTCATTTTTGTCGGAAGTTTACCTATCGTTTTTATTTTATGTAAGTGTTTATATTATGTATAAATATTGTTATTATGAATTTTTTTGTTTGATAATATTATTTTTAACCGAAGTAACTATATTTCGCACAACGATGGCACATATTTTGAGATGGTTGGAAGAAGTTATTACTGATGAAGCAACCAGCAAAGTATGGGATAAACATATTTTTACTAACGGATACAATGGTACCTTATGCCTACCATATGGAAATATACGCAGGTGCTCAGCCAGATGGTCCTTATGCACAATCAAATAAAGTTGTGAACATTGTGCAACGAATGCTTACCCCATTGGATGGTTTAAGTTATAACGTCACAATGCACAATTGGTTCACGAATATACCTCAATGCTTAGAACTCTTAGGTAGCAAAATTACTGTCGTAGGCACTGTTAAGAAAAATAAGCCACAAATTCCCAAAGACTTCAAAATCACATGAAACAGAAGGGAAACGAGTTCAATTTTTGGCTTTCAAAAATAAGGTACTATAGTATCTTACATGCCAAAATCAAAGAAAGTGGTGCTTATATACTCAACTATGCACTATGATGATCATATCGATTTACAAACAGCAGAGAAACGTAAGCCAGAAATAATAACTTTTTACAACAATACCTACCAAATATGGCGTGGACATTATTTGTAGTATTTATGACGTCTCCAAAAACTCTAGGCGATGACCACTTACCATTTTTTTTAAATTTAATGAATATAAGTGCTATAAACGGTTATATTGTACATACAATAAACAAGGACTACAGAAATAAGGCCAGGAAGGATTTTTTATATGAACTTGGTTTTCACTTAGTCGCGCCATGTATACAACGCAGAATAAATATCGAAAGTATTCCAAAATCATTGAAAATGAAAGGGAAAATGCTTTTGGGTATGAAAGAGTCATCGGAATTACAACCATGCCCAGCACAACTCCCCAATACTGGCGAGTCGGGAAATGTTCCTTTTGTGGCGGAGCGCGCAATAAGTCCACTAGAAAACAGTGTGACACCTGTAAAAAGTGGATTCGTCCTCAACATCAAGTTCCTCAATGCCTTGACTGTTGTAAAAATGATAAAGACTGTGTGGAAGATATGAGCGAGTAAAAAAAGGAGACTGAGAAGGTTTGATGCCAAAAAATCATTGATTTTTCTCAAAATTCACAAGAAGTCTGATATTAAGTGCCTAATAAATGGTAACAGTTATGTTTCGTCTATTTTAGTTTCCTATTAAAGTTTGTTTTTATATGATATTGAAGTATTTTTATATTTGTTTATTGTTTCTGTAAAATCTTTACACAAAATAGTTCTACATATGTAGAGCGCGCGAGCACTCGCGTCCCAAACACAGGGGCGCACGTAATGGAGTGTTAATGCATTTAAGTGAATTTTTTTTGTAAATTCTTATGAGAATAAATGCCTTTGATCCCAGTTACCTTAAAGATACTGCTGTACATATTAGTACACAATTGGATATGTTTACACTTGATACCTGGGTCAGCAATGTGAATATTTCGAATATAATTAAGTTTAACATAGATGCCGTAAGTAACGCTAAAAGAAGTTATAATTCCTTGACATTACAACGACTGTGTAACAGTTTTATTAAAAATACATATTCAAGTTATTACAAAATTTATACGGACGGTTCAAAGGAAAGTACGTAAGTAAAAAGTAAGTAAGACGGTTCAAATGTCTCCATAATGTTGTTAGAATTGATAGCAATATCAGAAGCAATTTCTTATGTTCAATCTTTTCAATCGGGCAAATACGTCGTTTTAACGGATTCCAAGAGTGCACTGCAACACATTGCTCGATGCACCTCGAATAGTCGAGGCACACCGATAGCATACAGTATCTTGGAGTCACTTTCCTCTTTAGCCACAAAAAATCCATACTAATATTATAAATGCGAAAGTGTGTTTGTTTGTTTGTTTGTTTGTCCTTCTTTCACGTCGCAACAGAGCGTCGGCATGGCATGATTTTTTGTATGGGGATAGTTCGGTGGCTGTAGAGTGACATAGGTAACTTTTTTCAGCGGAAAAACATATCATTCCCGTGGGAAAATCGAATATGTTGCAAAATTAAATTCAGCTAGGTGGCGCCACCGTGATTCTACAAGACGGACGACGGTACGATGAACGTACACAGAAGGTCAGAATATCTGGATTATTATGTCTTTTTACCAAAATTAAGATAAAAAATGTATGGATCTGTATTTTTCCACGCAGGACCGGGAAGAGAGCGATAAAAAACATAAAATTCACCAGCTGATTTTCTTCAAACGTTTTGGTGCATTGTAGTTCACAGAATAGGCGATAACCTCGCAGACGATATTAAGTAATCCGTTGATGCTCTGCCTACCCCGAAAGGTTTACAGGCGTGATTATAAGTATGGATCAGAAATACTATCACCACCTGTCACGCTTTCACTCTTAACTATTACTTATCTGTGGTAGAAACAGTTCTTAGTAAGCCTTATTAAGCCTTAGTAATATTTATTGAACGGAAATGAATACAGTTCTTATATGTGGTTATGAATGAATCGGTAAATCGGTGTCAGCAGTAACGAGGCAGCGTGGCGTCTCCTTGGCTTCCCTTTACACGAAAGCCACCCAACAGTTACTCACCTTGCTGTGCACTTAGAAAATGGAGAGCGTGTATATTTCACCGAAAGAAATTTCCAAGAAAGAATTGCATCACCGCTAAAAACTACACTAACAGCCTTCTCTCCGCTCTCGTCGACGCTCCGGGAAGTCTGCAGTCTGTGAACATGTACAAGATCGCCCCCGTCACTACATCAGATTTGATAGACCACAAATCCTCGCTAAAGAACACCGATTCCTTCCAAGGATGATTCGCGAGGCTATTGATATCAAAAAACATCCTAATTTCAATAGAGAAGATGGCTGGGTGCTACCATCTGCTTGGGATCCTATAATAAATAAAATTAAATCTCAACCCAAGCATACAACTGCAAGACTCCATGATACCATAAGTTCATACTGTGTAGATCGGAACAAAAGTTAAAATTTTAATCTATGGTAACCGCGGTTAACTATGACAGCTGGACGTTGAACATCTCAGTCCTTCCCGTGACCATGGGTGCTGTAAAGCTGTCGAAACGTCGGGTAAAAAAGTTAAATATACGCGATCAATTCCGTTAAAACTAGTATTATTTCAATGTGTAGTGTTCGCGTAAATATAAGAAATCATTATGTAACAGCCTTCTTTCAACTTTGTCAAACCGACCCCTTTGCAAAAACGTTGTTATATTCTGAAGTCCTCCGCTATTATACTTGGAACACATCTAGGAAGGAGTGGAAACGCCGTATTCAAGGCGCGCCTGTTGCAAATTGACCCGGTGCCAGATGCCCTTGGTCGTGTGTATACCGTCCATGTGACTAATTTGAATGTTTCTGTTTACGATTGCTGCTGCACCATGTTCGGGGTCCTACAGGATATAAAGACCTTAAAACTGTCAACGGTCAGGAATGCGCAACTTATAGAGAACCATTTGAAGCTCTGCATCTTTTAGAAAACGATAATCACTGGGATGAAACCATGGAGGAAGCTGTGCAGTGCCAGTCACCAGCCAAAATTAGGGATCTTTATGCAACTCTCATATCATCTTGCGGGCTATCTAATGCACATGAATTGTGGGACAAATATAAAGAGTACATGGCCGAAGATATTTTGCGAAGGTTAGGTACAGCAGACACACGCGAACATGACAATGAACACATTTATAATGAAGCACTTGGAAAAATTGAAGATAAAGTAATGGCAATGGTAGGCAAAAAATTAAGTGACTTTGGAATGATAAGCCCTCAGCGAACAACCGAAAATGAACTAAGTGATGAAATTATAAGTGAAAACTACGATATACCAGCTTTGCAGCAGCAAGTAGCCGAATTTGTACCCCGCTTGCTTCCCGAACAAAAACGAGTTTTTGACAAAGTATTAGGACAAATTGAATCTGGAAATGGTGCACTTTTCTTTTTAGATGCCCCTGGAGGAACTGGCAAGACATTTTTGTTAAATTTATTATTAGCGCAAGTACGGAAAGATAAAAACATAGCTGTGGGCATAGCTCCTCCGGTATAGCCGTCACGCTGCAAAGCGGGGGCCGCACTGCACATTCTGTTTTAAAACTCCGACTAAATCTAGCCCGATAAAAAACAAAATTACAAAAATCGTCAATTTAACGCAGCCCTTAGCATCCGTTTCTAACCGCCCATCGCCATTTTTTAATAGTGTGTTAGCATAGTTTCCAGCATTGATATCATTATACAAATGCACTCTCATATTCGTAGTTAAACTGAATTTTGTCACCTTGTTCTATAAAATAGACGACTTGAGGCATGCTTTAATTTCATCTGCAAGTGTGCTCTTTTGGATGACAGGTAAAGTTTGGCGAAAGTCACCAGCCAGTAAAACCACCATTCCTCCCATTACATCGGTATTGCTGCGCAAATCCTGGAGCGTTCGATTTAGTGCTTCTACAGCTTTTTTATGCGACATTGTACTTTCGTCCCACACTAAAAGTTTGCATTGTCGTAGCATTATGCCTCGTGCACTATTTTTGCTAATGTTGCAGATCGGCGGTTCTTCCTGGGCTAGATTTTTTATATTTGTCCCACAATTCATGTGCATTAGATTGCCCGCAAGATGATATGAGAGTTGCATAAAGATCCCTAATTTTGGCTGGTGACTGGCACTGCACTGCTTCCTCCATTGTTTCATCCCAGTGATTATCGTTTTCTAAAAGATGCAGAGCTTCACATGCTTCTCTATAAGTTGCGCATTTCTGACCGTTGACAGTTTTAAGGTCTTTATATCCTGTAGGACCCCGAACATGGTGCAGCAGCAATCGTAAACAGAAACATTCAAAATTAGTTTCATGGACGGTATACACACGACCAAGGGCATCTGATGACTACACCGGGCCAATTTGCAACAGGCGCGCCTTGAATACGGCGTTTCCACTCCTTCCTAGATGTGTTCCAAGTGTAATAGCGGAGGACTTCAGAATATAACAACGTTTTTGCAAAGGGATCGGTTTGACAAAGTTGAAAGAAGGCTGTTAGTGTAGTTTTTAGCGGTGATGCAATTCTTTCTTGGAAATTTCTTTCGGAAGTGCACAGCAAGGTGAGTAACTGTTGGGTGCCTTTCGTGTAAAGGGAAGCCAAGGAGACGCCACGCTGCCTCGTTACTGCTGACACCGATTTACCGATTCATTCATAACCACATATAAGAACTGTATTCATTTCCGTTCAATAAATATTACTAAGGTTTATTAATAAGGCTTACAAAGAACTGTTTCTACCACAGTTAAGTAATAGTTAAGGGTGAAAGCGTGACAGGGGGTGATAGTATTTCTGATCCATACTTATAATCACGCCTGTAACCCTTGCGGGGTAGGCAAAGCGTCAACGGATTACTTAATATCGTCTGCGAGGTTATCGCCTATTCTGTGAATTACAATGCACCAAAACGTTTGAAGAAAATCAGATGGTGAATTTTATGTTTTTTGTCGCTCTCTTCCCGGTCCTGCGCGGAAAAATACAGATCCATACATTTTTTATCTTAATCTTGGTAAAAAGACATAATAATCCAGATATTCTCCCTTCTGTGTTCGTCCATCGTACCGTCGTCCGTCTTGTAGAATCAAGGTGGCGCCAATTAGCTGAATTTAATTTTGCAACATATTCCGTTTTCCCACGGGATTGATATTGTTACGAGCTTAGGGTTCGTGACAATAAAAATTGCCGATAAAATTACCTAAATTAACACTTTAATTTACTTTATACAAATTAAAGTAAAAAAAACACTAATAATTAAACACACTAATTCACTTAATTTCACTCCGAAGCTTCGCTTGTGTCGCCGAGTTAAACTCTGTCCCCGATCGCATATTGCAGCGCCTATTTATTTAAATTAGCAAAGAAACATCCCGAATCTTCAGGTAAATGCGCGCAAAGGGACGAGTTTGCGAGTATAGATTTTCTAGAAACTTAGTTCTTCGGGTGGCGCTGTGGGTCGAAAGATCTGTGATGTCATTCTTTACACGCTCTACTCGCTCTCGTTCCCGACACTAGATGGCGCTAGTATATCGTCGATTGGAGCGCGTAACACTGCCCCCTCCTAAGACATGCTCGTCCCGAGCATTATCGGTCCCATGATAACGCGCCAAGCGATCCACATGGACGATCTTAGGAGTCCCTCTTACGCCTTTCTGTAACGGCTCCGCAATGTCAAGGGCTGTCCTATCCCGTGGTGCACCAATATTGTACAATTTCGGTGCTCCTTTACTACGTGTCTGAGGTCCCCGCACAGCCGCACAACTTGTACATGTACGACACCAATCCTCGACATCGTCACGATAATGGACCCAGTAAAACTGTTCTCGGACCTTCAGCAGAGTTCGTTTAACTCCCAGGTGGACTCTTGAACGACCATTATGGCACAGCTGTAGAACATTCGGCACTTTAGCTTTAGGGACAACCATTTGCAAACGACAGCTGTCTCCTCGACCATTGTCCCATTTACGGCACAGGACTCCATCCTGAAGCAGCAAGCTGTCCCATTGGGCCCAATAGCTTTTCGTGGTTGAACTCATCGCTGAGACGTCCCTCCACTTAGGCTTGGTAGCACGGGCCTTCATCCATGAGGTGGTCTGTCCTGAGCATCCTCACGGATACCACTTCCTTACCTTGCCTACTACAATGGTTGCCATCTTCAGGACAAGGTCTTCTGGACAATGCATCTGCGTTGCCATGAGATTTCTCGCTGCGATGTTCGATCTCAAAGTCGTATTCCTGCTGCTGCTGGGCGGTGCTGTTAGCCGCACTTCCTTTCTGAGACCGTTCACCTTCCCTTCCTAGGGTGTGCTTAGGGCAGCTGGACCGAAGATGGCCCCTTTCCCCACAGCCATAGCACCTAGGGCTGTATCTTTTACTGTGGTCGCGAACCGTAACTGCTGCAACCTCCCTAGCGTGAGGTGAACGATGATCCTGTCGCCGCCAGGCAGTGCCGTTAGCTGCACTACCCTCCTGATATCGTTCACTTTCCCTTTCTGCGGTTCGCTTAGGGCAGCTGGATCGAAGGTGGCCCTTTTCCCCACAGCCATAGCACCTAGGGCTGTATCCTTTGTTGCGGTCGCGAACTGTAGCTGCTGCAACCTCCCTGACGCGATGGGAACGATGATCCTGCCGCACGGCTTCTACCTCCAGTGCATGGGCCAAGGCGTCCTTAAGCGTCTCGTGGTGCCCGAGCCTCACAGCAGCTCTGACTTCCAGGTCGCGGATGCCGTCGATGAATGTTTGCACCAGGTTCCCTCCAATGAGCGCAGGTACAGACTGGTATGCTTTTCGCACCAGCTTCTCCACTTCTAGAGCCCACTGCTGCAGGTTTTCGTTGATGCGCTGCACACGATCTTTAAGCTGCGCACGAAGGACGTGTTCCAGGTGAGCGTCGCCATACCTCGCCTCCAATGCCTCAAGGAGTTGCTCATAAGTCACTTCCTCACCGAGAGCTTCCAGAACTGTTAAGGCCTGGTCGCGCAGGCCTAGTGTGAGAGCAGTCATGGCCTGGCTTTTATTCCAGCCGTTCGCCTTCATAACAGCCTCGAACTGGATCTTGTAGGCTGACCAGGAAGAGGTACCGTCGAACGGCGGCACTTTGAATCCACGTAGCGAAGGTGTTGTAACTACTACGGGAGCTGTTGTTCCATCCCCAAGTTTGAGGTCGTCCAGCGTTTTCTTCACGTCAGCCATTACGTTGTCAACCCGATTGTTTACTTGGTCGATTCGGGTTTCGGCCTCCGACAGGCGGTTGTCATGTTGAGCAACCTTATCCTTCACCTCCCGTATCTCTTTTCCGAAAATAGCGTAAAGGTCCTTCATGAGGAGCATCTGCTCTTCCTTATCGCGTTGGAGTTGCTCTTCTAAACGACGGGCCTGTTCCTCCTGCCGGCGGGCCTGTTCCTCCTGTCCGCCCCGCAGCTGCTCTTCCAATCGGCGTGCCTGTTCCTGCAGCATCACCATCAGAGCACCTAAATCAGGTGCCACAGACGTAGAAGCTGCTGACGGACCGGCTTCCGTGGCCGGCGGCTGGCCCTCAGACATCTGCGGCGTTGCACCACCAAATCTCCTCTGGTCCGTCTCCTGCTGGCGTTGACTTCGGGTACGGACACCCTCCGTTTCCTCCTTAGGTAAAATCGGCATTATTTTATCCCACTTCTGACACCAATTGTTACGAGCTTAGGGTTCGTGACAATAAAAATTGCCGATAAAATTACCTAAATTAACACTTTAATTTACTTTATACAAATTAAAGTAAAAAAACACTAATAATTAAACACACTAATTCACTTAATTTCACTCCGAAGCTTCGCTTGTGTCGCTGAGTTAAACTCTGTCCCCGATCGCATATTGCAGCGCCTATTTATTTAAATTAGCAAAGAAACATCCCGAATCTTCAGGTAAATGCGCGCAAAGGGACGAGTTTGCGAGTATAGATTTTCTAGAAACTTAGTTCTTCGGGTGGCGCTGTGGGTCGAAAGATCTGTGATGTCATTCTTTACACGCTCTACTCGCTCTCGTTCCCGACACTAGATGGCGCTAGTATATCGTCGATTGGAGCGCGTAACAATATGTTTTTCCGCTGAAAAAACCCTATGTCGCTTTACAGCCACCGAACTATCCCCATATAAAAAATCGTGCCATGCCGATGCTCTGTTGCGACGTGAAAGAGTGACAAACTTGTGCAACATATTCGATTTTCCCACGGGAATGAGACTGCAGAGTGACATATGCTATTTTTTCCGCGGAAAAACATCTCATTCCCGTGGGAAAATAGAATATTTCCCACGGGAACGGGAATGAGATGTTTTTCCGCGGAAAAAAGTAACCTATGTCACTCTACAGCCACCGAACTATCCCCATACAAAAAATCATGCCATGCCGACGCTGTGTTGCGACGTGAAAGAAGGACAAACAAACAAACAAGCATACACACTTTCGCATTTATAATATTAGTATGTATACGTCCGCACTGGACCAATAATAAAAATCTGTCTAAATAAATCCTAGATATATTTTGTTATATTACACTTAGCTATCTAAAAATATAATCAATCTTTATCTGTGTGAATAAATGCTTTGTTGATCTTGAAGATTTGAATAACGTACTATCGTAACTTTTTTTAAAATTTAGTTTTTCTTAAATACTTGGTCTACGGTTATTAAGGCCTACTAAATTTCACCATATTGGCCTTATTGTACTCCTTCTCCGTGTGTAGGTTTTTTTTTGTTTTAAAATGTATTTAATATCTCTTTAAAAATATCGTAAATGCAAATAAATCGTACGCTTTTATTACTAAACTAATATCATAGCCAGAAAACGACCTGGTTTCAGCTGTACAATCAATGCAAAGATAAAGTGTGTCGAAGAATTAAGGCTTTGACATAAGAAGCTATTAAATTATGTGTAAATTATTAGTCCTGCGCCGCAAATCAAGCAAATCGGACCGTGTTGGATTGCGATTAGATGATTGTGAGGGAATAGAGAGTGCGCCGGTGCTTGCACATTCAGACACTATAATTCTGTAATGTGCAGATAGGCTAGTCTCCGTGGAGACTGGCCGCTGGGACGAAAATTCGGTTGAGAGAACACTCAACCCAACAATCAATCCAACTCTCAACTCAATCTAACACTCATCTAACTCGATTACTCGAGATACAACCTAAGAACTGATGATAATCACGAGGAGTGCGTTGTTTGTCAGTTTGTTCATGATTATAATAATGACTTGACTCGGTGCTGTAAGACGAAGAAGTTTATATTTTTTGTAATACGGGCTCCAGACTCCTGTGTGATTCACGGCGTGAATTCACGCCGTAATTTTGCCGCGAACTCGTCGCGAAAAATACATCCCTCCACACTCGCAATAGCTCACAGTTTAGTTCGCGCGCTCGTCGAGAACGGACGCTGAAATATGCACTGCTATCGCCGTGACGCTATACGCTTTGGCTCACGACAATTACGTGTAGTATATAAAAGATAAAAAACCGTATTTGTAGTTTTTATTTTACAATTATCGCTTTCTTCTAGAAAAGCATCGATTACGTCAAAGGCAATTCAAATGGGCTTGTAAATTTTGTCGCTGCTTGCTACAGACTTCCTTTCAGAATCCTTCACCTTTTTCTTATAATTTCTATAACTGGACATTAGACTTTCTTTTTTTTTCAATTACTCACTTCAACGCTTTTTGTGGTAGAGTCATGCTGCAGTTATATTAGTAGTATAGTTATAGCACGAATGGGTCGGCTCGACCGAGGAAGGACCACGCTCTCACAGAATACCACACGTAAAATGGTAGCTTAATGCTGCTGTGTTTCGTATGGTGAGTGTAGAGAACCGGAGACCCTTTTTACTGGAAACGAGGCATTCCATTCTAGTCCTCACGGGTGACAACGCATCTGCATTTTGATTGGTAATTAAGGATAGATGTAGATGTCTATAGAATACAGCATCCACATACCATCAGGTGGACTTTGTGTTCGTTTGTCACCCTATCCTATAAAATAAAATAAAATAATATTCATTATTTCCTTTATTCGTATCCAAGCGTCATGTACTTTCATTTTATTTTTATGATCTTTATGTTTAGCATCCCATAAAATGGGTTCGGCATGATAATACTCGATCAACAAGAGTTCCTGCTCGTTCGTCCAACTGACGCTCATTTTGACGCACCGTCCTCCGTAAAAAAATACAAATAAGCACAACCTCACAGCAACGAGACTCACGCGCGAGTGTTGATGCGCTTGCGTTCACGGGAGGTTCACGCGTCGTAAACCCTTTGAAGCGGGCACAAAATACCGACACTGAACGGGGAACATGGCGTGAAAAGGCGCGAAGCCCGTGAACGGGCGCGAAAGCCATCTACATTCGCGGTTCACGCCTTTCACGGGTGTTCACGGCGTGAATGTGGAGGGCGCTTTAAGCGATTTAAGCGATTAAGCAGATTAAGAGTAAAGAAAGATCATTAAGTAACGAAAAATCACACACACATATAAGAGCCATATTGTTAAATAAAAAAGTAATAAAAAATGTCATATTGCTATGTGCGCGGGAGTCAAAAATGCGAAAAATAAATAAATTAAAATGAGATACAATATTTTAACGTTAAACGTAAATTAAAGTATGCATTCCCATTGTTAAAAATATTTTATCATGATTACGTTTGTGTTGTATTAGTCCGGTATTTGAATTGAAAATTTTTACTAAAACGTATTGAATATTTTATTTTTGATTACAATTTCAATCTCTGAGTAGCAAATTTTTTTTCCATAATTTTATCGAAACATGGCCACGTGCGTCGTTGTCTAACAAGTGTCGGTGTCTGTTCTAATACCTAGTACATGGCTAAGACACAGGTGAAGGGAGCAAGATTCAAAGTTTACAAATGCATTATTGCGAACTCCCCCAAGCAGCACACAAGCGTTTTGAACATCAATATACCAAGCCCACATAGAACACTAGAGTTCTGTTAGAGTCGTATAAGAGTGTCGAAGAGAGACTGTATCCTTATTAGAGTGGTTTATGAGTTATTATACTGCTCAAGCTGTAGAAAATCTGTATTATTGGATCTAAGTAAGCTTAGGGTTCTTAATCGGAATATGAAAACTGCTATACAACTTTAAGTATTTTGTAACACTTTAATCTGCTTTTATCATAAAAGCTGTATAGATTTATGGTATATAATATGTAAGTATGTATAAGCATAACACTACAAGCTGTTTTTGCATGCTGTCACTTGCTTATTACAGCTCTTAAGTGTTATTATAGTATCATTCGAATATTATTTTTGAACAACGGTGTATGCAAACTCCCTTCTAAAACTTGTTCTTATGGCGTAATTGTACTCTGTAAGTACAGTAGTTTTATAACTCCTGTCTATGAGAGAGATATTATACAACTAAAAAAATAAATAACAGCTATTATACAGATTAAGTCTGTATAAGTTATAGAATGTCGCCATTTTGCATACGGAAATACGTGTTTAATATTGTGCTAGTGTACAAATTATAATAAACAATCATGCCTTTTGTTCGGCTAAGATACAGGTTCCTCCCCTCAGTTTATCCCGACAAAACTCTATTGCTAACTCATAAATATTTAGGCATTTCTCGCTACCAGATCCCAGAAAAGTTTCAGATAAACATATACAGTCTTACTACAAAAAAACATTTAAACACTGGTCCAACATATGTTTAGTTAGACACGGACTTAAATGATAAACACATGTTAAACAATGGTTTAAGTTTCGCTACCACTAAATCGTGTTTAACGCGTGCCTCTATAGACAACGTTTAACTTTATTCTCCTGGTCACACTGCAATACATTCGTTCAGCATTCGATCATTCGTTTTGTTTTACGCAAATTAATACGACTAACTACGTAAAAATTAAATATTATTTTGTCTCAAAGTTCGATAATAAGAAAGATAAATATATGCATCTATAGATTTTGTTAAATTTTCACGAGTTATTTTATTTATGAACAATAACAAATAAAATTGCAAATAATAGGCAAACATACAGGCTGATGGGTGAAGCTATTATTCTCTACCGACGCCACCCGTAAGCATAGTTTAATTTTGTACGAATCGAACTTACTTGATGACGAGCCCAGTATCGTAATGCACAAGCCACTTGCACTGCTGGATCTATTGTGTTACCACGAGATCACTCGGGATATCGTCTTTCACAAGATCTAATATTTTTCTAGAAAAAAGTTTGCGGAACACACATTTTTTCTTTAACTTGGCGTCGTCGTATTTTTCAAACGGATTAACCCTCACACGAACCGTACTTTCTCGGAACATTTCCACATAGTTATACATGTCGTCTTCATCGAAGTAATCACCAAAATCAATTATATCCATGTTAAATAAAAATACTGAACTGTCGGAAAGATAGGTTAGACACTAGTTAAACAAGGGTTTGCGGCTGTTTAAATTTAAACAACGTCTAAACCGTGTCCATCTATAAAGCACCGTTAAACACTCTTTTGTAGTACCCAATTTGCTAAACACGTGTTGAACAGATGTCTAACTTTTTTGTAGTAAGACAGATAAGATCTGGTTCATAATTTGTCTTGTTAAGTTCTTGTAATGTTATTTCTAGTAATTCCTGTTTTGCCATGACACTTGCAATGTTTTGGTGCATAATTTTGAAAGTTTTTTTTTATAGTGAGGCACGAAAAAAGGCCTATTTTTGTAAAATAAACTAAGTAAAGTAAAAGTATAGTAAGGTACTTTGAGTTAAATACGTTGGCCTATTTGGCATCAGATTCACTAATTAGCATTAGCCCCCGATCGAGTCCTGGAAAAATAACTACGAGATTGTTCCCTTTGGATACTGTACCACTTTAAAGGGAGCTTTTTCAGGCGTTGACCTACTGCTATTAATTTTTTAAAATTTTTTGGGATTGAGATATTCATTTTCGTAGTCAATGCAATCTATCACATAATAAATCGAATTACATCATCGAAAAGGATTCCTGTGTATACATTTAACCAAATTGCAATTTCGATTTTCATTACAAATTTTCTTTAAAGTTTTATTTATGTCAGTTATACTTAGGTACATATTTGTCAATACATTTAATACAATACACCGGTACAGCGTTGGGTTCATATCATGTAGGTATAACCGATTCTTGTCATCTTCTTTTTTAGCGCATACTAATTTCGTGGATCGTTGTGTGTTGTCCAAGGCTGGTGTCAATTTCTATTACAGAGTATCTACTTGCAGCAGCATTTAGGTTTGGCGAAAATAATACTTAAAGTTTTATAGCTTAGGAGCGTTCATACACAATCGTTCCTGTCCGACAGCAATTGCAATTTCCAGTTTCGTCACTATCGATTATACTTTAACTGAAATTATACCTTTACTGAAATAAACGTGTTTTTTTTTTAACTTTTTTTCTATCAATTTTAAGTTTAGATGAACCACGTGCTCGGTGATATTTGCTCTTGGGCAGCGCGGCGGCCTCTAAATATTTTTGTAATGTTGTTGCACATTAATTCGCAGGATATTTCTCCTTGTAAAATTTATGTATGTAAACTACCTCCACGATACAGTAGAATTATCCTAGTGGGGTAACGATTAAAAAAGTTCTAAACGCTGACTACGTATGTAGGCCGCTACTTTAGTACTTTAAATGTGTACATTACAGAAGACTGCGCCGCCAGTGGTAGTAGCGACCGTGGCGGCGGCCTCCATGGCGGTGGAGGAGCCGACTCCCGCGGTCGAGGTAAAGGCTGAGGTGATAGAGCGCGCACAATCGCCCTCCGTCGAGCCGGCCGCGCCCCCTGCCGCCCCCGCACCAGTCGCTAACATCACCCACGCTCCTGCCCCTACCGCCACCACCACCACCACCACCACCGCTACCGCCACAGCTGGCACTATCGCCGCCGCACCAGACTCATCCAATGCTCCCGCCGTTGCGGAAAACCACGA
Source organism: Parnassius smintheus behrii (assembly GCA_036936625.1). NCBI lineage: Eukaryota > Metazoa > Arthropoda > Insecta > Lepidoptera > Papilionidae > Parnassius > Parnassius smintheus. The sequence goes on along the minus strand of JAUPFT010000001.1, from coordinate 43,543,908 downwards.
AGAGAAACCAGTCGTCAAGGCTGAACCACGGAACGGACTCGAAAAAATGGACGCTTCGCATTACATTGACCCCATTGAACGATCACTAGCGAGTCTAGAACGGAGCCTCAATGCTGATGTACCGATGAACGTCAGTGCCAGCGTTGCCGAACCTCGATTAGACGATTTCCCCATGTCAAAAGCACCCATAATGACGGACGCGACGCATCACAACTTAATGGCGCAGCTGGGTGGTTTGTCCGAAATGACGCACGTTGCTGACCAAATAAAGAGTGAAATGTATGTCCCGCCACATAATGGCTATGTCGATAAAAATCCTCAGAACGAGCGAGAGATGCTCAGGCCCGAAGTGAATCCTAATTTACCCGGCATAACCAGCGCTCCGCCCGTGTCGTCCATTTTCGATCCTACCTATTCGACCTCGCATTCAGTTACCGCTCAGTCGCATCTCAGCATGCCGGCCGCTCCGAATTTGATCACACCGGCAGTCAAAAAGGAGGAAGTAAAACCATTACTGACGCCAAAGCCCATCGAAGATCTCATGGGTGTACCAAATATAGGAACAAACAATATTTCAGAACGAACGAAATATGAAATGGATAAAAAGGTAGATGACACTAAAAACTCCAATTTTGTGCAACCTTTTAAGCTAAAACAAGAACAAAATCTTAAAAATGCAAGCTCGTGGTCGTCATTAGCACAAGCTGGCAGTCCGCAGAGTATACCTAATATTGGTACGAATACCCAAATAAAACAAAAACCTGTTATGGATAGCTGTTTTCAGGTAACACCTTCATTATATTGCTTTATATTTTGCAATAAATACCATTTACCTAACAATTATTGATCATTTAATTTCAGGCATTCAAAAAACAAGCTCGAGAAAAAATTGACCGTCAGAGAGCACTTATTGAGCAGCAAGAACTTAGGAAAAAGGAACAGGCAGAAAGAGAGAGACAGAGGCAAGAAACAGAGAGACGACATCCTGAAGAAGAAAAATTGAGGTAACTTTATTTATTGAATGTTTCTTTCATGTGATTGATTTACATATTAAAAAAAGCTAATAAAGCAATCGAAGAAAAAGAAAAAATGTTTGTCCAAAGAATAAATAACCACTGCAATATAATACAATATAGTTCTGCCGTTCAGAGAATGCGTTCCTGACACGTCGCGATTGAACTGACGACGTAACTTTGTAATGGCGTTGCAATTACGATAAAAATATTTTGCTGGTTGTTTACCGTTTTAACAATTGATGAGCATTAAAACAACATTATTATATCAATAATCAATGAATGTTATAATTTTGTGCCAAACTGAGTGTCGAATAACTTGGTAAACAATATTTTTCTAAATCTATACTGCGCTATTACAAGGTCATGTCAGCGCTTTATATTTGTAGTGCTGTGGTAACAATAACAGGCAATAACAGTATCGTAATATGTTCTTATACAGTTATTTATACTTTATAAAATAATACGTTTTGTTTTTCTTTTTAAGAATTTGAAAATAATGTACTATAAGATAACTTTTATTAAATATAAAAATAGAACTACGACCAAACTGAACCCGCGAAAAAAAGTAGCATTTTTATATTTAGGTTGAAAATAGTAACCCCAAGTGGCGTTATGGGCCGCCATTTTGTGACGCTAAAACAGTCGTCTGTTGTCGTTTCGTGCGCATAGACCACGTTCTTCAAGTGTTTTCGATCTGTTTTTATTTTATTACCCGGCTTTCGTTTAATGGACTGTTTCTGCTTTTTTCAAACTGACATCGGCGCTAAATCGGACTTCGATTGTGTTTTGTATTGCGTTCTTTTTACTTTTGGTGCATAATAATGCCTAAACGTGGGCAAACATTCAAAAGTGGAGCCCGTGAGTTAATCAAGCTGCAAGATTACTTTGAGCGGGAGCGGCAAAATGGCGGAACCCTGTTACCATTCGAACAAGTACAAGAACGCGTCTCTCAGGCGCTTGGAGTTAGCAAACTAACGATAACAAATATTAATAAAGAAAAGTTCGGCTCTACTGGCACGGAAGGTAATATTTTACGTACTCCGAAGAAGAAAAGTAGAACTAAACCCGTGACAGATATTGACACCTTTGACGCCGATGCAATCAGAAATCATATTTATGGTTACTATTCCAGAAATGAATATCTCAACAGGAAGAAGCTTTTGGCATCTTTAAGAGAAGCTGGACTGTTTAGCGGGGGTAAAACTGCTTTAACCAAAATCTTAAAAGATATTGGTTTTTCGTATAAAAAAACAGACATAGAAAAATTTTATTAGAACAATACGACATAATTTTAAAACGGATAAGTTTTTTGAGAGAAGCAAAAAAATATTGATAACTAGGATAATGTCGTGTTCATTGAAGAGACATGGCTAAACGCTAATCACACGGTTTCCCGTTCTTGGACGGATGATACACAAGCGTCGACGTCGAAAGTACCAATGGGTAAGGGGGCCCGTCTGATAATATGCCACGCAGGTTCTGCAAAATATGGCTTTGTGGAGAACGCGTTACTGGCATTTCAATCAAAAACCACAAATGACTACCACGAGGAAATGAATGTCATTTAAAGAGTGGTTCCAGAACGTGCTTTTGCCCAGCCTACCAGAGCCTTCTGTAATATTCATGGATAATGCCTCCTATCACTCGGTTCAAATACAGAAACCACCTACCCAAGCTAATAAAAAAGAAGAAATGGTGGCTTGGTTACAAGCAAAAGGCATTGACGGAAATATGCGGATGATAAAACCAGAGCTAATTAAATTAGTTAAAGAAAACAAAGCGGCAAATGTGCGATACGAAATCGATGAACTGGCTCTGGAGTACGGTCATTGCGTTCTAAGAATTCCACCGTATCATTGCCAATATAACGCGATTGAGCTAATCTGGGCTCAAATAAAAGGTTAGGCCGCCCGCCACAATACTTCTTCGCCATTCAGCACGAAAAAGATGATGACCCTATTAAAAGAAGCCTGCGGGGAAGTCACAAGAAATGACTGGGCAAAGTTTGTTGAGAAGACTAAAAACCTGATTGTGGAACATTTTGACCGAGATATCAGGATTGATTCTGTTATTGTTAATAATATAATTATACATGTAAGCGAAGATGATGATGAAGACACCACCTCCTCAGGCGAATCGGAGTCTGTTTAATATTCTGTACGCACATTCAATTCAATGTACTTTATTGCATAGAAATACAGATATATAAAAAATATAAAGAATAAATAAAACAATTTTATTATATTAATATTACCTTTTTTTGGTTTCCACTTAAATTACTAAAATATAAATTTTAAATGATTCCGCCAATTTAAAACGAAAATAATCTTAAAAATAACGCGGAGGTTCATTTTGGAGGAACGGTAACGAACTCAGTGTTATGTTGTGCTTATCACTAGTCGTGACTAACTGATAGGTGTCAGGAACGCATTCTCTGAAGGGCCGAACTATAATATGTAAATAAGTCGGGAAAAAACTACCTATTTATTTTAAAAAAAAACTCAAATTATTTAAATAATTTGGTAGAAAAACTCATGGCCATAATTTTGTACTATTAGGGGGCCATTCAAGTATTACGTAAGCAATAAAGTGGTGGGGTCTTCGAATTGCTTATTTTTGATGACATGGGGGTAGGGCCCTGGATGGTGATCGTCAGTAATATTTATTTATTTACGGATTTATTGCAAAATTTAGTCGATTTTGATTTTTACACATAGCATCTCCTCCTTGTCGATGCTCGAAAGCGAAACATATTGAGGCAATCCCCAAAACGCATTTATAATGAATGAATAGCGCGCGCGGTAAATTTTGTACCGCGCGCGCTATTCATTTGTTCAAATTTATTGGTTCCTTATAGTATTTTACGTCACTTATTGGTTCGGTTCGGTATCGTTGAATTTGACGTGTTAACTTACATTAATATATGTTTTTTGATTGATCTTTAATCTTCAAAGGAGCTTGGGATTGATCTTTCAACTCAACGTTTGTGAGGGGCGCGGTCTTATCCACTGGGCTACCATCGCCTTAATAGCGAACCACTATAAGTTGATTTCTCTATAGACTATAAACTCTTTATTTCTAGACTTGTTAACTGCTGCTCATGAACCTATAAAAAATAAGGAAACCGGAACAAATTAAAAAAATAATTATATAAATATTTACGTAAGCATGAGGGGGAGTAAGAGCTTTGCTTACTTTTGCTGACGATTCTTGAACTATATATAACTAATACTGCGTTGGGTGGAATGGATTTTCTTTTTTTTCTTCAGAGCCTCGTCCGTCAATCATCAGCTTTTGCATTTCATGCAGGTGAAGTGCATCGTGTGACTCAAATACTTCTATGTATACTATTGGGCATCACAGTATTAATATATTGCGCACTAAGTTACGGTCAACTTCCCGTATCTTCTTTAATCTACCAAGAGCTGGCGATAAAACTAGTTCTTAATTTTGTAAAACGCGAACGTTGTTTCCGATAATCTCACACAAATTTTGTTAAATGTGACTTTTTAGTCACATACGCTGTCATTTATGTGCGTACTTTGTCAAAGTGATTTGAAACTTATTTCAGATAAGTATGTGACTTTATTTCGTATTTGCTGCCTAGCATATTTACCATGCCAGCTATCCCCGCGCCCGTACAGTCTACAGATGCGACTCAGTTTTTGTTCTCAATTACCGGTCTAGTAGTATCATATTAATGCGTTTAAAGAATGAGATTAGCTTAGCGTCGCATCGATTCACCTCCCGCTCGCACACTGTCGCTATCTATATTCACACCCGCCGGTGCAGAATGCAAAAAAATACGTTACGATATGCGTTTTTCGTACGTTCTATAACTTCAGGCCAATTTTTCATTGCAATCAACGATAAAAAATGCTACAAATCACAAAAAAAAGGATCAGTTCGGCTTCGCTAATTTAAGAGCTTCACCAACATAATATAGAGTAGAACTAGGAGCAATCTAGACTAAATTTTAGACTTAGAGACATAAGATAAAATAAATCGTCTTTATGTAAGTCTAAATAATGCAAAGCGGGTCGTTAGTTATAAATGGTATTTTAAAATTAATGTATTTACTTGCGTATACAATTCTTTTGAAATATTTTCATGTTAATAGAAAATTAACTCAATAATATAACGTCATAGCGATATACCGTTATTAAAGGGTTTTCGTTAATGGTACTGTGCATGTTGATGGTACGGGCTCGATGAGCCGCTATGTGTCATCCCATTTTTTATTTGTACTAATTGTATGTAAATGCATCGTGCAGTAGCAGGGTGGTGGCGCGCAAGGTTGAGAGCGTGGAAGTGGCGTCGCCGAGCGTGTCGCCGGTGGCGCGCGCGTCGCCGCCCGCCGCCGCCGCGGCTGCCGCCGTGGCCGCCGCCGCTGCTGCCGCCGCTGCCACCGCGCCCGACAAGCCCGCCGCCAGCGAGCGCGAGCGGCTGCGGCAGCGCGAGCAGGAGCGCCGCCGACGCGAGGCCGTGAGTACACACTGTCACTTCGTTATACAAATACTATAAATATCCACTTAGATAGCAACACTTTCAATTAAAAAGTGAGTACACACTGTCACTTCGTTATACAAATACTATAAATATCCACTTAGATAAGCAACACTTTCAATTAAAAAGTCAGTACACACTGTCACTTCGTTATACAAATACTATAAATATCCATTTAGATAGCAACACTTTCAATTTAAAAGTGAGTACACCCCGTCACTTCGTTATACAAACACTATAAATATTCACTTAGATAGCAACACTTTCAATTTATAAGTGAGTACACACTGTCACTTCGTTATACAAATACTATAAATATTCACTTAGATAGCAACACTTTCAATTTAAAAGTGAGTACACACTGTCACTTCGTTATACAAATACTATAAATATTCACTTAGATAGCAACACTTTCAATTTAAAAGTCAGTACACACTGTCACTTCGTTATATAAATACTATAAATATTCACTTAGGTAGCAACACTTTCAATTTAAAAGTGAGTACACACTGTCACTGCGTTATACAAATACTATAAATATTTACTTAGATAGCAACACTTTCAATTTAAAAGTCAGTACACACTGTCACTTCGTTATACAAATACTATAAATATTCACTTAGATAGCAACACTTTCAATTTAAAAGTGAGTACACACTGTCACTTCGTTATACAAATACTATAAATATCCACTTAGATAGCAACACTTTCAATTCAAAAGTGAGTACACATTGTCACTTCGTTATACAAATACTATAAATATCCATTTAGATAGCAACACTTTCAATTAAAAAGTGAGTACACACTGTCACTTCGTTATACAAATACTATAAATATCCACTTAGATAGCAACACTTTCAATTAAAAAATGTGTACACACTGTCACTTCGTTATACAAATACTATAAATATCCACTTAGATAGCAACACTAAAAAGTGAGTACACACTGTCACTTCGTTATACAAATACTATAAATATCCACTTAGATAGCAACACTTTCTATTAAAAAGTAAGTACACATTGTCACTTCGTTATACAAATACTATAAATATCCACTTAGATAGCAACACTTTCAATTAAAAAGTGTGTACACTCTGTCACTTCGTTATACAAATACTATTAATATCCACTTAGATAGCAACACTTTCAGTTAAAAAGTGAGTACACACTGTCACTTCGTTATATAAATACTATAAAGATCCACTTAGATAGCAACACTTTCAATTAAAAATATTTTTTTAAACCGCGAGTAAGCTATGCACAGCTAATGAGGGCATGACGTTTTCTGCTATTTTTTCATTAAGTCACTGTTAATAAATTTCCCTTAAACAGAAGTAATTATATGCCGGTTATATGAATTAGTGTGATTTACGTAGTAGTACATCAAGGCAATTTCGAAGGCATTTTCATATATTTTCCTAAACTTTATTATTGACTGGACATGTGTCAATCATGAATGATTTGTTCGTTTGAGCTCGTACACTTAAAAGTATTGATGGTTCATTCGTCTGTTTTTGAATGTTCCGGTACAACAAATCACAAACACAACACAACAAAAAAAATTGAATATAATGTTTTTGTTTTGTTATTCTGGGGAGAGGGGGGGGGGGGAGAAATATTTGCTAACTACATCATCTTTATTTTAGATATGATAGATATGTAGAATAACTATTTATTTAAAAATACTTAACTTTTGGTTGGCTTAAAATTTTTAACCCTTGAAATATTGTTTAACTCAGATGGCGGGTCAGATAGATATGAACATGCAGAGTGACTTGATGGCTGCATTTGAAGAATCGCTATAAAGTGCAACGTGAACGATATTTTAATTGTAAATATATAAATAAATGTAATGTCAATGCAATATGTACAATACTAATGGTGATAGTTTGACACCAGAGTGAATTTGTGATTGTTTTATGTGTGAAGTTGTTGACTAACATGTGGTTAAGTGCTGTGAATAGATATACTTATTTTAAATTAAACTGTTGTATCATCAATGTAGATTTCATGAGTCGCGTGATGCGTCTTGCATTTTAATTAATGTATAATATATAAGTTTGTATGCAAGTTCTTAATGTAAACTCTTTACATTGTAGTCCTATATTTATATTATGTTCTAGAAGTGTCTTCTACCTTCCATATTTGTTTTATAGTTTGTACTAAATATAGCATTTTAGAAATTTAAATTGATAAGAAAATCAAAAATGTTTTATTTTATGATGTACCATACTGATAAATAGTAATCAATTTAACCATGAAATCTGTTATTCATCATGCATATTCGCATTGCATTTAAAGGTTAAAATTGTATGGTTTTGCATATTTCGTTATGCATAATAATTTGTTTAGTTTTCAATTCAATGCCAAAATGCAATGGGTTTAAAGCATGCGTTATGTATTTAATAGTAAATAAATTTCTGTTACGTGTTCGTATTTGCGATAAATATTTCTTAATGTTAGTAGATTTTTTATCAGTCTGTCATTGTAAAACAGATCAAATGTCATACATTTGATTTGAAATATATTTATTTTACATTGGGATATGTCTTTTTTATGTTTGTAGTTAGATAACTCCAGTGGAAATTATATAGAGTATTATCAAAATTGAGCATGCTCACAAGCTTTGATACAATACTGATGGATACTGGCCCACAAAACACTGTATAATGTTAAGAAAATTTTCGTTGCAGTCATTTACTCAAACTTTTAAATCAAATTTAGATATAAAGTAAAATATTGACATTCCATATAGTAAACAGTTGTTTAAATTGTATATGTTTGTAAATACGTGGTTCAGTATGAGTATGCAAGCAGAGAAACAAGTATGTTAATTAGATATTTAAATTCCCATAAATATTGTATAGATCAATTATTTGCTTTTCTTTGAATTAGATGTATCAAAATCATAGAGGTATTCTTATTTTTTCGTAGGTAATTAGACGAAAAGTAAGAAGTTTGCTACTGTTTGGTGCATTGAATGTTGACATAAGTGTTAAATATAGAGTCTTATGAAACTCAAGCATGAGTGTTAATGTTTGGGTAATATTACAATAATTAGTTAAGCTTATGACAAAATTTAACACATTTTATATTTAAAAAAAAACTAGGACCTTAATAAATAACTAAAATATTGGCATATTGAGATGTAAGTGTTTTTTGACTTGCCTTGCGTATTTTGTAAAAAGGCATATTTCTATCAGTCTATTCTGCCTAAGCAAACAAAACAAGGTACGTTTCCCGTACATTAAATAGCTAAATTGATATTTCCTTAGAGTGTCTCCTAAAATTATCCCTAGTATAGGATGTATCTAAAACAATTTCACTTTTACTACAAAAACTTTATTACAAAAACATCACGTTCGTAATGTATATTTTGCTACAGAAATATAGTTGTTTACGAAAAATGAATTATAGGTACTTATGCTATTGGTGGTAGGCACTTACTACGTCTATACACTGAAACTATGTACATGTATATAATATGTATTTATAGCATTGTACATGTACTTATCCTAATAATTAAAAATAAAACAAGGAAATTAAGAATACACTTTTATAAATAAACATTTATTTGGTTGAGTATTTTTTTCGATTAAATTTCCACAACCTTTTCGTTGCAACTGCTTATTAATTTAATGGGTTGCAGTTAATAATAGCAGTTTTTTTGGTTTATATCATCAACTTTCTTCATCCTAGTTCAAAGTTGAATAGTTACTAAAGCAATACATCTTAAAGTCAATATTTTTATTCAGTTCAGGTCTTAGAGTAGTTACATAAATATGTATGCATAGAGGAAACAATTCTACATAAATTGAGTCAATCTACTTGCCTCGCTTTTTCTTATTTTTTAAAATAAGGCAAAAAGAGAAACTTATTGAAAGAGTTGCGTGTAATTTTTGCGTAGAGCACTAATGATGTCGTCACGTTAGGTCCACCTTAGTACCAAATTATGGTAAATAAAGAGTAATTGTGTTCTGTGGTAAGTACCCTCGTATCTTCTGATTTCCTTGAAAAAATGACATCCCTATGATAGTAGTATTTATTATGTGTGACGTTATTTCAATAGAAATGACGTCTTTATTCTATAATGATTTCATCCTCAATGTTAGCCACAATCGACATCATTTTTCGATATGCTTGTTTTTGTTTATTTATTTATTTTTTATAATTTATCAAAAATATAAAGAAAATATAAACAAAATAGGCTTATTATTTATTATTCGAGCGATCAAGTAAATGGTTTTTTTTTTAAATTAAGTGATGATGATTACATTACATTGAAAATATTCGTGTCGCAAACTTTAAAAACTAAAAGTGAGGTATGAATGGTCTTAACAGTAACACGGTAAGTCTTGACAATCACGCGGTACATAATGGAGTTGTATCCCGTTTGTAATCCCAATTTTATATGTTGTACCACTTGCTTTTGCTTAGCGAAAAATTTAATCATTGAGAAAACTATATCTACTTAGATGAAAAATCTTGATAATGCTGTGTAAGCACTCCACTATCTCCATCCCAAGAATATATATGTAGGAAAGTAGTTTAATAGAATTAATTTACAATCACAAAATACACGGATCACAGTTAATCAACTATAAATAGTACTGAGAATAATTTAATAGCTGATAATAATAATTCGTTCGTTTACACGAATTAATTATCCGAATAGTCTAGGACGAGCTAGTAGCGGGATACAACAAGTGAACCGTCCCACGCCAGAGCCATGACTGCTTTAACGGCGGTAGCTACACGAGCACCACTGCAGGTGCAATGCGAAGGTGTGCGGTGCATGTGTTGTTTACAATAATTCCGATTACCCACAGAGGCGCTGCGACATATATTATTAATTAGAAGTTCTAAGACAATATCATGCTCCACTACAACGGCAGAAATATCCAAAAGGCATTTATAAAATAGGAAATAGTAGTTCGTCATCAGAAAGGGTTTGCGTAACTGACGTTGAGTAAGATATGCATTTTTCGATCATGTTTGCCTCACCCACGACAAGTTGCCTTCAATCATTCAAAGTGGAAATTAAGAAAATATTTTATTATGTTGTTATATAAAACATGAAGGTCAGACAGTCTGCAGTCCCGACTTGAAGGGACCCGAATTGGGCAAAGTTACTTAGGGTGTGAGTTAACGCCTAAGGCGCTACTACTAGCGAACGACCTTGAGCATTCGTTCCGCCTCTGCCTCGACACTGCGCTCTCTCGCTAGTCGCTACAATATACATATCGCGTAAGAAATCTGCAAGACTTGGGGAGTGCTTTCAGCCGGGATGGAAGATGTGATTTAGATATGGACAGGCGTGTCGCTGCCGGGAACAAAGTCAATGGTGCCCTGAATGCGTTAGTCAAAAGGCAAGGCGTAGTGAAGAGTGCACGCCTTGCAATACATATCGCAGTGTTTGTACCGACTTTGTTATATGGCAGCGAAACCTGGGTATGCCAGAAGAAGCATAAAAGCAAGTTGAATGCAGTGGAGATGAGATCTCTTCGTAAAATGTGCGGCGTTACCATAGCCGACCGAAAGCGAAACAAAGAGATTCGCAATAAGGCGGGATTGAAAGATGACCTTATCACAAAAATTGATAGGGGCGTACTCCGATGGTTTGGGCACGTTGAGCGAATGAGTGAAGACCGAATGGTGAAGAAAATATATAGCGCGAAAGTAAATATTAAAAGGTGTCGAGGTAGACCGAGACTAACTTTCGAAGATCATGTGAGCAAATTACTCCAAGAGGGGAAGGTCAAGAGTACTCGGATACCTAGACGTGCCAACATCCTCCGCAACTTCTCTGATAGTGATTCGACGATTTTCCAAAACAATTTTCTTCACTATTTTAACGTTTTCATCGGTTGTTGACGTGCTGGGGCGTCCAGAGCGAGGTTCGTCATTGGCATCTTCTCGGCCATCTTGAAAGAGCTTGTACCACTTATAAACGGTTTTTTTACTAAGAGTAGACTCACCATATGCCACTGTCAACATTTCAAGTGTTTTGGAGCACTTAATTCCATTTTTTACACAAAATTTGATGCAAATTCTTTGATCCATTTTTTTTTTGATAGAAGAAAATCGCCGAGCACACCAAAGTACGTCTGACCTTTGTAACTGTCAAAAATAAAATAAACATGCTATACATATACACTTCAAACTTGAAACATATGCTCAGGACATGTGTACCAACGCAACAAAATACAAAAATCGAAAATCGAATGTGCGTTGCCCGCGAAATTCAAAAAGTCACCTTACTTTTTGAACACACCTCGTATAACACTTTGTAACTTAGCCTGCTAAACTTATCCTCACCCCAATGAATGATGATGTTAAATGGAAAAAAAATGTTTCTTTTTGAAGTAAAACTTCTTTACGCACGCTTGACTTGGGGAGTAAGATGGCGAACGCGTGACGAAAGCGTTACGAAAAGTGTGATCGGGCGAGGCGAACGAGAGTTAAGTGGGGGATATAAGCAAGAGAGAGAGAAAGAGCAGTGCGCGCACACATTTTCTTTCTCTCTTTCGCTCATAGCCAGTTATTTTTCGTAATTTTATTTCGTTTGAACAATTTTATGCATTAATATTTTGTTCAATACGTTAAATATTGTACGTTTAAAGTGAAGTACCCGGATGACCGAGCTTTGCTCGGTTTTTCTTTGAAATTACATTTAGATACAAATTACATACTGATGAATAATATTTTTTGATCTTATTGACATATAGAAAAAACTTAACTGGTTTAATCAAAAATTAGTTTAATTAAAATTTTCGTATTTTTGAAAAATATTAAAAAAAAGGGCTCGAAATAATAGATTTTCTCACAAAAGAAGGGAACTTGAAAAAAAAAAGAAAAAAAATCGGACCGAAGACAGGACGCGAACCAAGGCATTACGATTTCGCGACCGCTCGGTATCCACTTGAGCTATTACGATCATTAACAGTGTCAAAATTTACCTTCTTATATTGTAGCAGTTTTACATTGCCTGAAAACACGGACAAAAAGACATTTTCTAAAAATAAATCCTAGCTAGATCGATTTATTGCCCCCGAAACTCCCTGGAGACTAAATTTTATGAAAATAGTTGGAGCCGTTTCTGAGATTCCGATTATATATATATACAAGAATTGCTCGTTTAAAGATATAGGATAAAATTGTAAATGCATTTTAAAGTTCATGTTTTGGGAATTTCCGGTGAATAATAACATTATGGAAGAAAGCCTTTAATAAATTTAAATATTTGTAGAAAATTAATATATGTATATACATGTATATATCATACATATATGCCTGTATAATCATATACATACATACAAATGGAGCTAAAGAAGTTTTATTCGGTCGTGTGGTAGTTATATTTATTTATACATAAGGGTTATATTATAATAAAAAAATCAACAAGAAGTATAATATTATGGGTTATTGGGGTTTTTGTTTGTAATTAAATGATGCAGATACTGTACAGAGACTCCAATGCGTGCAACAAGTAGGTACTAATACCTACCCGTATTAGTACCTATAGTACTGTTGCGTGCCTAAGTCGACGTCATGTACCCGGCACTAGCGCCATCTAGTGTCAGGGACGAGAGCGAGAGGAGCTGTCCAGAAAATGACATCACTAATCTTTCAACCGACAGCGCCATCTAGTCTCGAAACGAAGATCTGAGCTTCTAGAAGCTGACACTAGAACTCTCGACGCCTTGCGCGTGTTTACTTGAATATTCTGGATGTTTCGGTGCTAATTTGTATTTATAGGCGCTGCAAGATGCGATCGGGTAAGTATTAAATTTGGCGAGACAAGCGAAGCTTCGGAGCGAAATAAAGTGAATGAGTGTGATTAATTATTGGTGTTTTAAGTTTTAATTTGTGTAAAGAAAATTAAAGTGTTAATTTAGGTAATTCTATCGGCAATTTTTATTGTCACCAACCTCAAGCTCGTAACAGTTGGTGTCAGAAGTGGGATAAAATCATGCCGATTTTACCTAAGGAGGAAACGGAGGGTGTCTTTACCCGAAATCAACGCCAGCAGGAGACGGACCAAAGAAGATTTGGTGTTGCAACGCCGCAGACGTCGGAGGGCCAGCCGCCGGCTGCAGGCCCGTCAGTAGCTCCTACATCTGCAGCACCTGATTTAGGTGCTCTGATGGTGATGCTGCAGGAACAGGCTCGCCGACAGGAGGAACAGGCCCGTCGACAGGAGGAACAGGCCCGTCGACAGGAGGAATAGGCCCGTTGGTTGAAAGAGCAGCAGGAGGAACAGGCCCGCCGACAGGAAGAGCAGATGCTTCTCATGAAGGACATTCACGCTAACTTCGGGAAAGAGATTAGGGAGGTGAAGGATAGGGTTGCTCAAGATGACAACCGCCTGTCGGAAGCTGAAACCCAAATCAAGGAAGCTAAAACCCAAATCGACCAAGTGAACAATCGGGTTGATTACGTGATGGCTGACGTGAAGAAAACGCCGGACGACCTCAAACTGGGGGATAGAACTACAGCTCCCGTAGTAGCTACTACATCTTCGCTACGTGGTTTCAAAGTGCCACCGTTCGACGGGACTTCTTCCTGGTCAGCCTACAAAATACAGTTCGAGGCTGTTATGAAGGCGAACGGCTGGAATAAAAGTCAGGCCATGACTGCTCTCACACTAGGCCTGCGCGACCAGGCCTTAACAGTTCTGGAAGCTCTCGGGGAGAAAGTGACTTATGAGCAACTCCTTGAGGCATTGGAGGCGAGATATGGCGACGCTCACCTGGAACACGTCTTTCGTGCGCAGCTTAAAGATCGCGTGCAGCGCATCAACGAAAACCTGCAGCAGTGGGCTCTAGAGGTCGAGAAGCTGGTGCGAAAAGCATACCGGTCTGTACCTGCGCTCATTGAAGGGAACCTGGTGCAGACATTCATCGACGGCATCCGCGACCGGGAAGATAGAGCTGCTGTGAGGCTCGGGCACCACGAGACGCTTAAGGACGCCTTGGCCCATGCACTGGAAGTGGAAGCCGTGCGGCAGGATCATCGTTCCCATCGCGACAGGGAGGTTGCAGCAGCTACAGTTCGCGACCGCAACAAAGGATACAGCCCTAGGTGCTATGGCTGTGGGGAAAATGGCCATCTTCGATCCAGCTGCCCTAAGCGAACCCTAGAAAGGGAAGTTGAACGATCTCAGGAGGGTAATGCGGCCAACAGCACCGCCCAGCAGCAGCAGGGAAACGAGTAATAGCCAGAACTGCGGGGCGGGTGCTTGCTGATGTTAAAAGAGCCCCAAGGATCTCGATCTCACAAACCCATGATGGGAACAGTCTAATCATCAAGGGCGAGGTCAACGGAATGCCGTGTAAACTGACCATAGACACTGGAGCCTCTCGTACGGTTGTTAGTTCCCAACTTATAAGTCAGTTCCTTGGGAACTCCGCATACAACCGAGAACGCATTAATTTGGTAACAGCCACCGTTCAGCGTATACCCGTCCGTGGAGAGAAGGAGATGGAGTTGAAGCTAGGCAACGTGATCTACCTGCATAATGCCATCGTGGCTGATATAATGGACGACTGCATCCTAGGCCTAGACTTTATGAGGAATAATTGTTGTGAGATCGACGTTAAGCAAGGTGTTTTAAAATGTAGACAGGAGGAACTTTTTATGGAAGGTGTACAGCATTAAGAAGATTGTTCTTCCGCCGAGATCGGAAACGATTGTTCCGGTTAGTCTTCCTCGAAACGCTGGGCAAGCTCACCATTGTGTACTTGTGGAAAGGGTAAACAATGACTTTCCATGGAAAGTAGCTCTAACCTTGGTCAGGACCACTGACATCTCAGGAGTACGTGTGCTGAACCTATGCGACCGGAAACAGATTACAGAAAAAGGCACACAGGTTGGTACTTGTGAGGAAGTGGATTGGTTACGTCGGTGCCAAATGCCAATATATATCGAGTGGGACCCCCAGCAAGCATTCAGAAACGAGAGTGACCACACTTTTGGAAGACTGTCGCAGTGTTCTCTCCCCGAACGAATTGGTCAAGGCGAAGAAGTTGTTACTCAAGTACGCCGATGTATTCTCATCAAACGATGCTGACCTATGTCAGCATCGTTTGATGCTGACATAGGTCAGCATATAATATATCATATTTTGTGTGAACTAAGGTTCAACACAAAATAAACACAGAAGAACAATTGCCAATCCGTCAGCGGCCAAGAAGATTGCCGGTAGCACGTGAAAAGGAAGTGGAAACCATGATTGAAGGAATGGTGAAGGATGGTGTTATTGAACCTTCCTCTAGTACATGGTGTTCACCAGTAGTGCTGGTGAAGAAGAAGAATGGCAGCATGCGGTTTTGTGTTGACTACCGCCGTCTGAACGACGTTACGAAGAAGGACGGCTATCCCTTGCCAAGAATTGATGACACGCTGGACATGCTTACAGGAGTAAAGTGGTTTAGCACGCTGGATCTAAAAAGTGGCTACTGGCAAGTTGAAATGGATCCATAGGCACTGCAAGATGCGATCGGGGAAGTATTGAATTTGGCGAGAAGAGCGAAGCTTCGGAGCGAAAGGTTTTAATTTGTGTAAAGAAAATTAAAGTATTAATTTAGGTAATTCTATCGGTAATTTTTATTGTCACGAACCTCAAGCTCGTAACAGTACGTTTCTATGGCAGGCGAAAAAAAGTACATTGACCTCAAGTATTATGTTAGCATCGAAACAAAACGACAGTTATTGCTTCCATACATTTCTTTATAGATTACGTATGGTTATGCGCTAAGCGTGTCTCATGGTACGGGGTAGGGTGAAGGAAGCGGTCATTCAGAGATACTAAACCTGTTTTGACGCGATTTGCGATAGGTCTCACGCTGCTTTGGGATGCGCTTGTGTGTAGATAGTTTGAGATTTAAAATTTTCGGTTATATTGGTTGTTTTCATTTTTATTAAGTTTGTTTTGTTAGTTGTATTATTACGTTTTGTACTAAAGTTTTTGTAATTGTTTTGTGACGTTTTGCATATTATCACTACTATGAAATCGGGTCCATCGACGTGAAAATCTCATAAAGACTACGTCACCACGAAAGAAGCGGAAAGTGTCGCATATTTCGCAGTACGTTTCTAAACAGGATCCGGAAATATACTCATGCTTTCAAATGACGTCCTTCGGAGTTGACCGGGAAATAATAATGCCGGGATTTTCGCCTACATTTACGGTGCAAGGGCAAATTTATCATAGAATAGGTTCACTTTTTCCAGCTTGTGCCGAACGGGCGAAACTCTCCGGAGTAAATGTTGTCGAAGATACTTCGCGAGTCGCTCACGTCCTACACCTATAGGTTCCGGTGGGTACTTTCACTGCCGTCTTTGTGGGTGCCGCTGAAATATTGTGGACTGTGGTTCAAATCAAAATGCACGATTAACAAATACAAATAGCAAGGTGGTGGCCAGCGGTTCGACTGATTGATTAGTCGCGAAATTTTATAACTATTGATCACGGTTGTTAAACTACGGTTGTTCACAATTGGTTGGTCACTGTATATTTCGAAAGATTTCTTTAAATTGTACGGTGGTATCAAATATCTATTGGTGGTAGCTGGTTTTCTAACACTACTGACTAGCAGCTATTATCAACTAAACTAGTTGATTTTATCACTTGTGTAACTGCGGATATCAGTTACGACCTTTTTAGCTTAGCTAACACTTTCACTATGTGTAACTGCGAATATCAGTTACGACCTTTTTCGGCTAGCTAACACTGTCACTATGTGTAACTGCGAATATCAGTTACGACCTTTTTAGGCTAGCTAACACTATCACTATATGTAACTGCGAATATCAGTTACGACCTTTTTAGGCTAGCTAACACTTTCACTATATGTAACTGCAAATATCAGTTACGACCTTTTTCGGCTAGCTAACACTTTCACTATTCACTATATACTGCTACTAGTCACTTCAGCTACCACCGGATACCACTCACTTCACTTCACTTGTCACTAGTAGTTCTTCACACTACTACGGGTACTGGGTCCCGAGCCCCTAAGGTAGACTTGGGCAATACTTTGCAGTGAGCCGCTTGCCATTTTCCGTTTGCCTCTTTATTGCATAAACTTTTCACTATACAAATGGCATAAATTGCAATATTTTCTATACAAAACTAATTGCTACACTAACATGCTATACATCAATAAATCGGTAGTCTGGTACTTTATAAGTATATCATAAAGGTTACTCAAAATATTAACATTGTAAAAAGTTATTAAACGAAATGTCCAAAATTTTCATAATATTTGGGTACATTAATTCTTTGATTTTTCTATAACTACGAAATGCGTTTAATTATACAAAAATATCCTTACACTTCTTTAATCTATAAGCCATATGCTAATTCAATGTCATATTTATAACTCTTTTAGAACATAAAATTATTTTCCTTATTTTAGTATGAACTATTAGGCAGTTAATTAAAAACTTTTCCACGATAAGACGCGCTGTGATTGGTCGATTTTTTGGTATATAATAAAAGTTGTTTATATCACTTGTTATCAAAACGACATTCTATACAAATATACTAAGAGTTATAAATATGCTACACAACTATATTAATACACGTTTTCATCCAGTTTTGTTGGTAATTTCATTATTAATACAAAAAAAACAATATTCTTTATAACTTCGTTTCTTAACGTTGTTAGGCCGTCGCGAACATCTCTCCCGCCGTGCAGCGTCGCGACGATTTCTCACAGCGGCGCTGCATCCATTTCGGTGAGCGACGTTGCTTCTTCTTCGGTAGCGGCACGAGTTTCCTGGTTGGCCTCTTGATTAGGCCGTTTGCTGTGCGTACCTCCACAGTGCGGATCTGTCCGTCCGCACCGTGGTAAACAGCTTCCACCCTCCCTCGTGGCCAGGTGTTACGAGGTAACTGGCCGTCAGCTATGAGGACTGGATCGCTCACCTGGAGATTGGGACCTCGCCTATGGGCCTCCCGCCGGTTTTGAAGTTCCGGTAAATACTCTCGGACCCAACGCACCCAGAACATGTCAGCGAGTATCTGGGAGCGTCGCCAGTGTCTTTTGCTATTCATATCCTTTTCATCAAATACTCCAGGTGTCGGCAGTCTCGCAGATCCTCCTAAAAGGAAGTGATTTGGAGTGATGGATTCGTCGTCGTTGCTGTCTACAGAGATGTGAGTCAATGGTCTGCTATTTACTGTGTACTCCACCTCGCAGAGCAGCGTGGCTAATACTTCCTCATGCGGAAGTCTCTCATGAAGGACGGTGTATAGTGCCGTCTTCACGCACCGTATGAGACGTTCTCTCTTGGTTGGTGTTTCATGCAGCAAATTGAATGGAAGTCGAGCGAGCTTTAGGTTGAAGCTCAGCTGATCGGTACCTGGTTTCCAGATTAATCCGAGTATCTTTTCCTTGGTTCCTTTGTTTCCCAGATCGACTGACTCAGATGCTTCATGGTCAGGTTCTAATTCTTTTACAACTTCTGGTGCGTTGGAAACCCATTTTCTTAATGTGAAGTGCGCGTTTTTGTGTATGTCGCGTACTTCCTTCGATATTCGCATTGCCTCTTCCAGAGACTGGAAACTGTCGAGATAGTCATCCATATAGTGGTTTTGAATGATAGCTTCTACGGCTTCTGGATACTTGTCTATGTGTTTTTTAGCGTTCCAGTTCTTCGCGAATATGGCTGTGCAGGGTGAACTGGCTGCACCGAAAATGATCGAAGTCATTCTATATTCTTGTGGAGCTTCATTACGTCGATCCCCTCTCCAGAGATATCTTAAGGCATCTCTGTCTTCGGGTCTGACTTTAACCTGCATGAACAATTCGGCTATGTCCGCGGAGACAGCAATATTATGGCGGCGAAAACGCATCATGACCCCTGGTAGTGATTACAGTAGGTCTGGACCCGTGAGCAGGAAGTCGTTCAACGACACCCGCTTTGTTTTGGCTGCGGCATCGTGTACTATTCGAAACTTCTCCGGCTTCATTGGGTTATGGACGTCGAAATGGGGTAGGTACCATGTTCTTCCCGGTGTGCTAGTTTTCGGTGCTATCTCGGCGTATCCTTTTTGTAAAAGGGAATTCATTTGTTCATCATACTTCCTTTTTAGATCTTCGTCTCGATCTAATTTTCTTTCAATGGAAACGAGCCGTTTTATTGCTGTTTCATAATTACCAGGCATCTCGATATCCTTTTCCTTCCAGAGAAGCGCTGTTTCTGTGTACCCGTCTTGTAACTGACGGGTGCTGCTATTTAGTATATCTTCAGCTTTCTTCTCTGGGTCGGAGTCTGGTCTTCTCGGATTGATAATGAGAGATTCCAGCGCGAAATATTCGCGGAGTTGGTCATCTATATTTCCCTCGCTCTTGTGCAGCTCATTGGCCGCGTGGACGCGCTGATACGGGGCTTTAGTGTGTGCCCCGTGTAGCACCCATCCTAATTCTGTGAGCGAGGCAATTGGCTGGTGCGGCGGACCTCTTCGGATTTGAGTGGCTATCAGAAGTCTCCAATTGTCCTGTCCTATTAGGATCCTTGGGTTGCCGGAGTCATATATTAGCTGCTCCTTTAGGTCTTTCAAGTGTTTGCACTTGGCTATGTCTACCGCACGCACAGTCTGTGGCCCCAAGTTTAGGCTTGCGACAGTGCGTGCTCTGAATGGCACCCTTTTGCTGTGGAGACTCTTCAGCGATACTTTAATTCTTCGGGATTCCGGTGAATCGAGGGTGGTGTTCCCGATAGCGGTGATCTTAAACGGGTCGAACCGCCGTTTAGCTCCAATTTGTTTGGCGATCTCTTCATCCATTAGTGAAACTGTTGACCCATCATCCAGCAGGGCGTGTGTGTTTACAGCTCCCGCCGGTCCAATTACTCGCACTGGAATTATTTTTAAATATACTTGATGCTTTGACACAGCGAATGAGTTAGCAACAGTTTCTTGAGGTTCTTTTTGTTTGACCTCAGTCTTCTCCTTTGTATTGTTATGGAGAAGTCGATTGTGTGTCGCGGTGCATCCTTCTATTCCACACTTATTTGTTTTGCATTTGTGTGTCTGATTTCTATAACGTAAACAGCGGAAACATAAATTATTTTGCTTTGCGAGTTCCCATCTTTTGTTAATATCTGCTTCCTTAAATTTTTTACATTCGGATCCGCAGTGACCCTCTTTTTCACACACTCTGCATTTCGGAGACGGCTTAGTAGTAGCCGCATGTGCTCTATGTACTGAACGATTGTTTTGTGCTTCGTTTATAATTTCTGGAGGCGCAAATGCACTGCAGAAGCGAGCTTGCTCGGTAATAAAATCGCTGAAGCAGCCGAGGTCTGGTCTAGAGTCATATTTTTCAGTGTAGATTCTATACCACTGGGCACGTGTAGAGTTTGGCAGTTTGTCGGTGAGGTGTCGTAGCAGCTCTGCGTTGACGAGGTAATGACCTCGCTTTAGGGCTCGAAGAGTGACGACGCTTCCCCTCACTTTGCTCGCGAATGTGCAAATGTCTCTGGGCGCTTCTGTACAGCGTGCTAATCCTCGTAACTTCTCGGTTTCTGCTTGCGCGATTGAATCTGGACGCCCAAATTGTAGCTCCAGTTCTCGCATAATCTCATCTGGCTTAGCATGCCCGATGAGTTCTGAACTGACTGTTTCCAAGGCTCTTCCTTGTAGACTTCGTCTTAGTCTAGCAGTGTTTTCAATGTCATTGAAGTAGCCTCGGTTTGTTTCGTAAATGGCACGGAATGAAAGCCACTCGGTATGTGCTCCGCTAAAGCTTGGCAGTGTCATTATAGCTTTCGACGCTGCGAAAGTATGCGACGATAGTGGCGCACTCTCTAACTTTGATTTGTCAGCGAGCGCGGCTATAGCGGACGTGAGCTCCGATATAAATGGACGGAGCCCCCTGTCTTCACTTATGACAGGTTCCTGGCTAGCTTTATTTGGCTTGGGATCCTTTTGTACATCTTCTGGATAGGAATCCTGGTATGTGAGCTCTGATACAATCGGTAGGAGCCCCCTGTCTTCATTAACGATGGATTCCTGGCTGAGCTTCTGTGGCATGGGATCCTTTTGTACGTCTTCTAGATAGGAATCCTGGTATGTGAGCTCTGATACAATCGGTAGGAGCCCCCTGTCTTCATTAACGATGGGTTCCTGGCTGAGCTTCTGTGGCATCGGATTTTTGGAGTGACCATCTTCATCATAGTCGTCTGATTCGTCTTCTCCTTCAGCCATCTGTAAGGAGATCTGCGCGAGTTCTAGTTTGATCTTCAATACTTCTTCACGAGCCTTCAAAATTCTTCTATTGGGCCGAACAGTCTTCCTTGACTTCGTACTGCAATTGGTGTGGCCCCTCGGTGGCTCTTCGGTGTGGGTGTCTTCCCGGGCTGTTGGCGATGATGCACGGCTAAAGTCATCGTTGCCTTCTATATGTTCCCTCTGCTTCGTTGTGCGGGCCGTAGTGGTCGGCGCGGGCAGGGGTATCCCCCCTCGGGGGGGCAGCATGGCGCCTCAGCGCCCTCTACCGTTGACGGTGAGCGTGGTGGCATCTGGAGGTGGACGGCGGCGTTACTGGCCGACGAACCTCCTTCCAGACCGACGGTCCACGCCTTGGCTTCCCTTCCTTGCGAACGGGTGATCGGCATCTTGAATCTGAAAAATTCTGCGGTTTTAATACGGTGGTGACTATTTACCCGGTTCCGAAATACAAACGGATATATCCGGCTCGAAGGACCAACGAATGTGCCGGACGGGCGAAACTCTCCGGAGTAAATGTTGTCGAAGATACTTCGCGAGTCGCTCACGTCCTACACCTATAGGTTCCGGTGGGTACTTTCACTGCCGTCTTTGTGGGTGCCGCTGAAATATTGTGGACTGTGGTTCAAATCAAAATGCACGATTAACAAATACAAATAGCAAGGTAGTGGCCAGCGGTTCGACTGATTGATTAGTCGCGAAATTTTATAACTATTGATCACGGTTGTTAAACTACGGTTGTTCACAATTGGTTGGTCACTGTATATTTCGAAAGATTTCTTTAAATTGTACGGTGGTATCAAATATCTATTGGTGGTAGCTGGTTTTCTAACACTACTGACTAGCAGCTATTATCAACTAAACTAGTTGATTTTATCACTTGTGTAACTGCGGATATCAGTTACGACCTTTTTAGCTTAGCTAACACTTTCACTATGTGTAACTGCGAATATCAGTTACGACCTTTTTCGGCTAGCTAACACTGTCACTATGTGTAACTGCGAATATCAGTTACGACCTTTTTAGGCTAGCTAACACTATCACTATATGTAACTGCGAATATCAGTTACGACTTTTTTAGGCTAGCTAACACTTTCACTATATGTAACTGCAAATATCAGTTACGACCTTTTTCGGCTAGCTAACACTTTCACTACTCACTATATACTGCTACTAGTCACTTCAGCTACCACCGGATACCACTCACTTCACTTCAATTGTCACTGGTAGTTCTTCACACTACTACGGGTACTGGGTCCCGAGCCCCTAAGGTAGACTTGGGCAATACTTTGCAGTGAGCCGCTTGCCATTTTCCGTTTGCCTCTTTATTGCATAAACTTTTCACTATACAAATGGCATAAATTGCAATATTTTCTATACAAAACTAATTGCTACACTAACATGCTATACATCAATAAATCGGTAGTCTGGTACGTTATATCATAAAGGTTACTCAAAATATTAACATTGTAAAAAGTTATTAAACGAAATGTCCAAAATTTTCATAATATTTGGGTACATTAATTCTTTGATTTTTCTATAACTACGAAATGCGTTTAATTATACAAAAATATCCCTACACTTCTTTAATCTATAAGCCATATGCTAATTCAATGTCATATTTATAACTCTTCTAGAACATAAAATTATTTTCCTTATTTTAGTACGAACTATTACGCAGTAAATTAAAAACTTTTCCACGATAAGACGCGCTGTGATTGGTCGATTTTTTGGTATATAATAAAAGTTGTTTATATCACTTGTTATCAAAACGACATTCTGTACAAATATACTAAGAGTTATAAATATGCTACACAACTATATTAATACACGTTTTCATCCAGTTTTGTTGGTAATTTCATTATTAATACAAAAAAACAATATTCTTT
Source organism: Parnassius smintheus behrii (assembly GCA_036936625.1). Lineage (NCBI taxonomy): Eukaryota > Metazoa > Arthropoda > Insecta > Lepidoptera > Papilionidae > Parnassius > Parnassius smintheus. The sequence goes on along the minus strand of JAUPFT010000001.1, from coordinate 43,520,257 downwards.
ATAACTTCGTTTCTTAACGTTGTTAGGCCGTCGCGAACACAGCTGAAAATGAACAGCATAAATTTTTACACATATATTTTATGGGTGACGAAGAAATTGAGGTAGACCGTCGCTGCCAATTTATCCAGGGAGTTGAGAGAGACACAGTGTTCAAAATTCAAAGATTCTTACATGAACGTAACATTTTAGTCAAAACATTTAAAACTGCTTTAGAAAACCTACCCGAAGAGGATTATAAAGTCGTCATTCACCCCTCGAGGAGAGCATGAAAGGCGCTACAATGCACCTTTGATAAACGAAATAGCAGCCGTCATTAGTGGTGATCAATTTTCTTCACGAGACATTGTCTTGCGAGCACGTGATGATACGTTGCAACGGGTAGCCGACACACACAAGTTTTATGACGCTCTGCAATTCCCATTGATTTATTGTAAAGGACAAGAGGGTTATCATTTTCAAATTCCACTCATTAACCCGGTCACAAAGGAGCCTACTCCGAACAGTTTCTAGCGATGCCAATGTAAACCCTCAGACTTAGGTAAAATGGTAATTCAGCCCTCATCATTCGTTAACAGTCCCCGTTACCTACATGAGTACACACAAGAAGCATTCGCCTATAGGTATACGAACTTACGGAAGACCTGATCTTTTTGTTACTTTTACTTGCAATCCCACATGGAAAGAAATAACCGAGGAGCTAATGCCGGGCCAAAAAAGTACTGACAGACACGATTTAGTTGCTAGAGTATTTAGATTAAAAGTACAAAAATTAATGTATGTAATTTACAAAGGCAAAATTTTCGGAGAGGTGCAGTGCTTCATGTATTCAATTGAATGGCAAAAAAGAGGATTACCGCATGTCCATATTCTAATATGGCTTAAAGAGAAGTTGCGGCCCAGCCAAGTAGACGACATAATAAGCGCCGAGATTCCGGATCCTGAGCAAGATAAAGAATTGTATGATACCATCGTCCGAAATATGATTCACGGTCCATGTGGAGCACGAAATTCAATATCACCATGTATAAAAGAAGGAAAATGTACAAAGAAATTCCCTAAACAGCTATTAAAAGAAACAATGCACAATGACAATGGCTACCCTTTACACAGACGCAGAGCTCCCGAAGATGGTGGCAGTAAAGTTACAATCAAATCTCGCTCTGGAGCGTTCGAGACCTTAGATTTTTACTCATTTTATTAGAACAGCTGGATTGTCCCGTATTCGTTTATTCTATGTAAAATGTTTAATGCCCACATTAATGTAGAAGCATGTAGCTCTGTCCGCGCAATCAAGTATATCTGAAAGTACATAAATAAAGGAAGCGACCAAGCAATATTTAATTTCAGGAGTGAAGGTGAGGCAAATCCCGTTAATGAAGTACAGACCTTTCAAGCAGGGCGTTATGTCAGCAGTAACGAGGCAGCGTGGCGTCTCATTGGCTTCCCTTTACACGAAAGGCACCCAACAGTTACTCACCTTGCTGTGCACTTAGAAAATGGAGAGCGTGTATATTTCATCGAAAGAAATTTCCAAAAAAGAATTGCATCACCGCCAAAAACTACACTAACAGCCTTCTTTCAACTTTATCAAACCGATCCCTTGGCAAAAACGTTGTTATATTCTGAAGTCCTCCGCTATTATACTTGGAACACATCTAGGAAAGAGTGGAAACGCCGTATTCAAGGCGCGCCCGTTGCAAATTGACCCGGTGTAAAGTCATCAGATGCCCTTGGTCGTGTGTATACCGTCCATGTAACTAATTTTGAATGTTTCTGTTTACGATTGCTGCTGCACCATGTTCGGGGTCCTACAGGATATAAAAACCTTAAAACTGTCAACGGTCAGGAATGCACAACCTGTAGAGAAGCATGTGAAGCTCTGCATCTTTTAGAAAACGATAATCACTGGGATGAAACCATGGAGGAAGCTGTGTAGTGCCAGTCACCAGCCAAAATTAGGGATCTTTATGCAACTCTCATTTCATCTTGCGGGCTATCTAATGCACATGAATTGTGGGACAAATATAAAGAGTACATGGCGGAAGATATTTTGCGAAGGTTACAGCAGACACACGCGAACATGACATACAATGAACACATTTATAATGAAGCACTTGGAAAAATTGAAGATAAATTAATGGCAATTGTAGGCAAAAAATTAAGCGACTTTGGAATGATAAGCCCTCAGCGAACAACCGAAAATGAACTTAGTGATGAAATTATACGAGAAACAAACTACGATATACCAGCTTTGCAGGAGCAAGTAGCCGAATTTGTATCCCGCTTGCCTCCCGAACAAAAACGAGTTTTTGACAAAGTATTAAGACAAATTGAATCTGGAAATGGTGCACTTTTCTTTTTAGATGCCCCTGGAGGAACCGGGAAGACATTTTTGTTAAATTTATTATTAGCGCAAGTACGGAAAGATAAACACATTGCAGTGGCCTTAGCTTCCTCCGGTATAGCCGCCACGCTGCTAAGCGGGGGCCGCACTGCACATTCTGTTTTAAAACTCCCACTAAATCTAGCCCAGGAAGAATCGCCGATCTGCAACTTTAACAAAAATAGTGCACGAGGTACAATGCTACGACAATGCAAACTTTTAGTGTGGGACGAAAGTATAATGTCGCACAAAAAAGCTGTAGAAGCACTAAATCGAACGCTCCAGGATTTGCGCAGCAATACCGATGTAATGGGAGGAATGGTGGTTTTACTGGCTGGTGACTTTCGAAAAACTTTACCTGTCATTCAAAAGGGCACACCTGCAGATGTAATTAAAGCATGCCTCAAGTCGTCTATTTTATGGAACAAGGTGACAAGATTCAGTTTAACTACGAATATGAGAGTGCATTTGTATAATGATATCAATGCTGGAAACTATGCTGACACACTATTAAAAATTAGCGATTGGCGGTTGGAAACGGATGCTGAGGGCTGCGTTAAATTGACGAGAGATTTTTGTAATTTAGTACAGAGTCATCCGAATTAATTGCGAGCGTTTATTCAGATTTAACGAACATCCTGCATGAAGACAAATGGTTGTGTGATAGGGCGATTGTTGCACCAAAAAATGAGAGCGTTAACAAAATAAATTCAGATATATTAAGCGAAGTAGCAGGAGAAATAAATAAAAAGAAGAGTATTTGTCAGTAGACACAGTCATGGACACAGAACGGAGCACTTCATATCCCGTAGAGTTTCTAAATTCTCTAGAGTTGTCAGGTGTGCCCTCACATAAGCTTCAATTAAAATTAGGCGTCCCAGTCATGCTAATGCGAAATTTAGATGCTCCTCGGTTATGTAACGGGACAAGGCTGCGTGTGACACATCTTGGACGGAACATAATCGGTGCTACAATTTTGACAGGCGTAGGAAAAGGTGAAAATATTATTATATCACGGATCCCTATAATTCTCACAGACCTTCCTTTTCAATTCAAAAGGTTGCAGTTCCCTATTAAGCTCTGTTTTGCAATGACAAACGTTACAGGTAGCGGGGGTCAACTTAGAAAAACCGTGCTTTTCTCATGGTCAGCTGTATGTAGCATGTTCGCGTGTGTCAAATGCCCATAATCTCCATATTCTTTCCCCGAATGGAAAAACATATAACATTGTGTACAGTAGCGTCTTAAAATAGTGTTCAGTTAGTCTTTTTTCCCACAATCAATTAATCAGAATTCCCACAGATCTTCCCTTTCAATTCAAAATTTCCTATTTAGCTCAGTTTCTTTTCAATTCCAAATGCTGCCCCTCTGATGGACCTATTAAGCTCAGTTTCCTTTCAAATCAAAAGGCTGCATCTCTAACGGATCTTTTATTTGGCTCAGTTTTCTTTCATTTAAGAAAACTGCTTCTCTGACGAATCAATTTAGCTCAGTTTCTTTTCAAAAGTCTGCATCCCTGACGGATAATTATGCTCAGTTTCCTTTAATTAAAAAAATATCCCATTTCCATTTGGAATAAACAGGCTATTTTCATGCTTTCCTATACGCTGCGTTTCAAAACATTTAAATAGGCTGACGAATCAATTTTGCTCAGTTTCCTTTTAATGGCTGCATCTCTGACAAATCTATAAAACTCAGTTTTCTTTCAATTCAAAAAGCAATGGATAGTTCATTTCCCAGTGACCATGCGGGCGAAGCCGCGGGTAACAGCTAGTATTATATAATTTAATGTAATCGATAGCCAGTGTTTATCAAATATTATACGAAATAAAAACCAAATAAGTCGAATCGATACTTGTCACTTTGTAGCAAATGTATGTATGCAATTTAATAAAATAAACTGGTATCACTGCAACGGAAATTACTGCGACGTAGTGATGAACTCCACAACTTTAGCTGTCGATAAGTTTAATTAACCATTCGGGTATGTCTGCCGAATGGGTTTTTATTTTTTGTTTAGAATTTATAATAAATTATTACAAGCAGTAAATAATTCTATTATTGGTTTGTTTTACATATTTCCTAGAGATCCTCATATTTGGCAAAATTGGATTGCAGTTTGTAAAAATCATAAATCTTGGATACCTAAAAAGACTAGCACCATTTGCTCCGAACATTTTGATAAATTATATTTCATACCCCAAGCTATCAATAAAAGAAGGATTGCCGATACTGCTGTACCAACCTTGAACTTGTGGGAGGTAATGTCTAGCTGTAATTATATCAATAGACTAAATATTTTTATTATTACCCTTGACACTCGAAATAAAAAGCAATGGCATAAAAAGGCTCCAATCGCAGGAACGGTAATTAAAGATGAAAGTATGCATTGTTTCCTGATGCCCTCGCATGGTGCCTTCTTATCAAATGGGCAGAGGTCATCTGAGGACCACAAATTTTGACGGCATTTATCTCCGAAAATAATAATACTGCGATAAATTAAAAAATAATATAAATAAGTACACTTATATAATATCATAAAAAGATATAAATAATAATATTACATAATTTCATTCATGAACCCGTACTCTACGTTTAGTTTTACGTTCTTCTTCATCTTCCAACAAGCAGCAAATAATAATAATAATGTTGCGCGCCACAGTTATAATAATAATAATAAAAAATAAAAACAATAATATCTTCCCCTTGGACCTTAGAGTAATAGGTGCAGTAAGCCCATTGCAACACCATCTACTTGCTTGTCTTTGCTTGGCAATGTCTGAGTAGTACTGCATATTCTGGTGGCATGTTATTTTTATCTAGTTCCGTAGTTATAATTGAGACGCAGTCCTCAAGTAGGTAGGTAGGTAAGGTAAGGTAAGTCAGGTAGGCATGTAAATAAAGACTGAACATCAAAACTGACCATGATTTCATTGTCAGCAAGAAGTAGGTCTTTTATCTCACTGACAAAATGGTATGAATCCTTAGTGTGTGCTTTGAGTGGTCAGCCAATCTGTAAGCTGCGAATCGATCACACTCACTATTGGACGAAATGGAGCGTTCGGTTTGTGAATTAACGAAAAGAAAATCGAATTAAGAGCCTATACTACCTCAGCTCAAATTCTAATTTCGCCCCCACTTCCCCGCGCCATTCGTTCGCACACTGCTCGCGGTCACGCGGGAACACGAGGTCAAAGCGATTTTGTTAGAGGAAAATAAACTATAATCGGACGCGTAGTAAGTAATAAAATTATCAATCATAATTTACTATTAACTTGTCATTATATGAACATAAAATTATATATCGCAAATTTAATTTCATTGTACATACTAAGGGCTACTCAAACTAATATTTTAGTATAAGCTGACTCTTCATTGTACTGAAAGCCTATACAATGCAAGATCAGCTTATACTGGAAATTCCAAATACTGGAAGGATACGCCCATTGGTTTAGCAGGTAGTAAGTTTGCGTTTTGTAGTTTTCGCCGTGTATGTATGTAATGTGACAGCCGTTGGGTATGTAGTTATGTAGGTAGTAGGTCTATGCAAGTACCTACGTTTCCGAATGCATGATTGTAAGAATTCATGATATCTGTGAATAGGCTATTTATTTCGTGTCGAAGTTTGCGTCTTTAGAAATGTGTTCAGATAAGCACTTTACTGATCTAGTGCGTGAGTCGAGTTCGACTTTGAACGGCGCCGATCCCGGCCGCCCAGCTGATGAACAGCGATCTGTGCCGGAGACGGACCGTAAACATACCGTTTAGCTTTGAATAATAACACCCCGTTTCGTGAATTTGAACTTGATTCGTGTGGCAATAAAAATGTATAAGTAAAAATATGTTATTCAAATAAATTTCAAATTCACGGAAGTATTTCTACGGTACGACGGATCGATGTGTAAAGAGTAACATTTAGAAGCTTCTTTCATAGGCCTACAAGCTGACATACCACCAATATAGTACGTAAATAGGTACTAGGGTCCATTCCGAGACTCGAGTTTCAAAATTTAGAGGCTCGTGTTTTTTTTTTCGTGGACTCGAGACTATCTAGACTGATCCATCATTCAGTCCTCGCGTAGATACCTACTCAATTTATAAACCTAAAAGATTAGCATGAAATAAAATGTTATATGTAAATATGCATTTATTAAACAGTTTAATATGTACTTATATTCAGAATATACAATACAATTACAATAATAAAAAAAAATCCGTAAAAAAAAAAGGACAAAAAAGAGGCTTCAACAAATTACGCGACACGCAATATTCATACGTAAGTACCCACTACAAATATCATATTACCGTTATAACAAAAAGTAATGCTTCCTAAACAAAAATAAACTCTCATCATAAATAACGGTAGATATGTAAAACACTACACGAGAGCGCGTCATTACTATGGTAATAATAAGAGTTTTTTTTTATTACAATATTTTAAAAGCACAGAATAAATAATAGTAGTACAGACTAAAAGTAAGTAGTATCAATATTTTTTGTCATGGGTGACATTTTCATGGTTTTCGAGGGTGTTGAAGCCGATAGTGCTGTCGAAATTTAAATCCAAGACGGCGGCTGCAATGGGTATTGATTTGTTCATCATGGGTGTCATTTTCATAGTTTTCGAGGGTGCTGAAGCCGATAGTGCTGTCGAAATGTAAATCCAAGGTGGCGGCTGCAATAGGTATAAATTTTTTCATCATGGGTGTCATTTTCATGGGTTTCGAGGGTGTTGAAGCCGATAGTGCTGTCGAAATGTAAATCCAAGATGGCGGCTAAATTAGGTATAAATTTTTTCATCATGGGTGTCATTTTCATTGGTTTTCGAGGGTGTTGAAGCCGATAGTGCTGTCGAAATGTATTTAAACTACTTTAAAAAATTCCGTATAATTGTTTTTAATTCTTTTAGAAAATATTTAAGGTCTATGATTCTTCTTTCGTCTGATTCTTCATTGATTTCTGCATGATTTCTATCTGACGTGTGCTCTTCGTCTGGAAACCTACAACAGTAATACATATTATTACATAAACTATAAAGCAGACAATAATAATAATGCATGAATGTTTTGAAACAATAGTATATCTTTGAATAGCTCAGATACGTTCCCATGTCCAAATACCTTTCATATAATATGTCACTTTACCTACATTGCTAGCGCTGTAGCATGGTGCGGGGACAGATGTCAGATTATAGTATCAGGACAGACTAGGACAGAGACATTACACAATTAAATTTACATCATCTATACAAATACAAATCTACATCAAAAATCTTGTTTTCTTTATTATAATTAAAAATTAAAATATATAATTAAAATATATGTGTGATATTATTATCATAATATTATTAAATTTATTTTAAAATATGTATATCATATAAAACATTTAAAAAAACATATTCAAAGCACAACCGATATTTATGGATATATCAGTGAAAAGGTACAGTTCGTCTAATGTCACTCACACTACACATATATACGCTATATACTATACCTAGTAACAGCTAGTAAAGCAATAACAGTAGCCAAGCATTTTGTATATAACTGCTCCAAATTTCAAGTCGATAACATTAGTAGTTTCTGAAATATACGGCTGTGACAAGTAGACAAAGTCACTACCATAGGGGTTTCTTTTTTACCATTTTGGTACAGAACCCTAAAAACGTCGGATCGAGAATATCCTACTCATTTTTGAAGTCAGTAAAAATACGAGTACAATATTATCGATGCATTCATTTGTATTAGGTCTACCTTTGATTCTCATAAACCAAGTCTTCGCAGGCAGGTAGGATACGAGTACTTATAGCATTGTAAAATTTTCATTCCAATAATGAAACATGGTTGAAAAGATTGAACCATGTTTCATTAAAATTTACATACATATATACATACATAGCATTACGCCATTATTCCCCGAAAGGGTAGGTAGAGGTGCATAGTGCACCCACATTTCGCCATTTATGTTATAAGTCTCATGTAATAAAGTGCGAGCCTATTGCCACTAATCGAGCACAAATCCAGACTCCGGACTGGTACTGAGAAATTACTAATGGAAAAACCCAATACCATTTTGCCCGACCCAGGACTTCTCGCTCAGCAGTAGCTAGACCAACGAGGCAGTTAGAGAAAGAAATACTAACAGGGATTCAAAATTTACTTACTTATTTATTTTATATGTATTTATTTATGTAAATACTTACTTGTCCGTACTGTCAATAGATAGCGACGAGTCCCCTTTTCCCTGTTCCAAATGGCCAGCCGCCGCCGCCGACAACGACGTGGGCACCGCCGGCGCGCCGCTCGAGTCGCTCGCGCCGCGTGCCGATCCGTCTTCGTGCAGTCCATTCTCTAATACCGTGGGCGCCGTTTTATTCGTCACATTCTCAAGCTCAATGAATGAAATGTTTGGTTTTCTGCAAATGTATAGTCATAATAAAATAAAGTAACATACTATTCTCCAGACCAAATTTCGGTCACGGCGGCCTGCCTCAACGGAGACTAGCCATCGACGCAGGATAGCATTATAGTGCGCAAATGTATGCGCAAGCATAGGTGCACTCTCTATTCCCTCACCCTCATAATCCGATGAGACGGTAAACCGACACAACCGGAGAGAGATCAGGTGCAGGACCAACGGCTTTACGTGCATTCCGAGACAAGGAGGTGGGCCACCGCCAACTTCCTGACTCCGGGCAGCTACTGAAAATTTCTTGACGGTATCAGAAACTACGGGTAGTACCTCTCATAATACACCGGTTGATCTTTTATAAATTTCAACTTATTTACAAAAAAAAATTTTGGCCCGACCCGGGATTCGAACCCAGGACCTCATGATCAGCAGTCGCACTACTACAACCACTAGACCAATGAGGCAGTCAAAGTAACATAACATAACCCACAACATTCAAAACCTATCCCTAACCCCACAGTGATACCTATTCCCTGTATCGTGGGTATCAGAAACTACGAGTGGTACCTATCATAACACCCCGATTGATCTTATATAAACATAAACAAACTTATGTAACAATAAAATTACAAAACGTTTTTGCAACACATCAAACGAATTTAAACTTTATCAACAGCCAGCAGCAACGTGACGTGACACTAGACATGAGCTTTATCTCGTTGCAATAAGGTTGAAACTCGAAAAATGATTCGCAAACCGATCCTTCGTGTTCGGCTCTAAACATATTCGAAATACCTAAGAAGCTACGTAAACAAAAGAATAATTTGACGGCCTCCGTAGCGCAGTGGCTTAGCAATGAGTTGTTGCGCTGGGGGCCGCGGGTTCGAATCCCGCAGGGAACAAGTATTTGTATGGCCTACAAATAATTGTTCCGGGTCAGGGTGCTTGTCCTCGTGCAATTTATGTTTGTAAACTGCCTCCACGATACAGGAGAAAATCCTAGAGTGGGGTAACGTATTTTTGAAAAAAAAAAATTAAAAATGATACCGTTATTTATATCGGTAGTTAGATAGGTACTTACTTTTTTTTTCCTTCGTTCAAAATACGGAGTTGTTCTCTTAGACGTTTCAATTGTTTTCTTTTTCCGAGAGTTTTCTTTTTGCCCATCTTTATTTACACTTTAAATATAGGTAATATATTTACACAAAACGTTTTAAACTCCTTTTTACAGTAACACCTACCACAGTACAAAATAAAAATGTCGGAAATAAATAGTCGTCTCTCCGTAATGTCGCCAAACATAGGTTCGTCCCGTAATAGATGCCGCAGCAGAATGATTGAACAAATTGAAAAGGATAGCGCTATTGCTACCACGTACAAAACAAGAGACAGAAAGAGAGTGTACTCGTTTAGAATTAAATAACGCAAGCGCCAAATCACATAATTGCTAATTACGAGAAGACCACGTAGAAAAATAAAAAAATAAATCGTCACGATTTGAGATAACATTATTATCTATCTATTAGCTAAAAATCATCATTCAATTCCATAAGGTTTCAGAGATCTAACTAAAAATAAGTGCAAAACGAGGGTTTTTCATATTTTTTTTATCGAGAATTTTTTATCGAATCGTGTTTTTGCTTCAACAGATTTGAAGATTATAAGTCCAGGTTTAATGTGTCCAAATAGCAAACTGTTAGGTCTTACAGATACCGAGATCCAGATTGATCAATATCACCAAAACAGCATTATGCGGCCTCTTAACGTCTAAATTCAATTTCTCGGAATATTTCTTAATTAGCGATCTAATTAAGAAATACCTCAATAAAATTCCTGGACTGAAAACGCTTGAACCAACTTAACTAATATAAACAACGATCATAGCCCAGTTGGATTAAAAGCACAGAATTAATAATAGTACTATGTACAGAAATTGCATTCTTTTGATGTTGACTGCTTGTCGACGATTTATTAGTCTACATAATTATTATAAATAAATAACGTAAATCGTGCACGCAACCTACATAAAACTTTATCGCTGCGCGAGTGTCCGTATTGTTTTGCATCTTTTCTCTTTGCTACGTCACGGCGGACTTTCCGTGATTACTAAGGGATGTCAATGAGGAGTAAAATTCAAAAATCATTGAGAAATGATTACTTAGGTGTAGTACTTATTCTGACTATGATCGACTAACCATGTTTACGTCAGTATGCGAGTACTGTGACGCCCAACGAAGCTACTTGCAAAACCATTCGTCGTGAATCGCGATGCTTGGCTCGGAAGAAATAGTTAGGTAGTGTAAACAAACACGCACGAAATGTGAACGTATTCTACTTTTTACTTTACTTTAAAATTCTTGTTAACAAAGTTTTAATTTCAGTAATTTGTGTTGTTAAACATAAATATTTTAATTACAAAAGACAAGTTAGGTATGTAAGTAGTACTTGGATAGTGAAGTAAATTTCAAGTTTTGTAATAAAGTGCTTAGGTTTCTGTAGTTAAATTCCTTAAATTCCTAAAAACTCTCAATCAATAATAGTGCTAAATCAAGGAGAATCAGGAACAGAAATAAGTCGCTAAAGTGGCCACTAGCCATGAAACCGATGTATCAAAACGTAACTTATAACGTTATGTTATCAAAACATCATATCATATCGATACACCTAAGTGCGTAACCCTTATCACATATCCAACCAAAACTATGAAACCAAAACGTACGAAAGTTACGAAACATAAAACGCAAACTGAAACGATAACGATATGCCACCACGGCTTCTTTGATATTCGTTATTTATCGTTCTTGCGACGGTGTCATAAATACGTTTAGAATTAATTAAACAATTCAGAGATGAAGCGAATATGGATTTCGTTGCGATGGTTTGGTAGTTTTAAAACACGGTGCAAAACGGACATAATGGATATAATTATCTAAAGCAATAAGGTCTAAAATAGCCTAATTTTTAAAAGGCATTCTACACGGTCGGGCAACCACCAACCGTCGTGACCTTGGTCGAGTTGATGTAAAAATGGACAGTGTAGACCTCGGTTGTCCGACCAATAGTTTGGTTGATGTCCGATGGCCTTGGTCGCGAGCGCATCCCTCACGACACGTTGGGTCCGTGGTTGATCCCGACCGTGTGGAAAGCTGTAGGCCGACGAGAGCGCCTCAGTGCGCGCTTGGCAATCGCTACGGGAGAACGTTTAACGGTACTATGGATACGAACGGAAGCAAGGAACGTGAGGTTCTGACCGAATTCTTGTCTTTATACTGTGATTTACTGTCTTTGGGATATTAGATCGGAGATAGGAATAAAAAAATGCAAAGTAAAGTTACAGCCTATATACGTCACACTGCTGGGCACAGGCCTCCCCTCATTTGTGAGAGGGTTTTAGGGCAAGGAAGTGTCCACTGCGCTGCCCCAATGCGTGTTGGCGAACTTCACATGTATTCGAAATATTTTTTTTTCTTATTCCTCAGACATGCAGGTTTTCTCACGATGTTTTCCTTCACCGGCGAGCACGTGGTAAATCAGCACTTAAAATTGCAATTAACAATTTCATTGGTGCCGGCGGGGATCGAACCCGGGTTACTCGCGTTCTGTTATATTTACAGCGAGCGTTAACCATCTGAGCTACCACGGCTAAAAAATGCAAGCATGGGAGCTTTTGAAGAACAAGCTTCAAGAAATTGACCCCGAGGCAAACATCGCTGCAACGAAGAAAGATTGAGCATATGCTATCGGCTTTTAAGAGAGTAAGAAAAGGTGATTTTTTTGTAATACTTCCTATACTATTTGTTTCAAATAAAGAAGTTTATCGCGATGACATTATAGCAATTTTTTGCTAGTTAATGTCGTTCGTTGCCAATTATTTTATTCTTTAGGTACTGAATTTCACAGACAAATAAAGCATTACTTTACTTCCATTTATAATGTAGGTAATGATTTTAGTAGAGACAACTGACAAGTTGAGTCAACCACGCGACCGTGTAGAACGAATACAAAAATCTGTTGACTCGACCAAGGTGACGATGGTTCGCAGTTGGTTCCGACCGTGTAGAACGCCTTAAAGTTTGTGTAGTTGTGAGAGTTGTCAAATTTAAATAATCTTTAGTTAAATAGATAAGACTTGGATTTGTATGGGTTTTAAAACAACAACGGAATAACTATAATCAGACGCAACGATATACGGCCGTCGCGGTAGAAGCTTTACAAATCGACAAACGATACTACAATTTAATACTACAAACACGAACAAACACTACCCAATTACTTTCAAACTACAAAGATTTTATATTGTAACGACAAAATAATCCAAATATAACACAGCGTCAGCGTACTGCTGTGGCGTAACTATACATTTTATATGAAACACTAATAAGCTAAATAAACACTAACAAGCCGAATATTAATTTATAATTCTACTAGAGATAAACCAATATTTAAATCACACGCTTATATAGGGTATTTTTGAAACGCTCCCGAAAACGAAGACAGATGATAGTACTAAAGAAACCTTTGATGATGGGACGAAAATAAAAACGATCCCGGTGAAAAATCCCCCCCGGGTCCATCCATAATATTGCTTTGCTTTCAGTAATTTTGACTGTCCATTGCGTGTTCGCTTTGAGACAGAGAGAACACGAATCAGTGTATTTCGAAATGAAAGCAATCTGCCAAGTGTTGATGTTACATACTAAGGCTACGAGGTCATTACATCTACCTTGCGCGCGGGAAATTTGAAATAGTTCGAAACAGTTCACGGTTTATTTTATTAGTTGATATTATTGATTGAGCAGTTTGATAGGATTGGTCTGTACAACAAACATGCTCCCAAACATCAATAGTGAAGCGTTCACCAGTGGATGACTGAGGCCGTAAGGTTGAAGCATCGTACACAGGACAGCTGGGATTGCTACAGTTTGCTAAGAAACATATGCAATCAGATGGTACGAAATGCTAAACGCCGTTATATCCATAGCAATACTGTAAACTCTTCAACCGCTGATGTGTGGAAATTTCTTAAAACTCTAGGTATTAGTAAGGCCGTTACATCTGACCGTGGTCCATCAATCACTCTGGATGAAATAAATCGTCACTTTATTTCTACTTCTCCTTTGGATCCCACAGTTCGTTCTATGACAATAGCTTGCATTCAATACATGCTATCTCCTATTCCTTTTTTTTTTCTCTTCTTACCTGACTGAGGATGAGATACAGAAATCTGTATTACCTATTAAATGCAAGGCTGTGGGTTGCGATGAGGTTAGTAAGGTTATGGTATCCATGATCTTTGAGTGCCTTTTACCTGCAATCACACATATCATAAACTATTCCCTTGACTCAGGTCAATAACCTATTCAGTGGAAAAAAGCATTCGTGCGACCACTCCCTAAAATACCTGATCCCTCATTAGCTCATTACCTACCCATTTTCAACCAATTTCAATATTGACATACCTATCTAAAGTTCTGGAAACCTGTGTTCACAAGCAAATCTCTATGTTCATAACCACAGTCTGCTGAATAAATATCATTCAGTCACAGACGACATTCGAATGGGAATGGATGAGCAAAAGCTTACAGTAGTAGTGCTTGTTGACTTTTCAAATGCTTTTAACACAGTCGACCACGATATCCTTATAGCCTTCCTAACTAATCTTAGATTCTCAATCCCAGCTTTGGAATGGTTTTCATCCTATCTTCGCGGCCGCCAGCAACCAGTACGATTAGGATAAGAGTTCTCAAGATAGGCTGACATTGAAACAGGCGCGCTGCAAGGCGAAATACTTTCCCCTATAATGTTTTTTTTATTCATAAATTCTGTCACTTCAGTTCTCAACTGTTCGTACCATCTGTATGCAGATGATCTTCAGCTCTATGTGCAATCTAGTGTTAACGACCTTAACGATAATATTCATAAACTCAACCACTAACTCGATGCCATAAGAGATTGGTCGTACAGACATGGTGTTTTGGTTAACCCATCCAAATGCAAAGCAATGGTTATATTATAGTGGCAGAATGTTAGCTAAGATTAATAACGATAATCTAACGTCCCGTTTTACAATGGTACGTTGCTAGCATTTTGTAAGTCTGTCAAAAATCATGGCTTACATATAGACTATACCTTAAGCTTAGGGGTAGTGCAAGTTGCCAGAACAAGCCGTAAAGTAACTGCCACCTTACGTTCTCTTTGTCCTCTCAAAAACTTTCTGCCTTTAAAAACTAAACTTATGCTAATCCAGACTAATATTACCCATTATTGATTATGCGGATGTGTGTTACCCAGATCTGTCTCAATAACTTCTCGATAAGTTGGAGCGCCTTCTCAACAATTGATTAGATTCATTTTCGGCTTATGTAAGTAAATATGACCATATTTCCTAGTACCAATCTAAGCTTAAATGGCTTTCTATTCGTCAAAGGCATAGCTCCAGAACTTTGCAAGTACTACATTCAATTTTAAATGCCCCAAACTCTCCCTCTTATCCTAAGGATAACTTTCAATATTTGTATTCTACCCACGATAGAGTTCCCTGTTCCTAAAATAGTCTCAAAATTCGTATTCCACCACATTAGAGTGGTTTCTTTAATTCCTCTTTTACTGTACAGTCCATACTACTCTGGAATGTATTGTATGTTGATATCAAGAAAACTACTAACAACAATTATTTTAAAAGACTAGTTCGAGAATTCTATCGTAAGAATAATACCACCTGACTATCAGTCCCTTTTTTTCTCTTTCACTTTATAAGTGATATTTTGTGTAATGTATTTTAATATGTATTGTTATTTTATTTTTGTCTCATAATATTTTATTTACTTATAGATTTTGTATAGAAGTACCCGTTTATACATTTACTATAGATTAAGTACGTATATTTTACTAACTATATATATTCTATTCATTTGCATTTTATTTTTTTTATATCCTTATTATTTATTTATGAAGTGATTGTTTACACAACTCACAAGCTAGTTTCCGTGCCCGTTACGATATGAGGCAGACCTAATATAAGATTTTATCATAATTCTCGTAAAACTTGCGTAGCGCAATATTTTCCGAAGCAACGAGTTGAGAAAGAGAACAACGTAATTCTAAATAGTATTCAACAAAATACTTCAATCTACCGAAACAGAACAGGGTTACATTATATTTAATAAAAGCCAGCCACTTTGGAATAATAATATATCACATTCCTTGAACTTACTGTACAACTAAATTAGACTACAGACAAGCACTTAATATATAATTACATTAATATGTATATTTAAATAAATTCATGTGTTGCCACAAACTATGAGGCCTTGGAATCCCACTCGATGAGGTAGGCGGGCGGAGCGTTGGGCGCCAGGCGGCGAGCTAGTATGTGGAAAGTCTGTCCGGCGCGGAAGTACGACTGGACGCTCGACTTTAGCGCTGAGAGCTGCTGAGCGTCAACTTCTGCGGCTGCGTTATTCGCTTTATGCGGACTTAGCTGCAAACTCTTTACACTATTGTTATTACTGGCGGTGTTGTTTGTGTTTCGTCGAGCGTTCTCATAGTAGTTCTTTTCCTGGCGCTGTCTCAGTCTTCTGCCGTGAAATTTCACATTGCTCATATTGTGAGCTACTGGTGGGGGTATATCACCGTTTTCGTTTTGCGCTGCAACGGCTTTCGTAGACTCATCAGGCAGTGGACAGGATTTGTTAAGCTGAAAGTGATTAACGGATTATAAGTAAATGTTGATAGAATCGGACACAATTTGAGGAAATTCGTTGCATACATTTTGGTGAGCAGACGTTTTGTTAAGCTAAGCATGTTCGCTAGGCAGTTATAATTTTGTTTAATATTAATTTAATATTAGTTAAATGAGAAGATCAAAAATAAATATTTAATGATCTCTTATATTTACGCGAACACGACACTGAATAAAACTATATAATATATGCATTTTATTGCGTTTAATTAACTTATTTCCGGCGTTTCGGGTGCTTTACAGCATCTATAGTCACGGGAGGGAGGGTCTGATATGGTTGACACAGGTCATAATTAGCCTGGCTACCTTCAGTTTTTGAATATTAATTTTTGGTTCGATTTACGCAGAACGAGTTTAAAATATCTTCAAGATATCTCTCGTCTTGCGAAAGTCTTGAGAAAGCAGTGATATGCTTGCGTTTGTATTTAATTTTGTTAATTATAGGATCCCAAGCAGATGACAACAGCCATCCATCTTCTCAGAAGAAATAAGGATGCTTTTAAATTTCAATAGCCTCGCGTATCATCCTTGGTAGGAATCTGTGTTCTTTTGCAAGGATATGTGGTCTAACAAATTTGATGTAAAGGCGGGGACGATCTTGAACATGTAAAATCCGTATAAATAGATTTGTTCACAGACAGATATTTCACAAAATCCAACTAGTAGTGAATGTATAATTTTCATGTTTTCACATGCTTACAAATTTTTATGTTTTTTATGAAATGTATTAACAAAGGAATACTTTCTTGTATTCAATAAGAATGTTGCCGCAAGTATTATTAATTAAAATGTATTTAATGATTTTTATAAAGAATTTCCTGCACTTATTTTTTAAGAAAAATCACCAATAATATCAAAGAAAATATAACATAGCAAATAATAAGTTTGTAAAAGTTTCGGTCATGCCACCTTTTATTTCAGCCGCAACCTCTATGCAACCAAGTGTAAACACGTGTCAGTCTACTGAAATTATTTGTTTATTCTGCAGCTTATAATGTAAAAAAGATTACGAGATCTCACTAGGGTCGAGACAGCTAGTCTAGTTTATTTCAGTTATTTCCATAGCATAATGCCTTATGGGATTTTGCTATGGGAAAATGCGATCGATTTAGAAACTATTTTTGTTTTGCAGAAGAGGGTCATAACAGCTATTTAGAATCTAAAACCGAAAGTCTTTTAGAGAAAAAATTAAAGAAATAAATATATAAACTTTGGCATTTCAGTATATTTACGAAAATTTAATGTATGTTCACAAAAACAAATGTGGTTTTAGAAAAAAAAGTGATATAAACTCTGTAAACACGGAATAAACACAAGCTAGTGATACCGGTTTTTCAACTTCATAGAGTAAGTAATTCATTCTTGGGGCAATATATACGCTAATGCAACGGAATCCCAGAAAATATACAAGGTCTCTCTATTACCAAGTATAAATATTTAATTAAATAAAAATTGTATAAAAAGGGTTATTTCAGGTCTGTGCCTTCGGCTTGACCTTTCAGAGATTACCCACAATTATCCTTTTTTATGTGTATTTGCCAAATTTACCAATAGAGGGCTCCAAAGGGGCTTCGTCTCCCTTACGGCACCCTTAAAGGTTGTGGCGGCTAGCGCATTCGGCTCGCAGTCGCATTGCTCAGTACGCTGTCCTTTTCTGAGTAGTGTGTAACATGTCTTTAACGATGTGTAACGTTCGAAAGAGTGTTTAATTAATTGTGACAATAAATTGGTTATATATTGGAATAATGTTTTATGTTTAAATTTATGCTAGGACGCAGCCGTAAAAGCTCGCGAAGCGCATCCACCAAAACTCGCGAGACGCAGCCGTCAAGGCTCGTCCAGCAAATAAAAGCAGCTCCCAAGGGACTCCTTATCAGCCGAGGTGAAGCGATAGCAGTCGCGTTCGCAGCCATAGCTGAGTCCCAACGGCAGCCGAGGTGTAACAGCAGCTGAAGCGCAGCTGAGGTGTCCCTACAGCCGAAAAGCAGCAACGGGCTTGAATAAATTTTTGCGCGACATAAAATGTTCTACAAATGTCCAAATATCTTAGCCTCAATACAAGCGCTAGTATGAATAAAACGCTCGCAAACATTCTGTCTCGAGCAAAACACTCAAATTTGGATAGAGGATATCTCTTAATAAAGTTCTGGAATGTTTCGGATGGGTGGACAACCAAGCTGGATAACAATGGAGGAATTGTTGGAGATATCAGCGGACACGGCAGAATCTTAGACCGGATTAAGCTGTTGGCGCAGGAATCGTTACCGGTTGCGCCGCTTCAGCTGTGGAATCTAGAGAAATACCTAGTGAACATGACATAGACTGTCCATAGATCCGGGTAGTCATTTTGAACGATGATTCGATCATTTTTTGGCCAGGTTTTGGATCGCACATTCAGTAACCTATAGACAGTCCGGCTGGAAATAAATTAAAGCGGTTCAAAGACTTTGAACTTTTATTTTGGTTTAAGTGGTAAATAAGCGCGTCAGCGAGTAGAAGAGCTGTTCCGGGCTTGATGAACCTCTTTATTACAACCAGAGGCAAGGTAAAGGCGGCTTCAAGGGCGATAATTGCTGGAAAATCAAAGTCCAGGATCAGTGAGGTTGGCAGTAGCGTCGTATAACCTTGCCAAGAATGTTGATTTAGAAAAATTGAAGCGGGGAAACTGGAGCGGTCGAAATAATTTCTTTAAGTTTTATTATAAGATTTTTAAAAAACCAAAGACGCGATCAAAAAACGATTTATTTACTTCATTTAAACCATAAGCATACGCTGGATTATTATAATAGTAATTTTGTTCATTTGTGACCGTTGTGATAAGTTACCGTTCCCTTTATTTTCAAAGAAATAAATAAGTTAGTTATTAATTGTTTATTGTAAAGTTAAATTATCAAGGTTAGAGTAATTAAGGTTAATCAATAAAGCATAAGTTTTCTTTCAAGTGCTTGTGTTTTTTTTTCTTAATAATAATAATAATAACGGCAAACGTGGATGCCGCCGTGAATACCCGAGTTGTGGTTGATTCAAACGATGATGGAACAATCGCCCAGGAACTGGAACTAGAGCAAATGAGGAGTACATTGGAAGAGGCGATTGTGGAAACGCGCAGTACGCCTCTCGAAAATCGACCGCGACTTCCCCGCATAGGCCTAAGCAAGCGGAATCGGGCTGTCGTGAGGGCTCTGAACCCAATGCTGGTGACCTATTTGGAAGCCAGCCGGGACTTTTGCGAGACGGACTTAATTCTTTTTGGCGCCGCACTGGCAGTCTGCCGTATTATAGGCGCCAAACTCTCCACGGCTGGACGCGCTACTGGACAAAGTAGTGCTATCCCAGCTTGAGAATAAGAATTGAAGAACGTATCGCAAAGGCTAGGGCCCTCATCGGCAGACTGATATGCTTCAGGTCAGGCAATACCAGGCCAAGGATTGTGCGCACCGTCAGAATGGCGTTTGCTGGGAAAAATGTTAGTTTGTCCCAGCCGGATATAATGCAAAAACTGACGGAGCGCATAGACGACCTGAAGCAGAGAATCGCTGTTTGGGGAAAGCGGATTCGGCGATATACCAAGAGGTCGAAACGGTTCAACCAGAATGGTCTCTTCCAGAATGATCAGAAGAGGCTTTATAAATCATTGGAGCGACCAATGGTAAGTGGAACGGGCCCAGCACCGATCAGGCCGACACGGTCGCATTCTGGCACAGCCTGTGGTCAGAGCCCGTAAACCAAAGTGAGGGCCCTTGGACGGAAGTTGTGGCGAGTCAGTGTGCGGGTATAACGCCTATGGACCCCGTCATCATAACGCCGGATGACGTTGCTGAGGCGGTCCATAGGGCCCGAAATGGAAAAGTCCGGGGCTTGACGGGCTGCATCACTACTGGCTGAAGGGGTTCATGGTGTGTCACACTGTGCTCGCCCGACAGTTTCAAGAGGCTCTCAACCAGAAGTCGCTCCCAAGCCTCTTCACTACTGGGATCACTCATTTGGTTCCTAAAGACCAGGGTACCACAGACCCGAGCAAATACCACCCCGTCACGTGTCTACCGACTATATACAAGACACTAACATCCATTTTGAGCGCGAGAATCACTCGTCACCTGGACTCAAATCAGGTAATGTCACGCGCTCAAAATGGATGTCGCGGCGGCGGTCGTGGAACCAAGGAACCACTCCTCATTGACGCGGTCATTGACAAAGTGGTGAAACGCAACCGTCGGAACTTCTCCGACGCCTGGATAGACTACAGAAAGGCATTTGACTCGGTGCCCCATACATGGCTAAAGAGGGTCTTCGAGCTGTACAAGATTGACTGTACAGTTCGAGACTTCCTCAGGCAGTGTATGGGGCAGTGGAGTACGATCCTCTGTCTTCTAGGCGAGCGGATGACGACTGCGGAAAGCCGCATAAGGATAAGAAGGGGTGTATTCCAGGGCGACTGTCTGAATCCAATCTGGTTCTGCCTCTCTTTGAACCCTCTCAGTACTTTACTGGAGGGCTCCGGGAAGCCCTGAAATCCCCAGCTTTGGAAAGGAGACCTCAAATTATTCGCCTCCAGTCGCTCCCATCTTATGGAATTGCTAAACATCACTTGTGAATTTAGCAAATCTATTGGAATGGAGCTGGAGACGGATAAGTGTGCGGTCCTCCATGTTGAAAGGGGAAGGGTTGCCAACTCTGAGGGCATAGTCTTATCTATGCCCGTCAACTTAAGAACCCTTTCCGAGGCTGAAACATACCGATACCTGGGTATGTCACAGAACATCGGTATCGATGAGGCTGGTATGAAACAATCAGTTTGCGACATGTTTTATGCACGCTTGACCAAAGTGCTTAACAGCCTTTTGTCCGGTGTGAATAAGGCACACGCATATAACTGCTGGGTCATGCCTGTCCTCATGTATACCTTTGGCATACTCAGGTGGACTCAGACTGAACTTAACGCCCCGGATAGAAAAGTCCGCATTACCATGACGTCCCATATGATGCATCATCCGAGATCGTCGGTAATGAGGCTGTACTTGCCGCGAAAGCACGGTGGGCGTGGCTTCCTGAGCGCGCTCACCATGCATAATCGTGAAGTGTGCAGCCTCTGTGATTACTTCCTGGCGAGATCGGATGATCCATTCTATAATGACGCCATTTCTAGTGATAAAGGTCTTACCCCTCTATCCTTAGCCAACGAGCAATGGCAGGAACCGGCAGTACAAAGCATTTCCGACCGGGAGGCCGTATGGAAGGAGAAGGAGCTCCACGGGAGGTACTACAGGGCTCTACATGAGCCCTTCGTAGATACAGTCGTCTCCCTCAACTGGCTACGTTTCGGTGACCTTTTCGGGGAAACCGAGGGTTTTGTCTGTGCAATACAGGATCAGGTTATTAAGACCAACAACTGTCGGAGATACATCCTAAAGGTGGCACCGTCGACGTCTGTCGAGCCTATCACCATCCCGGTGAGTCACTTAGGCATGTCATCTCCGGTTGTTCGGCGCATTCTAACTCTGAGTAATTGCACAGGCACAACCTAGTAGCCAGAATTTTAAATTCTACACCAGGAGCTCGCTCTGAAATACGGTCTCGTGGACCGGAAATTGCCGTATTACATGTACTTGCCGGAAGCCGTGCTCGAAAATGACCGCGCCAGGCTCTACTGGGACCGGGCCATCATCACAGACAGGACTATTCTTGCGAATAAGCCTGATATTGTGCTGATGGACCGGGCACAGTCAAGGATATTTTTGATCGACATTACCATTCCGTATGACGTGAACCTCGTAAAAGCCGAAACAGATAAACGAACAAAATATCTGGACCTGGCTCACGAGGTAACCGACATGTGGGGGGGGGGGGTCTGCCGGCCGAAATTATTCCTGTAGGCGTCTCTGCGAATGGGCTAATCCCAGTCAGCCCCTCGGGTCATCTGAGGCGACTGGGACTCCGTAACAAACCGCTCCGAGCTCAAATGCAGAAGGTTAAAAGAAAAGATAGAAAGGCTCTTTCCATTTCCTCCTAACCCTCAGCCGTTTGGTCTCCCCTGCCGAGGGCTTCCATCTGGTTGGATCTTATTTATGTATTTTTTGTATTTATTTTATTTTATTGATCGATTTATGTATTTTTATCTTTTCATTTTAACTTAAAATTATATATTTATAGAACCCAACCAGATTTGAAAATTATATAGATACCCCAAAAATAATAATAACAGATAACATAAGTTATTCAGAGCACAGTATGCTGAAGGTTGTGAGCCGGCAGATCCTAAATATCTCTCTGAAAGGTCAAGCCGAAAGCAAAGCCCTGAAATATACAACATTTTTTACCTCGAAGGAAGGAAAACGATCTACGATCTACGAAATACTTCGGATCTTGCCAAAGGCTTGATCTGAGTAAGGGTGTTTTTACATGACACCGCGGTGGCAGCGATACCGTCGTAGCTGCGGCGCAGCCGCATTTATCGTTCTAGGATTTATATGGAGCCTTACACACGACGCCGCGGCGGCGGCGGCGAGCAGTGCCGTAGTTCTCTCAACTTGTACGAGTTTAGTTAGTCGTTTACACACGGAGAGAGAAGACGTCGCCACGGCACCGTGTCAAAGAGTATCTTGCAGAATGGATATGCCTGAGTTTATTAAGAACATAGTTATGGACCTATTAATCTCACTGGTTTGTGAAAAACCAGTCTTGTGGGACAAATCCTTAGAGGAGTTTAAATATAAGAACATTATCAATTCAGCTTGGAAAGATATTTGTTTAATGTAATATTCCGATTTCGACACGCTCAGTGACACAGATAAGGATATTTTTGGTAAGATTTATTTATTTATTGTTTGTATAAAATACATCTCATCAAATGTAATTGTTGTATGTTGAAACAGCTCATATTGCGTACGGCATAAATACTGTGTAGTTGTTGATGTTCTGTCTTCTGTATAATAAAGTTCAAAATGTATGCCAGGCTAGGTTATTAATAGAGGTAGTTAGTAATTAAATTACACGTAATTGCAAAGGTTATGCCCCTTCTTCGCTCATAAAATAGTCTACGAACGTATTACGTATTGTATTGGCTGCTGGAACTCTCATTACAAATGAGTAATGAGCATGATCAAGTCTTCATCGTCTATTGATTTCCTAGGATTATCTCCATCTCTGGCTCTGACGAAATTATGTAAAACTTAGGAACACTTTACAATATCGATTGCTAAGTGTGTTGACGTTTAAGGGACGATGGAAAATTCTCCATTTATTGGACAATACACCAAAGGCACATTCTACGTACCGCCTGGCTATTGAGAGGCGATAATTAAACACACGCTTTGTCGTGGGCAAGTTGGCCACTATAAGGACGCATGATATATGGACTCAAAGCAAAAGCTTCGCTAGCAACAAAAACAAAAGGCATATCTTCACTTCGTTTATATTTCATTCGGTTATGTTTCTAAGTGCGGTAGTTTTATCTGGTCGTGTTGTAGATGATCATATAATGTAGCGTTTTTGAAAAATCGTTGAGTCACACTCTTTTCCATATGCACCCACGTCTATATAAATAAACCTGTAGTCTGCACCAACTACAGCAAACACTACAATAGAGAAAACTCTTTGTAGTTAAAAAAAAGTGACCCACTACAGTTAGGTTTAATCATTCCGATATGTGTTTGCCATCCATGGCGCCAATGCAGTGAGGAAAGTTAGCTTTAGACTCGTGCTCTCTAGCGATTACTTTTAATCGCTGTTTTGTTAATTCTGGCATACATTCTTGTGATATTTAATTCCGAATCGCTTTACATGTGCATCTTATTATTTCACCTACAGTAGATATTCCAAGCTTAAAATTTTCGTGCAGGTCAGTGAATGTATGTCCCTTGGCCAAATATCCGAAAAACAAATAAAAATGTATAATGTGGAGAATGTCACTTACCAATTGTTTTTCAGGTAAATCTGTCTTCAAGAAATAGAAGAGTGTGAATGACAATAATACCTTACAAAGATAAAAATAAAGAGATCAGGATCAGCTGCAAGTGGTATAAAAACATTTTTTGAACAATTATCCTTTTTAAGAAAAATTGCTCCTGCCGAGGCACGGTCGAGTATTGTAACAAACAGTACAACTCAGAATCAAGAAGAACCATCTGAACAACCACGCGAAGAATCTCCTAATGAACAGCAAGCTTCAATTCAAGCAAGCTACAAAACAATGAACCGACAACTTCAAAAACATCGTGCAAACGCAAACCAGATGAGTTTGAAACCGAAATTTGAACATTTTAAAAAGCGATAAATTAGAATAGGATAATAGACAAAAGACTTTTGCCAAGCCTCGAAACATTTAATGATCAAGAAGTATTGCAGTTTCAGAGTAGAGTACATCAGTAAGGTAAAACACGTTTAATTACGACTATCAGACTGGAGGTATATAATACATCGACATACGATAGTTACTTACTAGTTCTCTGTCACATATCACATCACCAATGTCCGACGAAAAATTACCCGATTTTAATTAATATTAGCTCTACTATTACTAAAATTTTGTACCTTACTTTACTGTGTGCCTAAATAATACTAAACTAAAATATAATTTGATTTCATAATATATCAATTTTTTTTTCTTACGTTAACGTCACCATTAACATTTAAGGACGTGAAATACATTCCCTCATATTTGTATAATTCTTCTGCAAACCGTTGTAGACGCGTTCTAATTATTGGTCGAATGTACCAATACTCATACGGAAACAGTTTTACGGAATTTCTTAGGATTTCTTCTCAAGCTCAAGCAATCACAATAAAACTTTCCACTACTTTTCTTGTAAGATATAAAGGGATTGATCCAAATAGTTCTTGTTTTTCTCTTACAACGACGACGCGCACAATGACCTCGGTGCTGTCCATTCTGTACGACTGATCGAGCGAGACTGGTCTATGATCGCGCCACGTAAGCCGCGTTTGTGCCACTGGCTCTGCGGTGAAACGCCGCAGCTCGTGCGACACCGCGGCGGCAGCAATTTTCGCCGCCGCGGTGCATGTGTAATCACCCTAAGCCCTTGCCGCATTCTTTCGGAGCTTTAGTGTGCTTCTTGAGGAATGCGACGGCAAGCCAGTTGCGCTAGCCGTCACAACCTTCAAGGGCGCCGGAAGGGGAACGAAGCCCTAGACATGGTCAATCATTCATTTCTAGCGACCGAATCATTCTAATACATTTCGTCACGCGTACTGGTACATTCAGATCGATCACTCAAATGGATCATTTCAGGCTCCAGTACTCTATGAAATCCATTGGGAACCGAAAATTTTAACATTTACTTGCATGCAACAAAATTAAACATTTAACTATCTTATACTTATATAAGGTGGTTGAAAATTATCATTAAATAAATCATTTATCCCGAAATCTTTTCAAGTGTTATTTTTCAATAAACTCTACGAAATGATATTTTTAACTCCATAGATTTAACAACTGAATATAATAAAATGTAAAATAATTTTTAATTTAGGTAACAATATTATAATAAAAAATTCTCCGCATTGTTAATACGATTCGCCTTTTTATTCAGAATATTCGAGATTCGGTCGGTTTGCGGTTCATTCACAATTCAAACAAATCGCGGGTTAAAAGGTACCGTCAATTGTTTGTGATTGTTTGTACTGGTACATTCAAAAACAAATGAATCAACCATCAATACTTGTAAGTGTACCAGCTCAAACGAACGAGTCATGCATGATTGACACATGTCTACGAAGCCCCTTTGGAGCCCTCTTGTGGTGAATTAGGCAAGTACACATGAAAGGATAACGATCGGTAATCTCCGAAAGGTCAAGCATTTGGCAAGACCCGAAATAATCGTTTTCCTCTTTTCGGAGTGGAAAACATTGTATAATATGATATAAATTAATACATGGTTGATAATAACCCCTGAAAATGAGGTGATCGCTTCCAAACTGTTTCTAAAATAAATTTTATATATAGTTTGTAACCATTCGTACCGCAAAATATATAGTTTTACCTGCTAGTTCTTCCCAGGACAGAGGTTTTTTACCCAAATCAGTGGTAAAGTAAAATATGAAAATCAATAAGCATTAAATGCGATGTATATTAAAATTATTCCACTCCATTTTAATGAATCATATATATAAAGTTAAAGCTATTTTTTATATTTAGACGCATCTGTGGCATATCGGTGTAATTGAGCCACCAGACCTAAGGCGTCGAAGAAGATAGACGAGCACAAGACATGCTCTGCGATAAAAAAAACTGTCTTATATCGCCTAATTATGTTTAGTTTAGAACCAAAACAAGTGTCTCAAAGTATTGTCAGCAAAGGTATGATTGTAAATACTAGCTGTAAGGTTTAATTATGTATAGTGAAAGTGGGCGTTCATAAATTACGTGAGGTATTTTTTTAAATTTTCTGTAACCTGGTGAGATGTCGTGAGATTTTATTCAACCCCCTCCCCCATCCACCAATCTCACGTGAGATTTTTCAAAATATGGGTTTCTTACGTAAACGCGTTGGATTGTTATTGTAAAAAGAAAAGAAAAAAAATAGATGGACGCCCCCAAAGGGTACGCGATTAAGGAGGAAAGACATTGGCTCTTCATAGTTTGAAGAGGTCCTCCTTCCGTCAGTAGTTTCATCATCATCATCATTATTACAGCCCTTCACAAGTCTACTGCTGAACATAAGCCTCCCCTAAGGTATGCCACAAAGCACGGTCCTGAGCCACCTGCATCCATCGACTTCCTGCATGTCTTACCAGGTCGTCACTCCATCTAGTGGGGGGCCGCCCTACACTTCGTCTACCGGTACGAGGCTGCCTTCTCTCTCCTCGAGAACCCTTCTTCCCAACGGTTGTCGGTTCTTCGAGCTATATGGTCGGCCCATTGCCACTTCAGCTTACTAATCCGTTGGGCTATGTCGGTCACTCTGGTTCTACTGCGGATATCCTCAGTAGTTTACGCCACTTAAATTTTTTGTTTGTGGATTTTAGTTAACTACGTTTTGTAGTTTTGTCATTCCATTTGTATTCCTCATATCTCTGAATTTAAACTGACGACATAAGATTTGAAAATCTCACAGTATTAATAACAACCTTATTTCAAGATATTGTAGGCACTATTTGCTTTAATAAAATGGATTAGTTAACCTATAAGATATAAATATATTTTTCAATGTTCATAACATTGCAAGAGGATATTAAATTTGTTTTACTTGGTTCAGTTTCCTACAAAATTTTTTGTTTGTCTGTGTGATATAATTTAAAGTTAAAACTAGTGAGAATTGACATGTACCTGCATTTGTAGGTACTTTCTTGGTCGCCTGTACTTTCTTCTTTTTACTTCTCCATTTGGCCCTATTATAATATCTTTTTCACTAAGCTTCCGTTTCAAGGGCCTTATCATAGGGCCCATTAGTGGATTTAATTGGCCTGGTAATGAAAACCGTGTGTGGAAATAGTGTTGCTTTCCATTTTGTTTATTGCTTAAGCTCATTGTCGTCGAAAACGAGGTTTTCGTTGTATATTTGTTCTGCATTAAAAATGGGTTATTTTTGCCCTGAAAGTCTTTAAGCGGTGGTATAATTGCATCGAGCGTCCCCCTACTAGATGTTTCGTCGCCTGACGACTCCATATCATGGGTAAAGTTGCTACTGTATGCGGGTAAACTGTCCATGTGTTGTAATGACATTATTTTGGAATGTTCAATAATGTTTTTAGTGGATAACTTAGAAAGTTCTAGATTCATTGTTGCTATTCTAGTTGTATGACTATTGATGTTTATGATGCTAGTGACTGCTTTGCTTACGTTGCTTTCGTCGGCATTTTCTTTTGGTACTTTATCTAACTTAACTGAACAAGGGAGTAGGGACGCATTGTGTGATGGCACTGGTGTGGTTTCGCTCGGTTTAGCTTCGTTAGATTCAGTTTCATTAATTTCAGACATTTTCTCTAAATGATCATCTTTGGCATTGGATTTCCTAACAGTGGAGGTACAAACAGAGGGTGACGGTTGTTCGTCCCGTTCAGTGGGTTTAACAGATTCATAGGAACTCGTCGAGTCATTCTCGGAGTTAGAGTTCGAATTGAGATTTTCGTGAAACCTTTTACCCATCATCAGGTTCAACCAGTGACCATCAACGGGCACGATCATGCGTTGATTATGATTTTTATAGGAACTTTTCTCATTGTTACTACTCGAGGGTTGCGAACTGCAAATAAAAGATAATATTAGCGACAATAATATAAATTTTCATCATTATTTTTTGAAAAAGTTATCATTTTTTCCATCCCACCTGTCATCAACTCCGGAAACAGTATGTGGCGAAGGAGCTCGTGATAAAAATCGAAGTCTAGGCGCATATTCACGTACTAATTCATCGGTGAGAGGCTCTCCTTTTTTGATCTGTAAGCAGAAAGTAGCTTAAATAGTGTTTTCAAAAGTGTTAGTTAAATACGGATAAAATTCGTGTAAATAAAAAGAAAATTGAACGAAAATATGGGGTGGTGGAAACTCTTTCACCATTACTACATGGTGCGTTTTTTTATAAATTAACATGTTATAAAATTTTTGTACAACCGACTTCATATAAATAAAGTGTGAACATCATCAATGTATTGAAATAATACTAGTTTTTACGGTATTTATCGCGTATATTTAACTTTTTAATACCCGACGTTTCGAGAGCTTTACAGCACCCATGGTCACGGGAAGGACTGAGATATTTAACGTCCAGATGTCATAGTTAACCGCGGTTACCATAGATTAAAATTTAACTTTTGTTCCCATCTACACAGTATGAACTTATGGTATCATGAAGTCTTGCAGTTGTATGCTTGGGTTGGGATTTAATTTTATTTATTATAGGATCCCAAGCAGATGGTGGCACACAGCCATCTTCTCTATTGAAATTAGGATGTTTTTTGATTTCAATAGCCTCGCAAATCATCCATGGAAGGAATCGGTGTTCTTTAGCGAGGATTTGTGGTCTATCAAATCTGATGTAGTGACGGGGGCGATCCTGTACATGTTCACAGACTGCAGACTTCCCGGAGCGTCGATTCTTCACATCAGCTATATGTTCTTTGACGCGGGTTTTAATTGATCTTTTAGTTTGTCCTATGTAGGAGAGACCACATTCACAATCAAGCTTGTACACTCCTGCATCTTGCAGAGGGACGTTACACTTGACTGATGGTAAAAACTGACCAATCTTCTTCGGCGGCTTGAAGTACGTTTTGATGGAAGCGCGCTTCAAGATGTAGCCAATCTTGTCAGTGTCAGGCCATTACGAGCGCCATAGTTTTTTTTTTGAAATTATTGATAGTTCGTCAAATAAACGTATTTTGTGTAAAATGTGTAGATGTAAACGGTAGACTTAAATTTTAGGATGTCGTTAGGTCTCTTGGTGTCAGTTACTTTAACTTACTGATAGAGACAGCACGAGACTTGTCGGTTAGAAATGTCACTCATTTATAGTGACCAGATCATTAAACTATTGATTCGTCTTATGAACCGGGTCGATCATACAAATGGAACATTTCGAGTTTCAGTACTCTGTGAGACGCCCTCGATAATATCAATCGTCGGACATTATTTTCGTCAATCGTTTGATCCGGAACGTTCCAGAAATGTTGCAATCATCAATACTTTGATGCGCGACCCGGGTCATATGAACGAATCATTCACGATTTACACATTTCTATTAACGGCATCCTAAAGTTGAGGAGCGATTGTGTATTTGGGCATAAGAGACGGTCGTGAGTGCGGTGGACGAGCGGGCACCTGGTCGAGCGCGGCGAGCTGGTGCGGCGGCGGCGGCGGGCGGCGCAGGCGCAGGCCCCAGATGGTGGCGCGCTTCTTCATCTCGCGCCCGCACTTGAATCGCTTGCGCGACGACGTCAGCGCCGTCAGGATCTTCTCGCGCCGCTCGTTCACCGGCGTCCGCCACATCTGCGCATCACCATACCCTTTTACTCACATTATAATGACTGCTATTTCTAATGACAACATTTTCTGCCACCAGGGCGACGTGACGCTACTTTGGAATGAGTTGAAATATTTGACAGATTTCATAGCGGAGAAAGTTACACGTTACAGTAAGATTAGTGTTTTTTTGTATTTTATAATAATTATATTTGAAGGATCCTAAAAGCGATGGAGATGAGGGCTCACCAGATGTCGCTAGTTGGGACTAAAGTGAACTTATTAGTTACTCAGTTAAAATGCAATGAGTTTTTCGATTTCCAGTGTATGTATATACACAAAAAATACCTCAAAGTTGCTGTATTCTTTAATTTTTAACAAATTTTAACCCTATCGTTCTAACCTGGCCAAAGTGGTAGATGAGCATCAAAAGAATTGGGACCAATATATTCCTCCTCTGGTTTTGTTATCTTATCGTTATTGTCTACGAGAGCGACACTGAAAGTTTTTAGAACTGGCCATTTGTAAACGATATAATAAGTTCAAACTTTGAAAATGAAACTCTTTGCAAATATTATTGTGTATGTATTTTATTAATTTGTAATTTGTTTACGATTTGGCGGCACATGGAAAATTGTCTGTGTCAAGTTGGCGTGAATTTAACGCGAAAAAATATGCATACAATGATTATTTATGACTTTCAATTTTTTTATATAGAAGAGGGGGCAAACGAGCATGCGGTTCACCTGATGTTAAGTGACTACCGCCGCCCATGAACAACCACAACACCAGGGGAATTGTAGGTGCGTTGCCGGCCCTTTAGAAAGGAGTAAGCTCTTTTCTTGAAGGTCCCCAGGTCGTAGCGGTAGAGGTCGTACGCGGAAGAAAACGCCTAGTGAAACGTACAGTTGTGGACCGCCAAGCATCCAGATGGTGTGTATGGTATCGAGAGGTTTACCTTGTAGCGCGTTCATGAAATTTGGCGGCTGGGATTAATCGAAACAATTCCACAGAGCAATCCCCGTGATAGATGCGATAAAATACGCAAAGAGATGCAACATCTCATCGCAGCGCTAGTGAATCGAGCCAATAGGAAAGCACTCGGTCGTCGACGATTCGAGTTCGAGCCGCTCTGCGCTGGATGCGGTCAAGTGAAAGGAGCTGGTACCGGGGAGCCCCAGCCCAGAGATGGGAACAGTATTCCATGTGCGGCCGAACCTGCGCCTTGTAAAGTTGCAGGCGGTGTGCCGGCATGAAATACTGTCCCGCTCTGCTGAGCATGCCACGCTTTTTAGAGGCCAATTCGGCCTTCTTTTCTAAGTGACCACGAAACTACACGTCACTCGATATGTCGACGCCGAAAATTCCGATACTGGCTAAGGCAACAAGGAGAGTTGCCTTGAAACTGAGGAGATACGACAAAGGGGTTCTTTTTAGCGGTTAACGCGCAAAGTTGTGTCTTCTGAGTGTTAAACTGGACTAGATTTAGTCGCCCCCAATCCGAGACTTTGTTCAGCAAAGACTCGACTTCAGACACAAGTTTGTCCCGGTACCCGAGTACGGCGTTTTCCCGAGAAATATTGGCACTGCCGCTGTACAGAGCATCACCAGTGCTGTCATCCGCATAGCAATGAATGTTGCCGGTTTGCAACATATCATTGATATGCAGAAGAAACAGCGTTGGTAGCACGCAGCCTAGTGGAAAACCAGCGTTAGTAGGCTTGTAATCGGAGCTTGCACCGTCTACAACGACCTTGATGCTCCGATCTGCAAGAAAGCTGGTGATCCAATTGCAAAATTTCTCGAGAAGCCCATAAGGAGGGAGCTTCGAAAGAAGTGCTTTGTGCCAAACCCGATCGAAGGCCTTCGCAATATCTAAACTAACGGCCAATGCCTCCCCCTTGGACTCTACTGCCGCCGCCCATCTATGAGTCAGGTAGACCAGAAGATTAATGATCGCCAATACGGTTTTCGTCGTGGTTGATCAGCTGGTGATTCTCAAGATACCTCATAAGCTGGGAGTTTACAAAGGGTTCCATTGTTTTGGGGAACAAGGATGTGATGGCGATGGGCCTATAGTTGGCCGGGTCTGAGCGGTTGCCTGTTTACGGATCGGGTGGACGAAAGCCGTCTTCCATGATTTCGGGACTACGCCTAGAGAGTAGGAGTACCAGTAAAGACGTGTTAAGACCGGTGCGCAACTCTGGAGCACACGTCCTCAGTACAATTGGGGGGATACCGTCAGGCCAACTCGACTTGTGGATGTCCAGGGAGAGGAGTGCTTTGCGAACGAGTGCAGGAGCGCTGTGAACCGCACCTGCGGCATGGAAAACTCACACCGCGGGATGGTCGGCGGCGTACTCCCCCATCATCGAGAGTAGAGTTGGACGCAAAGAAAGAGCCTAGCAGATCGTCTTTCTTCTTTGCGGCATGGGCCAGTGAGTCGTCCTCTCTGTGCAGAGATGGCTCATAGAAACCCCCCTGAACAGCCTTGGCGAGAGACCAGAATGAACGGATTCCAGAAGGAAGGCGAACTAGTTTCTCGCCAATTCTGCCTATGTGCTCTGACTTTGTCTTGGCAATGACTCTTTTGAAGGAATTAAACTTCTTTTTTAGAACGCTGGTGTTTACATCCCGGGACGATGATGCGTCAGCCCCGGCTTGGTAGCACTCCTAGGAAGGTATTGTTATCGTTATGATATAAGTTTGGGTTTTCGAATATGAGGTCAAACCAACGAAAGTGGTTCGCTCCCGCAGTGTAAAAGAAATTGGTCGCTACGTTTGTCTCGAAAAAGGGGCAACGGTTACCGCTGAGTGGTATATCATGGTTTGTTTGCCAGAAATGATAGCCGAACTCCGAAAAAATAACCCGAAACGTCGCATCATCTTACATCACGATAATGCGAGCTCCCATACGGCTCGAAAGACAAATGATTTTTTGAACCAGGAAAACGTTGAGCTGATGAGCCATCCTCCGCCATTTTCCACCTTCCAGCCATTTTGTCAACATCAACTTCAGACTGGAATTACTGTTTTAATTATTGGTTTGCACGAATAGAAAAGTGCATTAAGTTGAACGGAGAATACTTCGAAAAACAATAAAATGTCAGTGTGCATATGGTTTTTATTATTCCCGATCATTTGTGTGCCCCTCGTAACATTAATATTTATAGAAACAGAATCTTTCTGTATGAACGAATAAAACAGTATTAATTTTTTTTTTTTTTTATCAGTGGATGTTATTTAAACCAGTACTAACTTTGGTACTAACAGGTCCTCACATAGTCTGCATTTTGTAATAAGCACATTTTGATTCTGGTATTATCGTTAATGCTGTAACAAACCTGGATCCTAGTTTAAATCTGTACTAATATACTTTTTTGGAATAAGACCAAGAAATTTCTGTACTTATTTTATCGAGTATAAAAGCGTATGCCAGGGAGGGGAGTCAATAATTTCGAGAACGAGAAAGTGAACAATTCCGGGAAGCAACTACGAGAATTCGACCTACGACACCGGCGAATTTTAAGGACTTCGCCGAAGAAGTTTAGCGATTTTAGACGACGATTATAAATTTGCTATGTGTGTGGGAAAATACATGCATTTTTACTGACCCCGCACGTAACAATATAATGTAAGCATGTTTTTAAATTGATATAACGAGCATTTTTCATGACTTCGTGGGAGTGAATGGGCCATAGATCTTTCTGTCCCGGTCAATAGCTGATGCTTCCTGCATGCTTATTTTCTCTGGCCTTGGCATCCACGCGACGAATCGGGAGTTGCAGGTGGTTAGGCTGTGTGATAGTAGCTTAAAACTAAAAATAAACTTCACTAGTCCACTGCTGAGCTCCCCCAAGGTATGCCGCCACAAAGCACGGTCCTGAGCCACCTGCATCCATCGACTTCCTGCATGTCTTACCAGGTCGTCACCCCATCTAGTGGGGGGTCGCCCTACACTACGCCTACCGGTACGAGGCTGCCACTCGAGAACCTTTCTTCCCCATCGGTTATCGGTTCTTCGAGCTATATGACCGGCCCATTGCCACTTCAGCTTACTAATCCGTTGGTCTATGTCGGTCACTGGTTTTACTGCGGATATGCTCATTTGTGAGTCTATCACGCAGAGAAACTCCGAGCATAGCCCTCTCCGTAGCTCGCTGAGCGACCTTGAGCGTCTTCATACGGCCAGCAGTGAAGGACCACGTCTCAGATCCGTAAGTCATCACTGGCAACACGCACTGGTTGTACAGTCTCGTTTTCAGAGTTTGAGGTATACCTGACGAGAAGATGTGTCGTAATTTCCCGAACGCTGCCCAGCCGAGTTGAATCCGTCGATTGACCTCTCGGTCGAAGTTGGACTTACCTAGTCGGACTATTTGTCCCAGGTAAAACGTACTCGTCAACCACTTCGAGCTTAGTGCTCCCAACAACTACCGGCATAGGTGTGACATGGACATTAAACATGATCTTTGTTTTGTCCATGTTCATCTTAAGACCTATACGTTGGGAGGCACTATTGAGGACATTGAGCATAGTGCTTAAGTCCTCCAGTGACTCTGCTATAAGGGCTATATCGTCGGCAAATCGAAAGTGAGTGATGTACTCGCCATTGATGTTAATACCGTATCCTTTCCAGTCCAGTAGCTTGAAAACGTCTTCCAACGCAGCGGTGAAGAGTGTCGGGGAAATAACGTCACCCTGTCTTACACTTCTCTGCAGTTGGATAGGTTTCGTACTCTGGTTCTGTACTCGGATAGCCATCGTATCCCTACTGTACAAACACTTCAGCACCTCGATATACCGACAGTCAACTTGGCACCGTTGAAAAGACTGACCTGAAAGACCCTCATTCGCTTTTTTGCTATTTGCGGATTAAAAAATACGACCCATTCCTATAGGTAATCGCGACTAAAAACTTCTTTATTCGCGGATCTAATCGGTACATCGGTACATACATATTATATTAATAAAAAGGATTCCAATAGGTATCCTTTGTACAATGAACTAATAAAAAAGTAAAATAGACCTTATTACAACTATGCCTTATTACAACTATGCTAAAGTATGTTATTAAATGATATCGCCGCTGTATTGGTTCGACCTTTGACATAAGCCGCCTCCGCCGAGGCCTATGTTTTTGAGAATGTAAAACAAACAGAATGAAAGCAACTTTATTATTCAATGCATAAAGTATATTTTTAAATGCTACCACATAGACGTTCCGTCCTTTGGTAAGAGCCGCTTTGCATGTTTAATTGTTTGTTGTTTCATCTTTCCATTCGTTATAAAAATTGTGATCGAGTAACACGTCTCTACCGCTGTCTTCCTAATTTATAATGTCGACTAAAAAAAAAGAAAAACGAGTTTCAACAAGCACTGTAAATGTTACATTTAATATGAAAAAACCAATTAAATTAATTTTTGTTTATGTATTTATTTTTTATTTTGTCACCTAGGAACGTATCAATATCAACAGTTTCTGTATTCCTGGGGCATATTTACAGAACACATACCCCGTGAATAGCTTTTACTGTACTGCAAAATAAAAAAAAATGTTATTGTGTAGTGCATTTTAGCCATTCGTTGTGAACAACAGTTCTTTGCGTAAAAAGGTTGTTTGAAAGAAATCACTTCCAGACCGACAAGACCGCCATATTGCACCTTCTTTATAAGGTGTCTTCCTTATTTATATATATATATATATATATATATATATATATATATATATATATATATATATATATATATATATATATATAAGGACTCCTCCTTATTAAGGATTCTTCCTTATATATATCAATTACATTTACAATAAAGAATAAGTCATCAGTTGACTATTTCGTTTACTCAATATAAACTAGCGCCCTCATACAACATCAAGATCTATGTTAAAACTAAGTTAGAACCAAAAATAGTTACTAAACGCACAAATTAATAATTTTATAATGATCATAAATCGAAAATAATAACAATAAATAAAACTTTTTAAGTATTTTATCGCGTTGATTAAAGCTACTTTTACGGATTTTATCGCGTTTATTTTACTACTATTTTTAATTCCCGACGTTTCGGGCGCTTTCCAGCACCCATGGTCACGGGGGACTGAGATGACTGACGTCCCGATGTCATTGTTAAACCCGGAGTACCTACAGCTTTTTTAATTATTATTTATGGTCGGATCTGTGCAAAATGAACTATGTCCTGAGGTCTTGCAGTGGTATGCTTGGGTTTAGTTTTAATTTTATTGACTATAGGATCCGAAGCAGGTGGTAATACCCAGCCTCCTTCTCTATTGACATCGGGACGTCAGTTATCTAAGTCCCCCGTGACCATGGGTGTTGGAAAGCGCCCGAAACGTCGGGAATTATAAATAGTAGTAAAATAAACGCGATAAAATCCGTAAAAGTAGTTTTAATCAATATGTAGTGTTCGCGTAAATATAAGAAATCATTATATTTTATCGCGTTTAATTTAGTTGATTTTAATTCCCAACGTTTTGGATGCTTTTCCAGCACCCATTGGTGGTAGATCTGGTTTGTTTTGTTTGGTAGTAGATTATTACTTATGGTCCGATATGCGTAGATCGAATAAGTAATAATTAAAAATTAAACGTACTCCAGGTTAGCACTAACATCGGGAAGTCAATCATGTCAGACCCCCGTGACCATGGGTGCTGGAAAGCATCCAAAAAAAAAGTCATCAAAATCATTATAATAACAATGAGTTTTACTTTAACCACACGAGAAATGTTACATACACACTCATTTTCTTTTAGAATTTATATGCACTTACCTTTTCAGGTAATTGTAATGCATGCCAATTATCCATTATGTAGGGCATTATAACATTATCTAAATCAAAATAGTTGGGTGCGTTATATGCGGTTAGGTTATAGAGCGCTAGATGAGCCAGATCCAGCCAACAAAGCTCTAACCGCCGTAAGTATTCCGCACCACCATTGCAGTTTGCACACGCAAATATATACAACCTGGAAAAATATCTTAGTTGAGTTCAGTAAGATCAAATTAAAAGATGAGTTTTACAATTAATAACTTATAGATGCGATCTATTATGGTTAAAACAAAATGTACGTTAGGATCATAGAATACTATAAAGTATAATACACAATAGAATGGCTATCAACCCTATTTTTTACCGAGGTTCGGCGTCGCCGGGAGCACACATACAAGCAATTACGTCGTATTATCACTACTACAAACCCGATTCGCTGTGTTGACAGACGGATTTTAATACATATTTATTTGTAAACAGCGTGCAATTTGCCATTTTCTAAATAATTTGCATGCGAAATTTGGAAACGATTATAACGTCAAAACACATGTCGCGTTGACATTTATACGTGTGAATTGACGTCTTGTAGCATTTTAGTGGCTACACGGGCTCCGCCCACACACCTGATCTAATATGTATGTATTATAGTATTCTATGGTTAGGATATTTGTATGATACATACTTATCGCCTGCATATAAGGGATACTGTAAACTTGACACACATCTTTGGTGGAACCACCGGGAACATCGACAACACAATAACATCTGAAAATAAGCAATATAAAAATTAAAATGTCTTCAATATAAAATTCTAAAAGCTATTTTAGTAACATACATATTAGTTTTCGTACAAAAATTTTACCTGTGCAAGCCAATCGCTTTTTTCTCCACAGTAACAATGCGTTTCATTTTGGTCTTTCCCACCATCAGACGCAGTAGAAGAGGATGTTGTAGATGCAGTCTAAAAAATTCAGGTAACTTAACTGGATCACAAAAATAAAAATACATCAAAGTCATGAATTTGATGACATAATTGTGTGATATTTGCTGCTTGGTATTGGCACAATAATGCATAAGTATTGTTGAAAGACGACATTCCAAAATTGTTTTAAGATTCGGCATGCATACGTTGCTTAAGCATGCTCAAGTGGGAACATGCTACTACGCACAGTACTTCTTTTAATAACTTCACAACATAAGCTTCC
Source organism: Parnassius smintheus behrii (assembly GCA_036936625.1). Classification (NCBI taxonomy): domain Eukaryota; kingdom Metazoa; phylum Arthropoda; class Insecta; order Lepidoptera; family Papilionidae; genus Parnassius; species Parnassius smintheus. The sequence goes on along the minus strand of JAUPFT010000001.1, from coordinate 43,481,810 downwards.
ACCGACAACTGCCACAGAGCACGGTTCTGAGCTATCAGCATCCATTGACTCCCTGCACAATTCATTAGATCGTCACTCTTATGAGGGGGAGGGGATTGCCAAACAATGTATTAATGATAACAACAACGCCTATCCAAAACTTTTATGGAACAATTATTCCTAAGGCATATTATTTGTTCCATTTAGGATTCAAGGTCGGGGCATTACAGTGTCACAATTAAATGCTTAGCCCTTGCGCTATCGAGCCGTACTTCACCATTGATGATACCACCAGTTCTTCGAGCTATATAGTCGGGCCAAATTGGTGTATATATCGGGCCATTATAAAGTCGGGCCACTTTAGCCCAACAATCCTTAAGCTTGACATAGCTACTCTTGTTCTACTGCAAGTACTTGACTTAACTGGACAAATTGTATATGTAACATATTATGTACTTACTAGACAAACGTTCTTATTTTTGTGCATTTAGTTTGAAACTGCTACATGTTATAAGATTTAAGATCTGCACACATTGTAATGATATTACTTGTACAGATTGGTAAAACATTTCTCTCACATATCCACTACATAATTTATGCATACATATTTAAAGCTTACATTCATTCGCCTTGTGTTACAGGCGTAAGAGAAATCACCACTCCAATTTGAAAAGTCGATTGTCTTATGTATTGTGGCACGAGAAATGCCAGAGAAATTCATAGCTTTCGTGTAATATCAGTATCAACATCAAATGTAAGCGAAATTTTAGATCTGGTTTACATTAGGTCAGAATGGCAACGGAAAGCTGCGTCAAACTTGCAAAAAAGGCGACTGCTACCCCATGTGGTGCCAAAATCAACTATTGGGTTTCCCTGTCAAGAAATTCTCAATAGCATATCCCAGGGTCGGGAAATTGGCGGTCTTTCAACCCCGTGCCTCAAAAAACACGAAGCCATTCGTCAAGCGCCTGATCTCTCTCTGTTCGGGTCGGATTGCCGGCCTATCGGAGGATGAGGGTGAGGGCGTTTGCGCCAATACCCATTATAATACTACATTATATAAATGGTATTTTATACGTGGTAGAGCCATACTGCAGTTATATTAGTAGTATAGTTGTAGCACGAATGGGTCGGCTCGACCGGGGAAGGACCACGCTCTCACAGAATACCGGCGTGAAATAGTAACTTAACGCTGCTGTGTTTCGTATGGTGAGTGTAGAGACCAGAGACCCTTTTTATTGGAAACGAGGCATTCCATCTTAGTCCTCACGGGTGACAATGCATCTACATTTTGATTCGTAATCGAGGATAGATGTAGATGTCTATGGGCCGCAGCAACTACTTACCATCAAGTGGACTATGTGCTCGTTTGTCACCCTATCCTATATAAAAATTATAATACTGCACTTTGCAGATGGCTGGTCGCAGCTAGGACTGACTCCCATGATCGAAATTCAGTCTGGCGGACATTATTTTAATTTCGATCTACAATAATTAGCCCGATAATCATAGCGATTATGGCAAACCTTCCCTATTAATAGTGGCAGCACATCAGCCATAAACTGATCAAAGATGTAATAGTAGCTGCACATCAGCCATGAACTGTTCAAAGCTGCTGAAGAAGATAACTTACATCACACGGTGGGGTAAGTTCCTGCTGCTGCCGTCGCTGCTGGCCGCCTTTAAACCGAAACAAGTCAGATCGCTTCATTGCTCGGTTCTCTGCCGCCGCAACTCGGTACCTTTGATCCACGCATCTCTTGCAATGCCATGATGCACCTTAAGAAATTAAAATACATAAAACAATATAACAACTTAAATATATTTTTTGGTTTGCCCCTTGCATTACAATAAATTTATAAATTGCATATTTTAGAGGATAGATAGATTAGCATTATGGCTGATACTATCACCCACACTTGTATGCATTGAACTTTTTTTTTATAGAAGAGGGGGCAAACGAGCATGCGGCTCACCTGATGTTAAGTGACTACCGCCGCCCATGATTAAACCGCAACACCAGGGGAATTGCAGGTGCGTTGCCGGCCCTTAAGAAAGGAGTACGATCTTTTCTTGAAGGTCCCCAGGTCGTATCGGTCCGGAAAAATCGCTGGTAGTAAACTATTCCACAAAGAGGTTGTACGCGTGATGGGCGTTAAAGTCGCCGAGGATCACGATCTCTGCGGAGGGGATCTGCTGTAGCAACGAATCTGTAGCCATTTGGACGTGGTCGAAGAGTCGGTCTGTTTCGGCATTACCGCTATGGGACCTATAGAGGCACCCGTAGACGCGCGGATGGTCGTCGCTGTCTACGCGTAGCCAAAGGATGGACAGGTCCGAACCTTCAAGTCTGCCGAGGCGTCGAGAACAGATGTCCTCTCTGACGTAAACGCAAACTCCAGCCCGAGAAGGCACAAAGGAGTGTTCCAGTTTGTACCCCGGGTAGGAAAGATACGAGACATCAGCCGGAGAGGACACCTGCGTCTTGGTCAGAAAGAGCAGAGCCGGCCTCGCCGTCTCGAGATGGTAGTGGACGGCGTTTAGGTTAGAGTGAAGTCCCCTGATATTGCAGAAATTCACGGACAGCGTGGCAGGGGTCGCCTTCGTCTTGTTGCTCCGTTTGCCCCGAGCAGTTGTAGTCTTGAGCGGAATTTTGCCCCCCCCCCCCCAGAATACGCGGGGCAGCCTGAGCACCCACGCTCGGAAGTGGAGAAACATGGTCGTGGATGCTCAGCGAGGGATTCTCCAGGGATGCTGGTACCCTTCTGGGGTAGTCTACCATTATTTAATTCCGCTACCATGTTGATGGGGGGGGGGGGAGGGAGGATTTGGGCCTCCGGCCACCTGCACTCACCAGACGAAACGCAGAAGCAGAGCTTCCACTTCACGCCGGTATTCTGTGAGGTCGTGGTACCACCCCGGTTTGAGCCGGTCCATACATGCAACAGCAAAGCTGCCGCGTGGCTCTACCACTGTTAAAAGCTGCTGTAAGCTTGAGCATGTAGAAGTGTAATATATGACACGCGTAAGCATTTTAATTGTAAAATACACGGTGAAACTGTTCATTTTCATGTTTATTTAAAACTGATATAAAAAAAATATCTAACGAAAAACGGAGACAGAAGACAACAGGGTATTAATGTTCATTTTATGTTTCATATTTTAGTTAACAAAACAAAACGTTATTTTGTTAAAATGACTTTCTGTTGTCAAAAATATACATTTAATTTTATAGAAATTAGAGCGACATACAAGCTCTCAGTTCACCAAATGTTGTATATTGTGTTCCATAGACACCTACATAGTCTACATTGCAGACGCGTGGTCACCCTCTGAGGACACACAATTCAACTTTTGCTTTTTGTTGGGGCATTTAGCACATTATATAAGTACCCTTCAACATAGAACTGTACATAGTTAGAGTTATGTCGTTGTAAGCATATAATAAATAGTTCACACAGAAGCACTGTACTATATAATCATTCATATATCAATTCAATTTTTTGGGTTAAAAGTTTATTTGTTGTTTATTTCTTGTCTATGGCTTTGTTTAGTTATCTGAGTCGTACTTTATTTATTGTGTTTTGTTGAAATAAATAATTCTTTTGAAATTGCCGTTCTGCAGTATGTGCTTGTTCGCCCGGTTCCGTTCTGGAAATTTCGACCTGAAAAATGAACCCCGTGGACGACCGAAAACTTTGGTCAACAACGAATTAAAGAGGGTAGTACAAAACGCCTTTGGATAATTTGTTGCCTTCAGGCCAGCTGATTTCTTCAGAAAGAGCATCATTATTGCGTTGGCTAAGATGCATCGATTGCATAGATTATTACTATGATTAATAAAAAAGAAAATATAGGAAAAAAATTACGTTAACTTATTTCATAAAATTTATTTCAGTAAGTAGTTCGTTTATTTCATAAAAACGGCGATTTCATAAGTAAAGACTTAATACAAGGACACATTAGGGCGTCTTAGGAAGTTTAGTGACGAGTAATAAAAAAAAAGTTATTTATTATAAACACAGGTAGGTACGCGAAATGCGCTGTATAAGCATTATTGACTCGAACATAATTTACTTCTATATATTTATATAAATATAAAAAAAACATTTTTCAAATTCGCAGGTTGTAAAAAGTAGTGTTGAAATGAGACTCAGTCATGCTTTAGGTACCTCGCACATGCGAGGTACCTAAAGCATGACTGTGAGTGCGTAATCACGCTTAAGCGACATTGCTTAAGCGTGATTACGCAGTAACATGCCACGCACCGTAGACAGAGAAACCTATAGACAAATTGACGCCTTCTTTCGCATTCGCACACGAAAAAGATAGATTTATGCATACGTCTTGCATAGAAATGAGATAGAGGGGTGTGATTGTCTGTCCCTTTCTCCGTGCCGGTTTTTTTGTTTAGCAAACTCTACAGTTTGCTAAACAACTTTAACAGCGTAGCGATTTAAGGAGTTTACAAGTTGGTTTAAGTGAGAAAAAAGTGTTTTGTGAGCTTAAGATTGGTGTATCTTGATCAGTTCAGTTTTTAGAACAATTAAAATTTTTATCTAAATGTGTTTAAAAGTCATAAAGATTATTGTATAACCTAAAAATTCGTTATCGTCCTTTCTCACTCGAGGCCACGCCAATCATAAGTCTATAGGTTTCTCTGTCTACGCCACGCACAATACCTCATTTGATTCTAGTTCGATAATAAATAACATCAGTGTGTCCTTTGCCCTATTCCTTGCCGGGCGGCGAACGGCACTAAGCGTGCCAGCCGCTACCGCAGATGTTTCAGTCGGATAATATAAATCACAGCCACCTATCTGTCCCTCACCGTGTATCCGGTCCTCGACGGGCGGTGAGTGGCACTTGGCGTGGTAGCCGCGGCCACACATGTCGCAGGCGACGACCGTATTCGCAGCGGCGGTGTCCTCCCGCCGCTTGCACACCACGCACATGATGCGGCCGTCGTCAGCGGGCGGTGCGCTCAGCAGCTTCAGCGAAGATACGGGCGCCCACGCATGGGTACCGTCGCCGAACTTCACCAGGCATCGCGCCACACCCGTGCCCACCTCGCACGAGTCATTGTCATTGCTCGTGCTCAGCTCAACTATTGTCCCTGAGCGACAGACAAATGTATTCTAGAATTTATTAAGCGACAGTAGCCTAATGGCAGGGCGCGGACCACGAACTCAAAAGGTCGTGGGTTCGAATCCGCCATTCGACTACTGGCGTGAACCACTCGTAACACAAGCAATTTAAGCTTACCACGAGTGGTTAATATTAGTAATGTTTATTATAGCATTGTTAATATTCTTTTTAATTAAAAAAAGAAAGAAAGAATTTGGGTATAATTAGAAAATATATTATTGTTTTATTATTTATAAATCATCTGTCATAAAAAGCATATAGAAAGCAATTATCATAAAAATAATATTTGATGAAGCAATTGTTATAGATCTATTTTTGTGTTTTTATGACAATGTATGGTAAATCTTTTATTATTTTTACCTAAGTAATATCTGCCATCTTTGTTGAGTACCAGGACATCATCTCCACAATGGAATGGGTTACCATTATTCTTTTCCGTGTTGGTTGTTGAGTCTGGCATTGCATCCTGTGTTTCTTCTTCTTTTTTTTCATTCTTTTTATTGGCGCATGGCGTAATGGTTTTGTCAAGGTCGCTCAGAAGAACATCGATCAGGGATAACTGTGTTGAAACCTCTTTGAAAAAATATTTCATATAAGTATGTGTCATATAAGTTACTAAAAATTAAATTTAAATATATTTATATGTTACGCCTTCTGCCATAGATTGCTTCGTAGGGAGGATATTTATTATAAGCCTACGTTCAGCAGTGGACTTTTGATACTCATACAATAGGTATTAAGAAAAGACAGCTCTCTAAAATGAATATACTTAAGTTATAATAAAGTATATATTATACGAGGTGTCAACGCCTAAACATATTTACATGATATTGAACAAGATTAATTATATTTTGTACTTTTAATAACTGCATTATCACAATTTTAAAAATGTCGTAGAAAACTTGAATGTATGTATATATGTATCAATATTATTGTTAATATAATATGTAAAACTAGAATCATGAAAGCCTTTTAAGCTACGCACAATACCTCGCGCACAATTATTTTTATTATCACTTATGTACTTCAGTATTAATTATCTCAATAGTTGTCTCTTTCTACATGTATGTATTGTCATTTAGTGAAGAGAGGGAGAGAAACTAAGGATTTTAATAAGTTGTTAAGCACAGTTAAAAGACAGGCTGCCGTTAGGGCATATTTTTTGGAAAATGTAAAAAATGGTGGACTTAAGTCCAGTCCACCATTTTGTACAACATTATACTATTTACAATTTTTTTATTATGATTATTTTATTATTATATTTAAGGCAGTCGCATTACACGAGGAAACTGCGAGGGCGTCATGTCCCAGGGCGGCAGATTTTATGTGATGTGTTGTATTGATAGCGATAATGATACACTTGAAATGTAATAACTTTCTTATTTACAAAGTTTTTTTTACTGATATTTGGTGTAGTATCAGTATAAGAATATATACTATCCCATATCGTCCCGTTCCCGTGATTAAGATGCGACAGAGAAAATCAAGCCAAGAGATGTACAGCAGCATTTTTCTAGTAACAACTAAAGATTATACAATGGATCTTAATTGCGAGTCATCCAGCTAGCGAGAAATATTGTGAAGGCAACAGTTTTATCACGAGAAGCCGAGGGGCTATGCTCATACTACGTATTTAACCTGCCATTTAATTTTAAACGGTTACGATTCCCATTAAAAGTAGCATTTACAACGACAATCAACAAACACCGGGGTCAAACCATAATAGTAGCCTGATAAAATTTGGGTATGGCATGTGATTTGCCACTAACAGCTCTAAATAGCTATTTCACTTGTTTTCAAGACCCAAAATATGCATGTTTAGGTTGAACGAAACAAATAATGTAGAAATGTATTGAAGTAGAACATTTATACATCCTTAAATTTTCCTTTAAAGCTTCTCCCATAAATTGCCTACTGGATAATGATTTCTTATATTTACGCGAACACTACACATGATTAAAACTACTTTTACGGATTTTATCGCGTTTATTTTTACTTTTTATTTTTAATTCCCGACGTTTCGGGCGCTTTCCAGCACCCATGGTCACGGGGGACTGAGATGACTGACGTCCCGATGTCATTGTTGAAAGTACTCCGGGTTTAACAATGACATCGGGACGTCAGTCATCTCAGTCCCCCGTGACCATGGGTGCTGGAAAGCGCCCGAAACGTCGGGAATTAAAAATAAAAAGTAAAAATCAACGCGATAAAATCCGTAAAAGTAGTTTTAATCATGTTGCCTACTGGATATTGGATACCTGGTTATTTGCCATACTTGCCATGCTTGACAGGTGGATTAGCAACTGCAGGGTTATTTGTTATAGTTAAAAGATGTTGCTGCCTATCTCCTGTTTCATTCCTCTCGATTATCACTTACAATATTCACTGGATAACTATCTTTAGGCAGCCGACTTTGAATAAAAATAATTTCACTAAAAAAATTGGTCCGATTTTAATTAACGTGAGCGAAGCCGCCGGTATAAGATAGTTTGTAATACAATCAGTTGGGCCATGTAGGTTACTGTTTCTACTATGGATATCCTCATTATAAAGTCTATTACAAAAGGAACCCTCTTCATAGCTCGCTGAGCGACCTTGAACTTCCTTATTTGGCCAACAGTTAAGGATGACGTTTGAAATCCATATTATGTTGTCACTGGCAACACACACTGGTGATACACGCTTTCAAGTTTTGAAGTATACATGACAAAATGAGAGCCGAGGTGGAGTCGCGGGGGAAGAGGAGTGTTGGTATGGCGATTCGCCGCTCTCCCCTTCCTCCATTTGTTGCGAAGGTTAAGTTTTGAGGTCGTGGAATAAGGCGCGCCTAGCATTCTAGTGGGTCTTACTTAAGAAAGAATAAGGGGATGAGTTATACTTTCCCAAGGAGGCAAAAGGTTTTCCGCCATGAGGGAAAAGTTGCTGTTGGGGCTGCGGATGTGTGTGGAAGCGTTCCTGCGGCTATGCAGCGAAGATGGAATATGAATATTCGAGTTCTGAGAACTGTCCTTGCACCTATGAGGAGAGTATGTTCAATTCTCTAGGAACATAACAAGTTTTGTACTTCGGTACTTTGAAAGTCATCATAACAACTTGGCAATGCTGAAGGATCTATAAGATCACCCAAATATTGACGGAACCAAAAGTTTTCTCATAGTCCATGTACACCAGATTAAGTGGCAGATTGTACCTACCAGTCTTCTGTAAAATTTGCCAGAGTGTGTAAGGTTGGGAATCCGAGTGCTAGACAATTTGTAATGACTCTCGAAAACAGCATGTACATGCAGCATAGAAGAGGTATTGGTCTGCAGTTATTCAATAGCGTTATCGTCTTTCTGGAAGAACAATACCACTACATTCCTGATCCCCACATCCAGGGTAGTGCTACCATGGGGGACAGAATTGAAGAGCCATTGAAGACTTCAAGCATCGGTTATCAGAAGCTCCGCTGCCATAGCTTAATGGATCAGTAAGCTGAAGTGTTGATAGGATGGCCTATAGCCGGAAGAACCAACAAGCGATAGCAATAAAGGTTTCCAAGTAGCAGCCTTGTACCAGCGTACAAAGTGTAGCATGGCTCCCGACTAGATGGAGCAACTACTTTGTTAGAGATGCAGGAAATTGATGAAATAGAGGGCTTAGGACCATGCTTTGTGGCATCCCTTGAAAAAAGCTTATGATCAGAGGTGGATTTGTGGTAAGCTATAATGATGATGTAACATACAATCACATGATTTTACTCCAGAATACTTAAATACATTAATTTTACTTGTAGATGTCAATTAATTTCATACATTTTTGATAAAATAAATGCCATTCCCATTTCTAAGACCTTAGACTAGCAAAATAGGGTTTTTCATTTATACATTACAGTCTTTCACAAGTTCACTGCTGAACATAGGCCTCATGCATCCATCGATTTCCTGCATGTCTTACCAGGTCATCATTCCATCTAGTGGGGGGCTGCCCTACAATTTGCCTACTAATATAGAATTTACAAATAAATAATCTCAATTTTATTCGAAATCAACATGGCTTATAATTTCCTTTACATATGTACCAAATTTATTTATTTTTAATTTATAACTTCATATATGTGATTTCAATGTCAAAAGCATTATCTACCAGTCTTCCTTGTTAAATTAGAACTTAATTTAGCAATTTTCAAAGGCAAAAATGTATTGCACTCTATGGAAATAATGTGGCTACTGTCAGTTGACCAATTGACCAAATTAGCAATTTACATATTATGAAATTCTTGAACTCAAAAATCATAACTAATAATCCTTGGACTCAAATATTATCTCTCATGGGTTATATCCATAAGCTTGCTTGCTGACGTGGTGTTGTAGGCAAATATGTTGTGTTGCCAATGTTTACAAAAATGGCAATTATTAGGAAACTGCTGAAAGTTTTTACTTTAATATAAAAATAATAATATTCTATGATTATAATGCTGTTATATTTTATAATAAGTTCTATGAGATTCATCATTTATGAGGAAATATTAGCAAAATTTTTGAAAAAAGTTTTGCATTTCGTTGTCTTGATTATACTAAAAAACTAATATCTTTTCGGGGAAAACTATAGACATTGCTTCTTGCATACGAGGGTGGGAGAGAGGATGAGTGCAGGGAAAACCCCTCTACCGGGAAGAGTACCCTTTCGGAAATGTATAGTTTATGAGTAATGACTTTTTTTGTAAAATCATAGCCTCACTTTTACACAGGAATATTGACCCAAAGTTACTTCTGCAACGGCTTTGACACTGCAGGAAGTGCAATCCCTTCACCTTTGCGATACAAAACACAGGCACCCACTCTCACCTCCGCAGCTTTGGCTTAGTTACCTTTGGGGACCAGCCTCAGCCACTACGAATCGCACAGGTGCCTGCAATTTGCTACGGCGGGCGGGGGGTTACTCTCCCATAAAGTCAGCTTACGCTGAACTCTGCTATGATAGTGGTAAATTAAAGAATGTAATGTGAATCATTATAACTTTGTTTTCTAAAAACCTCTTGACTGCTCTCCACTGAAACTTAATCTGTTGTATATGAGTTCCATCTACAGCCACAAATGGATTGTCTGAGTCTGAGTGATTAGCTTTTGTATGAGTATATCCATGTTAATAAAAACAAATTGACATATTTGCATTTCGGTTTTATGAAATTTTTAGTTAAATTTATTTTTATCATAATTAATTTTAAAAAGGCATTTTCGAAATCCAAAAACAGTGTAAAGGTTTCAAGATTAATCCTGACAAACCCCCTGAATTAAAAACAACTTTAAAAAATCAAGGACCGGACATCTACTTAATAATACTAGATCACATTGACATATTTGCGTTTTGTTACAAGCAATTTTCAGTAAAAATCTTTATTGTAATTAATAAATTAAAAAAAATATATTGTAATTAATTCAAAACACATTTTCGACATCTAAAAGCAGTGTGTGGTTCAAGCTTAACCCTAACAAGCCCCCTAAAACAATTAAAATTAAGTACCGGATGTCTATAGCGAGCCCTCTTTTAGTAAAGGAGTTCAATAAAAAATATGCTAAATAACCAAGAGACAAGGATCTTATGGCTAAGATCTTCTATTATGACTAAGACTTTTCTTTAAGCCCAGAACCATCAATTAACCACATTTAGAAGAAAAGCCAATTGTTTTATGCATTTTATTCAAGATAATAACCCCACTTTCAGTCAAATAACCAGCACTTTCCTCTCAGTCATTTAGTGAATGAAAAAATTAACATAACACACAATGGTATTAACAACAATTTACATGTATTGCATGGCAAGAAAAGGAACACTTTAACCTCTCTTTTTTCATATAACATTTAATTGAATAGGTTGGAAGAGTAACACATATGTGTGTGTATAGATTCAAATAAAATCAAATATTTTGACTCTGTCTTTACGAGTTTGAGAGTAAAAAGTAGCTAATAACAATATATTATAGTAGTTTAAATGAATTGTGTGATGAATACATCAACTACATTCTAAAGATGTTTAAAAAGAATTTGTTGTAACAACACAAACAGCATGAACACTTAAAATGTAAGTTGGTTTTATATAATATTATAAGTACTTACTTGTATCCAATGGTTATCCAATGGTTAGCATTAACAAGTAAATTTTATTATTTTCTGAACTACATAAGCTATATTTAATTGCTTTTTAATGTAGCATTAACATTACAGTCTAAAATGTTTCTTGATAATATAATTGATCATTTCTTTAATTTAACAATTTTATGTCAGTATGAAGCTAATAGTTTTGTTAATGTTTGTATTTTATAAAAATCTATATCAAATTGTGACTTTTAATGAAAGGTTAGACAACATTAAATATAAATCCTTATTCTTGTCTGACTAAAAATATACCTTAGAAATAAAAGTAAGTGCAGAATAATAATGAAGCATGACAACATATAAAATAGAAGTTGTCATATTAAAGGGTTTTATTTCAAACTAGTGCATTTATCAGAAAATCTGTAAGTCTTTAAATGTATCATTTATACTTAGGTATTACTTATGAGTATAAAATTCAGAAATTATTAGGGTTTAGTTATACCAGCAAGGTACAAAGTTAATGCAGTCTTAGTTACATTTTAATATAACTATATTTTGGTGTGTAATTGTTACTGTAATTCATATTGGGAATATACCCCTAAAAACCAAATAGTTATCGTAACCCCAGTTAAAAAATTCCAGTGTTTTGTGATATTTTAAGTCCTATCAAACTATCTAAGCAAAAACTTACCAGCGTCCATTTCAAATAAGTTTCTATTTGATTTAGACAACATACAGAAACCTTATTCCATTCTAAAATTGTATGTAAGAACAAACACTAAAAGCATTGGCGCTATTGCGGCCATTATAGTAGTCGAACGTTTCACAGTTTTCCCGCGGTAATAAAGTAAAAATTATAAAACGTTCAATGAACATATATTTTATTTAATTACTTATATATCTTCAAATCCATTTTTTTTAATTTACACGTTTATGCAGTCATATTACTCAAAATTCATTATAAAAATTACAAAATTCCACTTCAAATTCTCTAATCGGATATGTACTACACAGATAAAAAAGTTACCACCAGTTAGGGATGTTCGATGATCATCGATGTTCGATGATCATCGATGTTAGAAATTAAAACATCGATGTTGCCACATGCTAAACATCGTAAAATCGATGATGCCAATATGTCAAACATCGAAACATCGATGTCAATGAGCCAATAATTGATTAAATAAGAACTTATGAACGATGCGAACCCGCGAAATCAATATCAACTAAATATTTCATCTCCTATTAAAGGTTTAAAATTTTGAATAATTTAGGATTCTTAAAGGCATCACCTGAACAATATCATGATGTTGTGTCAAACTCTCTCTCAAGTGTGAACCGTAATGTCACAGTTGTCACTGCTTTCGCTTTGTTATTCTGTGTTATCATTGTCGCCTGATAACTATTCTACATAAATGGATATACAAATAATGTTTTTTCTCTTGCTGTCTATACACACATAATTTTGAAACAATATGAATATACACAATCCATTTATATTTAGCTGTTTTTTGAGCTAATGAGTTTATTGTTTGCTTGATGTTTATGAAAATAAATCACTAGGCGATTGTGTGCATAGACAATTTCACTGCATAGTGCATTTTACAGTGCATTTCATAAACGGCTGTGGATACTTACTGTTTGGGCTGTCTGAGAAAAAATAGTGAACAAAGGTGACGGAAAAGTCTAATATTTTGTTTTTGTGAAGTTTGCTAATTCGCCCTTTATAATCATATTTTTTTATTTTGCGATAGGAGTGGTTATTATAGAACCTACGTCGGAATCGTAAATTAGGTCTCGTAGTAAATTTTTTCGTAGATTTTAGGTTGTATAGTAACATTTGAAGATCAAAATAATAACAATAATCATTATCGAAATAATACTAGTTTTTACGGAATTTATCGCGTATATTTAACTTTTTAATACCTGACATTTCGAGAGCTTTACAGCACCCATGGTCACGGGAAGGACTGAGATATTTAACGTCCAGATGTCATAGTTAACCGCGGTTACCATAGATTAAAATTTAACTTTTGTTCCGATCTACACAGTATGTACTTATGGTATCATGAAGCCTTGCAGTTGTATGTTTGGGTTGGAATTTAATTTTATTTATTATAGGATCCCAAGCAGATGGTAGCACCCAGCCGTCTTCTCTATTGAAATTAGGGTGTTTTTTGATTTCAATAGCCTCGCGAATCATCCTTGGAAGGAATCGGTGTTCTTTAGCGAGGATTTGTGGTCTATCAAATCTGATGTAGTGACGGGGGCGATCCTGTACATGTTTACAGACTGCAGACTTCCCGGAGCGTCGATTCTTCACATCAGCTATATGTTCTTTGACGCGGGTTTTAATTGATCTTTTAGTTTGTCCTATGTAGGAGAGACCACATTCACAATCAAGCTTGTACACTCCTGCATCTTGCAGAGGGACGTTACACTTGACTGATGGTAAAAACTGACCAGTCTTCTTCGGCGGCTTGAAGTATGTTTTGATGGAAGCGCGCTTCAAGATGTAGCCAATCTTGTCAGTGACTCCTCTAATTATATGGCAGTACAGCAGGTACACGCTCGACTGTGGCCGGCTTCACTCGTTCTCTGTGACGTAGGCGCGGGACCCGAAGCTTGTTGTCATGCAAAACTTGCTTGACGTGTTGGAGCTCGGCAGCCAGGTGTTTACTGTCACAGATCCCTCGTGCTCTCTGAAACAAAGATTTACCCACGGTAGCTAACTGTGAAGGATGGTGGTGAGAATCACCGTTTAAATATCTATCTGTATGGGTCTTTTTTCTATACACAGTATGGCTCAAGGTGTTATCCTTCTAAAATTCAGTTCACAATGGAGTTAGAGGCAAACAATTCCTTAGCTTTTCTAGATGTGTTAGTAATTCGGAATCCTGATAACACCCTGCAAGATGCAGGAGTGTACAAGCTTGATTGTGAATGTGGTCTCTCCTACATAGGACAAACTAAAAGATCAATTAAAACCCGCTTCAAAGAACATATAGATGATGTGAAGAATCGACGCTCCGGGAAGTCTGCAGTCTGTAAACATGTACAGGATCGCCCCGTCACTACATCAGATTTGATAGACCACAAATCCTCGCTAAAGAACACCGATTCCTTCCAAGGATGATTCGCGAGGCTATTGAAATCAAAAAACACCCTAATTTCAATAGAGAAGACGGCTGGGTGCTACCATCTGCTTGGGATCCTATAATAAATAAAATTAAATCCCAACCCAAGCACACAACTGCAAGGCTTCATGATACCATAAGTACATACTGTGTAGATCGGAACAAAAGTTAAATTTTAATCTATGGTAACCGCGGTTAACTATGACATCTGGACGTTAAACATCTCAATCCTTCCCGTGACCATGGGTGCTGTAAAGCTCTCGAAACGTCGGGTATTAAAAAGTTAAATACAGGCGATAAATTCCGTAAAAACTAGTATTATTTCAATGTGTAGTGTTCGCGTAAATATAAGAAATCATTAAATAATCATTATCGGCAAAAAATATAACAAATGAACTAAACATTTGTTAAGTTTTGCCCATTTTTTTAATTACTATTTAGCACTAAATGTTTTATAAATTTCTTTAGTTTCATTAATAATAGACTATAAACTACACTATTAATTTTTTGTTCATCTAATTTTAACCTACTAATTAGGTACATGTGCAATAACATCGATAATGGCCAACATCGATGTTTTAAGTAGGATAAACATCGAAAATCGATGTTAAGCTATCGATATCAAATTCGATGTCACCATCGATGTTTCTGTAACATCGAACATCCCTACCATCAGTGCTGCCACATGCCAAACCAAAAAATCTTTCGTCTTAAGAATCTGTATAAAATATGTAAACACTAAATAATATTAAAAAAAGGAAAAATAAAACAAACTGTTATAATAAATGAAATTATAAATATTTATTACTTTTCATAAATATTTTATTCATCTTTCTAATTAGTTCCCTACCTACATTAAATGTATATCATGGCTCATTGTTTAGCAATTGCTTCGTTAGTAGAAGCCCCTCTGTTGTCTCAGTACGTAAATGAGTTCCGCGTTTTTATTTTAGGTTGATTGACGAAAATATCTTTTCTACTGCAGCACTGAAATGGGGGAGGCATAATAAAGCGGTAACTATAATATATTCATAGCAGCTTTAGAGGTTAAAGATATCCGTCACTGTTTTGTGTAATAAACTTTTTGCTAGAAAACTTGGATATCTTCATTGAAATCGAAAATACTATTATTCATTCTTAAATGGTGCCACTCATTGTCTAATGTTTGTAAATTTTCTGGTTCTATTAAGTTTGAAAAAGCCTGTGTAATGTGACTCAACGAAGCTATACTTCAGCGTTTCTTACGATCGGGTCAAGAAGTTATAAGCTCTTTGTGATTTGGTTGTCAAAATTGTAACGGGTCTTTATTTTTTTTGCTCCCTCCTTTTAAAAATCCAGGCATCGTAGCTTAAACAATTTTACATCACTGGGCTTGATCATTTTATTTTGTTTTTTCTATATTGCTACACATATTTTTATCATTGTAATCAGAAAGACGCTGCTGCCCATCTTCTGTTTATTTCTAATCCTGCTCACGAATATAGTTCTTCTCACACGTTCTCAATGAATAGAATTATATTCATGAAATTGTGAAGTCTACTCGAACGTAAAAAATACCGGCAAATATTTCACGGTGCCAATAAATATTCAATAGAGCCAATGCTTAGAATCAAATAACGCAAATAAACACTATGCCGTGTATTAATAAAGACCATGAAATTCAACATTATTTTGTCAAAACTAAATTAACTTTAATTATGGCAATTTTCCCTTCATAAAGACACATCGAGTTTCTCAATCATCTTCAAGTTTGGATCAGACAAAGACATGGCAACATTTATGTATATATCTATGTATATTTCAGTTATGACGTGGGGATTGAGTAAAAAGGATATAAAATCAATGTATTTTACAAATAAAAATATGTTATTATATATACAAGTATTAATTCTAGAGTCGGCGGACTAAAGCACATAAGTCAAAGTATTGCTTTATTTTTTCTTTGTACCAAAATTATTAATTTAAATCAATACATCAGCAGACTAAAGAACATAAGTTAGTTCACTTGGTAGGGATTGATCTCAAGTGGCGTCCTTTTTCAACCTCATGATTCCCATGAATCTTGTGACGTTATAAAAACGTAAGTTGAGTTATGTTGACGCTCTCAGACATCATTGATACTGAAAGTGACTTATGTTATTAGGAATTTTAAGTGCGTCGTGTTATGTCAATGTTTAATGGATAAAACATCATTTATTACTAAGAATAAAATAAGGTGTTAAGATTTGGGTCACTAGCCGTGCTAGTTTTGCTCTGATTGCTAACAGAAATAACAGTTGTGGTGATTGCCAGCGAGGCAAGAAATTATTTGAGATGGTGATGAGGAGAAACTCAAATGTTGAAAGTAAGTTTGCCTTGTTTGATTTAAATGAGAAATTAAAAATTTAATCATCTTGCATCGTAGTTTTAGTAGAAATCATCAGTAATTTGCTCATTTTGACATCAATCATAAATAAATAATTGAAATTATTATTTTATTTTTAGCCTCAACGGCATATTTTTAATTTTAGATGAACAAAATGAACCGCAATCTGTAGGGACAATGACGAAAAAATAACCAATGCTTTTTATATCATTAGGCTACAGTGGAGACATGTTTATTAATAAAAATGGATTTCTCAAGTGATAATTCGGCCAAGATCCACATTTCGAACTCCCTGATACAGCAACAGATTCGTCAACATCTAGTGACATATAGACTCATCCGGGTACTGACCGAAGAGTCGACACGCCACAGGCGGTCGAAAAATCTCCAAAAAAGTATTCGCATTACGAAACAGGAAAAGAAAAAATGTGATACTCAGGTGACTAAAAATGACAGTACTGTGCAAGTTAGCTCTCAGTTCTTCTGTAGCTTTCTACAAACGCCAATTCTGGATGTTCAACCTGACTATTCACGACAACAAAACAGGGAAAGCTGTATGTTACATATTGTATGAAACATAGCTACTAGAGGAGCTAATCAAATAGCATCATGTGTTTTCAAACATACATACCTTGGAATACAAAATACGTAATATGTTATTCTGATACTTGTCGCGGTCAGAATCGAAATTCTCATATCGGTTTAATGTTGACCCGGGCTTTGCAGAAATTAAACATAGAAGTCATAGACCACAAGTTCATGATTCTGGGTCATAACCACTTGGAAGTGGACACGGGGCATAGAAAAAAAGAAAAAGAAAACGAATTTGTAGATTTATCATCCGCATGATTGGATACAACTTATCGAATCGAACAGTAAAAAAATTTGAAGTAGTCAAAATGCGCAGTTCCAACTTTTTGGATTTTTCTTCGTTGTTAAAGAGTCCTTTAGTAACAAATGTGTAAAAGTACGACACTTTAAATGGCTCAATAAAAAGTGGCTGTTCTATGATTCAGTACATGGCGTAATCTCCTGCAGCGACACACTGGACACGGAATGTCAATTTTTTAAATTGAACTGCAAACGTCGCCTTTTTGCCATACCTGATACTATTTCTGTTATATCGGTACAGCCCTTACCGATATCAAAAGAAAAAAAAAGATGATCTAATTTCTTTACTCTCCTTAAGGTGAAGTGGGCGCCAAAAGCAGACTTTACACGCTTTATAGGTGCGCAGAAAATTAATTTTTTATTGAAAACTACGAATTCACATTTTTTTAAATTCATTATGAAAGTAAAGATTTTTCTTAGTGAATTATGGTGGCCAAAACACGAATGACACATTTTGGCTCGATAGAAAAAGATCGCAAAGTTGCCTGAAAATCTACAATTTTTGAACGTCCACTAAGTGAAAAAGCAGTTTCATTCAAACGTAATTAAAGCAATTTCAATAAAATTCTGGCTGCGTATTTTTTATTTACCAAGAAATACTTGAGTGAATTATGGGAATTATTTTTCAATAAAAGAGTGTATATAATTTTAAAAAGAAATATCAATTAAATATTGTGCAATTAAATTGCGCGCGGGCCATTCAAGTGTAATTACAGAAGCATATCACCGCTCCCTCGTACCGCCAGTTTTCCCATAGACCAAGTAGACGTTGAGAGTTAAGCTGGTTTGGTTTGGTTAATCCTAGTATCCATTCAAACAGCGAGCTAGCAGTGGCAAGTAATATACATGTAAATATACTAAGTATGTTTATAATACACACTGATAACTAAACATTTGTTATAAGTATGAAGGAACTCGTATGTATACTTTGACTTTGACGAAGTGACGGCTCCATGGCGCAGTGGCTTAGTTATGAGTGGCTGCGCTGGGGGCCGCGGGTTCAAATCCCGCACGGATCTAGTATTTTTATGCCCTACAAATAATATTTCCGGGTCTGGATGTTTGTCCTTGTGCAATTTATCCTTATAAACTGCCTCCACGATACAGGCGAAAATCCTAGTGTGGGGGGTAAAGTTATAAAAAACTTCACTCCCTAAAATTCTACTTGACCACGATACTACAATACATAACACCTGACGTTTTTCATTAATTTTATTTAGATTTGCCTACTCTAAGCAGTATACGTAATACTGACCCGGATATTTTAGATAGTGAAGAAGATGAATAAATAGCATATAAATGTTGCATGGTAAATTAATTTTAAGTTCATAGAAGTAACTTGTATTTGTCAAATAAATTTTAGTTTATAATGAAATGTATTGTTCTTATACACTTAAGTCACAAGTACCTACTAGAACATAGTGTTCTTTCTAACATAAGTCACTAAATTGCGTTTTATTAAATTTATGTCATTTTTAACAACATTATATATTTACGTGCATGTGCAATATTCAGAAAAAATTTAATTTGTAGTTTAACAGTATTTTTTTATTTAGTTTTTCCTTATTTCTGAAAAGTGTGACTTTTTGACTTATGTTTTTTAGTCTGCCGGCACTAGAATTAATTGATACAAAAATATGCATAAAAAAACAAAGGCAATGATGAGAACTGCCGACAAAAGTAAAACACATATAAGTAGGTACTTATCAAGCTTATAAAATGTATAAATATATGCTCATTTATCTACTATTTATGCACATGTAGTGCGACACTCGTACGTTACCAAGGTTTGCCTGGAAGAAATCCCTGTGAGAGGCCATAGTAATGAGGCCACCTAATTGTACATATATTTATATGTAGTGTGCAATAAAGAGTATAAATAAATTAATTAATTAAACGTTGCGAAATGGTAAGTAAAATAGGTAAGGTACCTATTCTGACTGATCGAATGAACATATTTTTGCTACTATGCGAATTCTGTGCCTAACGCATGCAACGTGCAAGGTCACTCGTCACGAATCGCGATTTAATAAATTGCTCGGAAGAAATAGGTAGGTATTGTAAACAAAAAATGAACCTGAAATACTAGAAATGTGATTGTATTCTAATTAGTTTAAAATCTTGTAAACAAAGTTTTAATTTCAGTGCTTTGTGATAACTTAAAATATTTTAATTATAAAAGATATGTAAGTTACCTACTTCAATTTACCTACATAAATTTCGTAAGTTAACTAAGTTTTGTAATAAAGTACTCAGGTATTACTTCTGTATTTAAATTATTACGTAATTCTTTTTTGTTATAAGTATTTATTTAACAAAAAAAAAAAATGAAATAAATGTACCTTTCATTATCCTTAGGTAACTTAAAAAATGATATATTTGAATCCTTTTGTTTGTTCATTATGCATCCATCCACGCAACAATTATAGTAGGTTCAAAGTTTTGCCATTATAATTTATTAAATAGATTATATACACATATATTATTTTCAAATAACATCAAAATGTTTTGAACTATTTTATCCTACAATAAAATACTAAACACTAAACAAAAATTACAACAAATGTTCACAAAAAACTATTTACATAAACAACGTTGAAAATACATCAATCGCCTAGAAGATGCTAGCCCCGACTGCGTATTACACCCTGGGTGAATCACGATTTTAGGCAATTATTTGACGCAGGTAGCAAGAGAGACAGAGGCCGGGCATACCCCTCTGTAAGAGGTACGAGAGTCCGACTCATCATCGTTATATAAAACTAGTTGCTCCGCGTCGTGAACCATTCCGCAAGTGAAGTGATCGTGCCAGGCCATTGATCTCCGACAAAAATGCCGAATTGCAGTGTATTTTCATGCCAAAAACAAGAAAAACCGTCAAATTTATAAAACAACATCGTGAATTTTCATCTGTGAATACATTTAATAAAATAGTATCATTACAATTCGTACTCTGAATATTTTCGTAAAATACCAAGTGCTGCCATCGTAGTTCATGAAGTGAAAAATAAGTTTTTTAAATAAATATAATTTACTATACAAATTAGCAACATTAACAAAATTTTATTAATTTCCTATTAACTAATTCAGTTTTTGATGAATAACAATCATCACTCAATGCCTGCGCCCTCCTTTCTTCCTACGAGGATCGTTTACGGCTTATAGATCTCTCGTCAGATCAGTAAGCCAATCCCTAAAGGTGGAGTTTAGTGGGTAAAAGTCTCCACATAACCACGCAGCCGGCTGCGTGGTATACTATGAGTATCCTCCACCTCCCTCCCCCGTTACCGGAGGGTTGCCCTTATTTGCTTCGGGCACGTCGTGAGCCATAACGCAAGTGATCGTGCCAGTAAATAGAGCTCCGTCAATATGCCGAATTGCAGTGCATTTACATGCCAAAAATAATCAAAAACGTCAAATCTACAAAAGGACAACGTGACTTTTCATCTGTAAGTATTTTAACATAATATCAAAGTAATATTATCATTAAAATTCGTACTCTCTGTAGTGTTGCCATCATAGTTCATAAAGTGAAAAATAATTTATTTTTAAAGAAATATAATTTGCTACGCAAGTTAAATATATTAACGAAAATGTATTCCCTAATAACTAAATAAGTTTATGATGAATAATAATTATATATAGATGTGTAGTGGATTATGTTAAATGATTTATATATTCAGCTCAATTTCAACACGATTCTAAATATATATAATTTAATATAATCGATAACTAGTATTTATCAAAATATACAAAATAAAGACCAAATAAGTCAAATCGAAACTTGCTACCTCGCAGCAAAAGTGTGCAATTTTTATAAAAATAAACTGGTATCACTGCAACCAAAAGTATTGCACTATAGTGATGTAAGCCATAACTTCAGCTATCGATAAGTTAATTAGCCATGCGGGTTTGTCTGCTGAACCGGTTTGAAGTTTTTATTTAGATTTTATAATAAATTATTACAAAAGTAGTAAATTTTTATTTTTAGTTTAGTTTTGTAGTATTAGTTTATTTTTACAGATTTCCAAGAGATCCTCTTAGGCGGCAAACTTGGATTGCTGTTTGCAGAAACCATGACTCTTGGATACCTAAACGGACTAGCACCACTTGCTCCGAATATTTTGAAAAATCATGTTACGTACCTCAAACTAACACTAAAAGAAGGTTAGCCGACACTGCAATACCAACCTTGAACTTGTGGGAGGTAATGTTTGGCTGTAATTATATTCAGATTAAATATTTTTAATATTACCTTTGACATCAACATTATTCTCCACGGGAGGTTCTACAAGGCTCTACATGAGCCTTTCGTAGACACGGTAGCCTCCCTCTACTGGCTACGCTTTGGTGTCCTCTTCGGGGAAACCGAGGGTTTTGTCTGTGCAATACAGGATCAGGTTATTAAGACCAACAACTATCGGAGATACATCCTAAAGGATGGCACCGTCGACATCTCTCATAACAAAACATAATTGCGTTTTTAGAATAATTAATTACTATATTTACGATAAATTACAATATAGTCTCAAATATATACTAGAGAAATACTGCAATTCGAATCAATGAAAACATGCATACAAAATATGTATAATACACAAGAAATTCCGCGCGAAAATCATAGCGCGTAACAACCGAAGTCAGAATGTATTTTATAACAAATCAAACAAGTGAACGAAGTTTGGCGACGCTTTTTTTTCAATTCAAGGTCAGGTTCAGGAAGGATGGCATCGCCGCTCTACCTATGACTTTTGGTAATTATGTTGCCACACAACAATAATAAGTAACAAAATTTTTTACAAAAAAAACATAGGTGTCTAAGGTCATTAGTTTTATGTTATTTAATACTGTTTTTTTTAACGGTTGGAAAGGAAGTTAATCAATTATTTAACTTAAGATATTGATTTATCAGAATTATTTGAGATCACTTGCATGCCATCTAGCGTGCCAATGTTTAAACGTCGCCTTTCGTTTGCTTGTCAAAAGTCACGCACACTACTAAAGAAGTGTCAAATTTTTCACTATTGTTTTTCTCAGTATATAATGTAAGTTGTTGCCTATAAAGGTCAAACGCGTACACATTTCATTGTAGAGAAGTGATAAAATGATTAGTTTTAAAAAAAGAGTGTCTGTGTTTAGTGTATATTTTGATTAAAAAATGTATGGACGGACGGCCGGCACTTCCACCTTAACCAAATGGCTATTTCATAAGATCGATGATGATACTGAGACTCTTTTAAGCACTATGAAATAATTTAATTAATTTATAACACAAACACACACACACACACACACACACACACACACACACACACACACACACACATACATACACACACACACACGCGCGCGCGCGCGCACGCGCAAGCTCGCATTCGTGCACACACTCACTCATTCACGCACTCCCGCTCACTCAATCACACATACATACACGCGCGCGTATAAATACATTCGGCGTGAATATAATTAGCTTTTTACTTTAATTTTATAGTTAACTATTATGAAAAGATCATGCAAATAGTAATGTAAAGTGCTATGGAAGCGTGGAGTCTCCTAACACAATTTTTTATACTTGAAAGGTGACCCCGTCCCCATTTATATTTATAATTACGTATGATCGTTTACTGAATAAACTATTTTTATTTAATGATTTCTTAAATTTACGTGAACACTACACATTGAATAAAACTATTATTTACGGATTTTATCGCGTTTAATTCAACTTTAATTTATTTTTATTATCCCGACGTTTCGGGTGCTTTACAGCACCCGTGGTCACGGGGGGACTGAGATGTTTGACGTCCCAATGTCATAGTTAGTCCAGCTACCTTCAGTTTTTGAATATTACTTTTGGTCCGATTTACGCAAAATGAGCTTATAGTATCATGAAGTCTTGCAGTGGTATGCTTGGGTTTGGGTTTAATTTTGTAAATTATAGGATCCCAAGCAGCAGGCAGCACCCATCCATCTTCTCTATTGAAATTTGGATGTTTTTTAATTTCAATAGCCTCGCGTATCATCCTTGGTAGGAATCGGTGTTCTTTTGCGAGGATTTGTGGTTTATCAAATCTAATGTAATGGTGAGGACGATCTTGAACATGTTCGCAGACTGCAGACTTCCCAGAGCGTCGGTGCTTCACGTCAGCTATATGTTCCTTCACGCGGGTTTTAATAGATCTTTTTGTTTGACCTATGTTTAATAAAAATATGTGTAATAAAAATATGTGTATTTTTATTTATTTATTATTATTATCAAACAAATAAAAGGAAAATTTAGTACTTTTTGTAATACTTTATTATAAAATCTAAACCAAAAATAAATGGCAGACAAACCCGAGTGGTTTAATTAACTTATCGATAGCTAAAGTTGTGACGTACTTTACTACATTGCAGTTCTTTCGGTTGAAGTGATACCAGTTAATTTTATAAAAATTGCATACATTTGCTACGAAGTGGCAAGTTTCGATTCGACTTATTTGGCCTTTATTTTGTATAATATTTTGATAAATACTAGTTATTGACTATATTAAATTATAATATATTCAGAATCGTGTTAAGATTGAGCTGAATATTTAAATCATTTGACTAAATCCACTACATATCCTAATGATGTAATGATTATTATTCATCACGAACTGATTTAGTCTATAAAAAATAAACTTTCGTTAATATATTTATTTTGTGTAGTAAATTAAATTTATTTTAAAATTGCTTATTTTTCACTTCATGAACTATGCTGGCAGCACTTTTTATTTTACGAAAATACGAGTTTTAACTATAATATTATGTATGAAGCATTCGCAGATGAAAAGCCACCTTGTCCTTTTGTAAATTTGACGGTTTTAATTGTTTTTTCTTTGAAAATATACCGCAATTCGGCATTTTTGTCGAAGCTCTATTGACGCGCATGATCACTTCCTTAATGGCGCACGACGCGGATGGCGGAGCAACTACTTTTATATATAGGGTATGAGTCGGACTCTCGTACCTTTTACAGAGGCGTATGCCTTGCGATGCCACCTTCTTTGGTTTAATACACAAAGACCAGAGACGTATAATACTCATAGTATACTCTTAGTCTGTGATGTAGTCTAGTCTACGAGTAGGGTTCCGCAAAATTTTAAAAGTATCGATATTTACTCGATGAAAAGTATCGAATAAAAAGTATCGATACTGCTAAAAGTATCAGCTCAAAGGTATTGATACTACTTGGTGCCGAGTAATATTTTTAAAATATTAGAAAAATTAAATTACACAATGTATAACTAACTATCAATTACTGCACCCTTATCTCTTACATCGCAATCTGACATGAAAAGTAACTTATCAACCCTTGGCCGCTATTACCGTTGCCCCAGCTTTGGAAAATAATCTTCCTATCGAGATTTAAGTTCCAAGTATTATGAGATATTTACTAGCAATGAAATATAATTTCAAGAATTACGATTTCATTTCCTCCCATTTCTCAAACGGATCCTTTTTAAGGCACATACAGGGCTTCCAAAGTACAACGATGTTTCATGCGCCTGGTTTATCGAGTTTGAACTAATTTACGTTGAGGGCTCCAAAAATCATATTTTTGGTATCGGAAGTTGTATCCGGAGAGTTCGTTAGTGGTGGCGACTCATCAAGTCAAAGAAATTGCACATGTACATGCATTTGCGCCTATAAAGTGTAAGATTTTAAAAAATTAGGTCTAAAATTATTAATAAGGCTAAAATATGATTATTTTATATCTGTCCGAATCTGTTGTTCAAAACATGTGTAATTTACTGATACAACCCTATTCACAACAGAATTATCGGTAAATTCTATTACCGCATTTCTGAATCATAATTAATCGGGAATACTGATACAATCCGATTTGTAGTACCTGTACCAGATAAAATCCTATGAATCCATTTTTTAAATCTGTAAGTATTCGGATTGCTGTTTCAAAAACACAATAGTTTATCATAATTTCCTATCAAATATCGTATTTTATTTGGATCTATCAGGCTTTTTCCACAGGGTATTTATTTATGTAAGAACTATGGATAATATGGATAATAATCTTATGAGTTATTTAATTCTGAATTTCTCTCTGAGTACTTATGTATTTTTAAATATTTTTCTTTTAAGTCAAAAGTATTTCCGCTAGACTTCATAACTTTAAAACAAATGTTACATTTCGCTGTTTTGATCAACTTTCCTAAAATTTTTCCACACATCACTTTGTCCTCCGCTAGGTGGCATTCTGAAGAAGCAAATCAAGCAGAGTACGTGAGTCAGCAATTAAAGACAGTAAAATTCACTTTTATAAACTTTTTCGTTTCGTCGACAAACTTAACATCAATCAATCAATATTGCCATTAAATTATATTAAATGTTAATAAACTTCTTAACAAAAATAGTCTTCTACTCTATTTATAACTAATAGGTAGACTTTACTTTACAAACATAAATAGACAAATTTAAATCCAAATATTTTGCGTTATGATTCCATTATATTCATCAAAATTACGAGATATTGCTACTAATTGTATAAAATGTATTTAGGTACCTGGTCCCACATGAATTATTCAAACTATTATAGGATTTTCCCCCAAAATCCTCATTCCATCGAGAGGGACGACACTATACATCGAAAAATAAAGTACTATCTACTGACTTTTATCTGACAGTTTAATGAAGTGATAAAAGTATCGAGTAACTGAGAAAGTATCGATACTTAATAAATTACTCTAAGAAAAGTATCGAGTACAAAAATACTAGGTATCAAACTAAAAGTATCGATACTACTCAAGTATTGATACTTTTTGCGGATCCCTATCTACGAGTTTAGTCTAGTAGCACAATATATTTATTTGTCTATAAGCATGAGCGTTTTCAGTTTTCAGCTGCAACGGTTACATAACCACCATATAGATTTCATATCGTTATTGAAAACCGTTTTCAGATATCGATATGAGTAGTAACGGTTTACTACTGAATGCACAAACGACAACCGAAACATAACCGCAAACTGCAACCAGTGCAATATTTATTAACTTATACGGTCGAAACTTTTTACGGGAAGGCTTTGAAATTCTGATTTCTGATCCGTAACTTTTTGTGTGACTAAAAGTGGTGGGGTAAACACTACGTACGTACCGAGTCATTCGGTTGATCATTTCATAGATAATGATCATTCAAATCGCGAACACAGGCCATTACATACCATAAAATATATAGTTATATAATTACAATTATAAGATTACAACGGTCTTCCGTTCAAATTCTAATCTTATACATATTAATTTTATTTAAGACAGTTACCAAAGGACACGTATTTCTTTTAAAAAACGTGAGGGCATTTCAGTAATAGCGCCATCTACTACATTCTATAGGTAAAGTCATTTTATCGAACAAAAATTGATTGACTCTCAAGGTGGTATGTACGTAGAGTAGATGCTAGATGGCACAAACCCAAAAATATAATATTCTCTTATTATTTTTTAAAAACGTAACCTCCACACTAGGATTTTCTCCTATATCGTGAGGCAGTGTACAAGCATAAATTGTACAAGGACAAACATCCTGACCCGGAACAATTATTCGGAGGCCATAAAAATACTTGAACCTTGCGGGATTCAAAGCCGCGATTTTCGCGTTGTAATTCAATTGCTAAGTCGCTGCACTACGAAGCCGTCAAATTTTATAATTTAGTTTATTTAAAATGACAATTTATAAATTTTCTTTTTAATAAATTTTTGTTGACGTAATTATAACCGTGGTTTAATTCAAAGAAAATTACATAAATTATAGACAATTACCTAATTAATAAACTAAACCGATAATATCTTGAAAAAGAATCGGCTCGCAAGGACCAATTGAAAAAGAACCTAACGGAACTTAATAATAATAATAATAATAATAATAATAAATTTATCGGAGATACATCCTAAAGGATGGCACCGTCGACATCTGTCGAGCTTGTCGCCATCCCGGTGAGTCACTTAGGCATGTCATCTCCGGTTGTTCGGCGCTTTCTAACTCTGAGTACTTGCACAGGCACAACCTGGTAGCCAGAATTCTTCTCCAGGAGCTCGCTCTGAAATACGGTCTCGTGTCTCGGAAATTGCCGTATTACAAGTACTTGCCGGAAGCCGTGCTCGAAAATGATCGCGCCAGGCTCTATTGGGACCGGGCCATCATCACAGACAGGACTATTCTTGCGAATAAGCCTGATATTGTGCTGATGGACCGGGCACAGTCAAGGATATTTTTGGTCGACATTACCATTCCGTATGACGAGAACCTCGTGAAAGCCGAAACAGATAAGCAAACAAAATATCTGGACCTGGCTCACGAGGTGACCGACATGTGGGGTGGTCTGCCGACCGAAATTATTCCTGTAGTCGTCTCTGCGAACGGGCTAATCCCAGTCAGCCTCTCGGGTTATCTGAGGCGGCTGGGACTACGTGGCGGACCGCTCCAGGCTCAAATGCAGAAGGCGGTGCTCCTCGATACCGCCCGCATCGTCCGCCGGTTTCTTTCCCTTTCCCCCTAACCCTCGGCCGTTTGGTCTCCCCTGCTGAGGGCCTCCATCTGGTTGGGCTTTTATTTATTTATGTATTTTAATATTTATTTTATGTTATTGATATTTATGTATATTTATCTTCTCATCTTCATTTATAATTATGTATTATTAGAACCCAACCAGATGAGAAAACTATATTGATACCCCACAATAATAAATTTTATTGCCTCTAAAACACACAGTTACATTCACGTTAAAACAAAAGAATAATATTTATTTGAGACAAAAGGAGACGGCTCAGCTTTGTCTGTAACGAGATACAGATCTCATACAGAGCTGTTTTTCAGCCGCTCCCTCCTCCCTGAGGTGTTGTGCGGGAGTTCAAAGTAGCAGGTTCCCCATTTACTTGACTTATACTTATAAGCTATGTACAAAGTAATTAAATATTATATCAATATAAAATATTTTTTTTAATTAAAAAAATATTATATAAATATTAAATCGCAAATACAAAAAAAGGTTAAAAACATTAAAGACAAAATAAAACATTTAAAAATATGCATAAAACAACCATTACGAAATGAACTGACAACAGATTCAAAAACAACATGAGAAATAGAAAATATAAAATAAACTTTCCTTTCTTTGAACTTATATGAGTGTATGTGTGTTTGTGTGTGTGTGTGTGTGTGTGTGTGTGTGTGTGTGTGTGTGTGTGTTTGTGCGTGTGTGTGTGTGTGTGTGTGTGTGTGTGTGTGTGTGTGTGTGTGTGTGTGTCCTTATTAATTTTTAACAAAAAAGTCCCGTAAATGTAAAAACTTAACATAGGGATGTTTCAAATTCTCTGCAGCGAGTTGTCTTTTTAACAGAGCCAATTTATACTTGGCTTTGAAGCAATCTATTGACATTTTCTTTCTCATGGGTGGAGGGAGGTCATTCCGAATTCTCGCCGCAGTGAATTTGAAACAACTTCTATATCTTGCTGTTTTGTGTGCGGGTGTGTGGAGGAGCATTTGTGTGTGAGAACGAATACTTCGACAGGAAATATCTTTGATCCAGGTGAGTTTTTCGAATAGGTATTCTGGCTTTTTGTTCCAAATTACCTTTTGGACTATCGAAGCATAGTGTAATTCTCTCCTAGCCCCCATATTGAGTATGCCTTTTTCATTTAAGTATGGGGTTATAAATTGTCTTCTTGGTACATTACAACAGTATCGAACACATGCATTTTGTACTCTCTGTATTGCTCTTTCGGTATTAGCTGACAATTTAGGGCCAAAGACTGAGCTGCAGTAGCTCAATTGTGATAACACCAATGAGTCACACAAGAGAAAGCGTAGGTCCTCTTTAATATACGGTCTTATTTTGTATAAAGTTTTAAGTTTAAAGTACGAATTTCTTATCTTGTTATTGATGTGTTCTACAAATTTCTGCTCTCCGTCTAGTATAAGCCCTAAATTACGAGCGGATCTTACTTGTGTCAAGGTTTCATCTTCTATTTTAATCGTTTCCTCGCTGTCTAAAATAGTTTTTATTTGGTTTTTTGTGCCCAAAACTAGTACTTGTGATTTAGTTGCGTTTAATACTAGAGAATTTTTTTGGGACCAGGTTTGGATATTATGGAGATCCTCATTTATTCTGTTTATTGCCTCTTTAACATCCCTGGGGTCAAAAGAATAATACAGCTGGGTGTCGTCTGCTTGAACTTGACTTTCGATTAAGAAACAGAAGGGAGGAATCGAGGCTTCTCTCGATCCGGCCTCCTATAACGCCTACGTTGGGTTCGGGAACAACGTATGTGATCTCCGCAACGGAGTAACACACTAGGGCGATAACCTCTTTCTTTTTCAGCAAGTAGGTTCAGACGGGGATTACGGGTCTTCCGAAGTCGTCCCGGTCCCGACGCCTTAATTCTTCGATGTGGACTGTATAACTTTAGGGATGAATTACTTGGGAATAAAACAGCAATTATCTTCAAACCGTTCCGTGAGAGAGTAATCACTTTTCCCTATCACTTCCCTACACTTTTTCTTCTTATTGACTGCTGGTTCTTCACTTTTCCCGAAGGATTTTCTTATTTTTCCGAACTAATTCCCCGAACGAATTGCAACCAGTTGCAACGAATTGCAGCGTTAATTGCCTTCTGCACGCACCTAAGTACGTGTAGGTATCGGGCCCCGGGGTATACCCCATTACCCGGATATCATCATACCCCATTACTATGGGGCAGTCATTATTTAGCCTATCTTGGCATGGTTGTTGCTACATTAATGTTGTTAATGTAGCCGGATAAGAATAATTTTCCCGTAGTTCACCGACTACGGGAAAGGGAGGTAATCTATAGAGGTAGTCAAAGTTGGCCTTTCAGCGGCATTGAGGGTTGTTACTCAACTCTCTAATCACATATAGAGAGGAGTTCTCTTGGAAGAGGTCGCCCGTCCGGTGGCCGGGTGTGCAACGGCGCAAAGCCGTTGAGGTGTTCGTGTGGCCCGTTATCGGCACGGTCAAACATGCCGCGCGCTAACCGGGCCACATAGTCGTGGATACTCTCGACCTTCAAGTCGGCCGCTATCACGTCATTCCGGACGTAGCGACCTGCTCCGACGATCGTTCTTAGTGTCAGGTTCTGCTGGGCCTGTAGTCGCCGCCTCAGAGGGTCGCTCAGAAGTGCGTACCAGGCCGGTGCAGCGTAAGTGATGATGGTCCGGATATACATCTTGTATATCCGGAGCTTGGTTCGTAATGGCAGCTTGGATGCCAGGACCGGCAAGAGCGTCGCCCGCGCACATCGGGCCCGGCGGACGACGAAGTCGACGTGCGCGGTCATGCGCAGCGTCCTGTCGATCCTGCACCCAAGGTAGGTTACAGCCTTCTGGTACGCAATCTCCTGGCCGTTGAGGGTCAGCGGAGGTAGAAAATTTCTGAGACGGCGAGTGAGCAGAGCGGTCGTCTTACCAACGTTGACGACCATCCTCCACTCATCCAGCCATGGTGGCAGCAGGTCCAGCAGACGCTGCATCTTGGCAGTGGCTATGTGGGCTCTTCTGGACGAAGTGAAATAGGCGCTATCGTCCGCAAATAGCGCCAGCTCAACGTCGTCCTCCCACTCTTGAAGCCTGCCTGCCAGTGTCGGTATATCGTTGGTGTAAGCCGCGTACAGGACTGGAGACAAACAGCTGCCCTGTGGGACGCCGGCTTTGATGGATCTTGTTGCGGATTCGGCGTCCTCTACGCAGACGTAGAACTTCCTGTCTTCCAGAAAAGACGCTATTAGCCGCAATATAGCAGGAGGGACACTGGTCTGTTGTTCCAGCTTATATAATAATCCTACGTGCCACACCCGGTCGAACGCCTTCTCGATATCGAGAAAGACGCCCAACAACGAATTGCAATAAAACCCGTTCACTAAGCTACCCCCAGAGCTATACGCGAAAGTGAGCCGCGCCATTCGCGTGCCTGCGCAACTTAATAACATGAATTTGTACTATTACTCTCTCACGTTTCACTTAATTTCTTTATTCACATAAGTCATACACAAATACAAGTTATCTATTTAGATAGCACAAAACAATATCTACACCATGATATACATTATTTTTTCGTATCACAAAAATACTTTAATTTATAAAACAAAATATGCCTATTTTAATCACAAATTCAAAGTCCAAACTTCTTAAATATTTAACACAGAAAGTTAAAACAATGTTTCCCACTTGAATTTATACATGTGTTAACTAATACAATAGTTTAATTTACATTTTCTCTATTTATTTCACTATTTAAAACACTTTTAAATTTCTTATACAAAACTATCATTATTTCACTTATACACAGGAATTTTCACATAAAAATAACACAGAATTCACCTTTTTAGCACGTACAATCAACCTGAAATGTTTTACAAGTCATTTTTACATAAATTGCTGAAATTACAAACATTTTAAATTTTTACATATTCGGCCACCTAAGGGCGTGGCCAGCGTGGTTCCGTGAACTCACACTATTTGAACAACTAACTTTGCACGGCTCTCGGCTATCAGATAAAATGAAAGTCTGAAATACACTTAATTTTAACAATATTAGATAAATAAGTGCTTCTACATAATTTTCAAACTGTAGGAAACTATCTCTGATAAGATTCTTATCAGTTATCATGTTTCTTATCAGATAACAATACAAGTGAATGTTTTCATTAATCAATCATAACAAATAGGCATTTGTTTTCGTACAAACATATCAAACTTATACAAGACAATACTTATGCAATTAATTTCCGTTAATTCTGTTTATGCACAGAGTGATCATCTCGACCGGGGAACCAATCCGATCTCTAACTTCACTTTAATATTCCTTTGAATTTACATCTTTGGAAAGACGATTTCAACCGGGGAACAAATCCGGTAACATAATTTATATCATAAAATTCCCTATATGAATTTATTGAAAGATATTACTTAGAAAACAGTAAACTAGTCCGGCCTGGGAGTCGAACCCAAGACCTTCATATCATTAATTCGACATTTCTTTAAGATTTAACTAAGCATTTTCTTATCAGAACATTTCTATTGGACAATGAGTCTTTGAAAAGTTATTCGTCATCGGTTGACTTGATAAACTGAAATATTCTTATAGGCGCGTAGCCAACATATCTCTTCTTAAGATCGAAGAAGATGATGCACTGTAACATATATGTAGGTATATAATTTTATGTAAATAAATGAACGATATACACAATCTATGCTATTTAAAAGTCATAGATGAATAATTGAGATGTTTACCTGTAACACAAACGTTTCATTTCTGTCGTGTGTCTGACTCGACACACACAGCTTTTAGTCGTTACGGTATAATAAATTATATACAAATATATAATATATAAAATCTGGTGGATATTGTCGTTTGGCCTTCAACCACCAAACTGCTCGTTCATATGTATTAAATAATGTTATGCGGTGCGGCTATTAATTTAAATAGAATAGTGGACTGTATATGAGCGCGGTGCGAGCGGTGAATGGAATTTAATTTATTCGTGATACTGCAAATCCCCTAAACTCGGGATATAGGAAGGACGTGAAGGAATGCATGTGCACCCACCTGGACTTCCGCTGATCTGCCTCGTGTCTCGATGGCTGCCGGCTGTCTTCACACTTATCAACTTCACAGATAATCACGAAATATAGCGTTATTGCAAATGTATATACTTTTTACTATATGCTTATATAATTCAGTATCCAAATTACACAAGGGCGGGAGCGATGATGCGAGATATAAGCGGTGCGGTTGTTTGCGTGTCTTCTCAACTTATGTGTGCCCGTTAACACACGAATGCACATGCTGGGCATAGAGGGCGGTAGATAGGAAACCAGAAATGGGCTTTGCAGTAATCTTATTGGATAATAATTAACGAATCCCTTGAGCGTTAAACGATAGTGCAAGTGGCGCGAACAAAATCTAAATTAACTTAAACTATATTATACTATATTTTCACTTTACACATAATTGTCTGAATTAAATATAATGTACAAAATGCACAAAAATGTGGCAAATAAATGCACAAACGCAACGTCAAAAATTAATAACATTGTAGATATTATTATATTTTAGCCAACGACATGCACCACCACGGCCAAGTGCGTAACACAGCCTAACTAGTGGATTCTAACGAATATGCGTAATTGCTGCGTTAAAAAAATCTAATTCTAAACTTTCCGTCCAAAACATAAAAAAACTTAAATACAAAGTTGCCTAAACCAAATATAATATCGTTATACAAATTTAAGTCTTGCGTCTATTAGCCTCTCACAATTGCACAAACTAAAAAATGGGCAATTTTAACCATTTAAAATTCGACCTTATTGCTTTAGGTAATTATATCCACTATGTCCATTTTGCACCGTGTGTGAAAACTACCAAAACATCGCAACGAAATCCATATTCGCTTCATCTCTTTCTATACGTATTTATGACACCGCCACAAGAACGAGAAACAACGAATATCAACGAAGGTCATCGGTTAGTTTAGTATTGGTGGGCCGTGTTGGCATATCGTTATCGTTCCAGTTTTCGTTTTACGTTTATAATTTTTTTTTCATAGTAACTTTCGTACGTTTTGGTTTTGGTTGGATATATGATAACGGTTATATATACTTTGGTGTATCGATATGATATGATATTTTGATACATAACGTTATTATTAGTTACGTTTTGATATATCGGTCTCATGCCTATTTATCTATGATGTAGTAGTAATTAGCTTGCTACATATTTATTTATCTATGGTAGTAATTACGTAGTAGTAGTAGAAAATTTATTTTGATTTCGATCAAAGATTTCGATTCATATTTGGTTACCAACTTTTTAAACTACCTATTTCTTAATTACTGTGTTTTTATTATTATTTTATCGTATCAAAAGGAAATTACTTAGATTTGATTCTGAATAGTGAGTTAATAAATACCACATTCTCGTTGGTGTTCTGTGCGTGCTATACCTACTTCAAAAGGACAAAAACACATGAGAGTATTTACTATATAATTTGGTGTTATTTTTAGCGATATACAATTTACAATGGGTAACTCGGGCCTTAGACAACATTATGATACCGCTTCGAAGACTGGTGTTTTACAAATATCTGATAGAAAATTAAAAGACATACCTGTGGAAGTGTTTAATTTATCAGAACATTTAAGAAATCTAGATTTATCTAAAAATAAAATTTCTAGTGTGCCAGATGACTTAAGTAGATTAAAAAATTTGAAGCAGCTGAACTTGAGTGCCAACCATATAGAGGTTTTACCAGATTCTTTGATATACCTTAAGAAACTTGAAATGTTAAATGTATCTAATAATTCCATTTCTTCTCTACCATCTCATTTTTCAAATTTAAATAACTTGAAACAAGTTTATTTAAGTCATAACAAATTTACAGAGTTCCCCCTACAATTACTATGCTTAAACAACTTGGAAGTAGTAGATCTTTCGAATAATAAAATAACTCGGATACCTAACGGTATGACAGATTTTTATGCAGCTGAATTAAATTTAAGCCAAAATGAGATATCAACTCTCAGTGAGGACTTACATCAGGCTCCAAGGTTAAAAATATTAAGATTAGAGGAGAATTGTTTAAGCTTAGATGCAGTAAGACCTAGTTTATTAAGAGATTCCAAAATTCATACTATCAATTTGGATGGTAATCTATTTGAAACAAAACAATTGGTATCAGTAGAAGGATATAATGAATATACTGAAAGATACACAGCATTAAAGAAGAAAATGTTTTAATAGTGTAAAAACTGCACAATATTATATTATGAATATTTGAACAAAGTATATGCAAGTTGTAAACATGGAAGTATTTTAATGATTACAACTTATTCACTACTTGTAAGCTACTCACTAAATCACAGCGTATTGTATTTTTTTTAGTCGTAATATGTTTATAAAATGTTAAAAATATTGCACATATAGTTTTTTAATACCTATATTTACTTTAACATCTTCATCATGTATTTTGTATTGTAAATGTTTACGGCTGCATAGTCAATTTATGAATTTTTGTAAGAATAAACAATTCCCTGAGTATTGCAACATATTATGCTTCATAATAAGTTAACTAAATATGTGTGTATGTGCAATTTACCATTTTTTTATAGGATAAGGTTGTTAAATGAGCACACAGTCCACCTGATAGTAAGTGGTCACTGTAATACCAATCCCCTTTGGCTATGTTCGTTCACTGGTACATAGATACTTCAATAATTTACACGCTCAGCTTTGGAAAAATTTAGTAGACTGTAGACAAGCTAGGGAGACCCTTCCTGAAATAATCAGTCGTCTAACCAAGGTTCTAATCCAGGTGCTACCAGTTTCTCGGCTCCATAGAGTCAGTAATTCATTCTTGGGGCAATGTCTACGCTATTACAACAAAGTCCCAGAAAATATATAAGGTCTCTCTACCAAGTTTAAATATTTAATTAAACAAAAACTGCATAAAAAGGTTATTATGATATAAATGAATACATGGTTGATAATAACCCCTGGTAATGAGGTGGTCGCTTCCAAACTGTTTCTAAAATAAATTTTGTAAATATTCTGTGACTCTTGACATTGTAAAATTTATTTTAAAAAAGTCCCACTGGGTTTCTTGCTGGTTCTTCCCAGGACAGAGGTTTTTTTTCGAACCAGTGGTAACGTAAAATATTGACTTTCAATAAGAATTACTTGTAATCTATATTGAATAAAAAATTATTTTATTTATTTATTTATTTTATCTAATGAGACTGAACAAGCCACAGATCAGGATAGTAACAAGTGCTATCACAGCACATGGCTCTTTTAACAAGCATTTGTTTACCATAGGTGTTACTGATAGTCCCCTGTGCAGAGCATGCATGGGAGAGGAAGAAACGGCAGCTCACATGTTGCTGACATGTCCAGAAATCGCTTCATACAGGGCTAAACATCTCGGCACACTGGGATCACTCCCCGAAGGTGCTTGCAACATCAAAGGACTGTTGAACTTCTTCAGGGAAATATCGTGGCTCGAATAACCACATTATTCCTGCCCACACGCAAAATACGCGCTTAGACGTGGAGTTGCGGAAAAAGCAAACTAAGCTAGCAAAACTAAGTGGTTGCTGTGGCCCATAGACATCTACATATATCCTGGATATGAATCAAAATGCAAATGCGTTGTCACCCAAGAGGGCTAAGATGGAATGCCTTGTTTCTAGTACTTCTTCTTCTTCTTTAAAATTATGGCTTCTCTTGGTAGCATTCTGCCAGGGCCAAGTCAGTCATGGAAGTGACAAGATAATAATAGTTAAAATAAGAGTTCTCAATTTAATGAGTGGGTTCACAATCTACAACAAAAGACGTCACATATTTAAACTACCATCACCAAAGTTGTTAAGTAATTTTACAGTTTAATATTATTAGTATGAATAAAAACACATAAAATATTTACGAAGGGAGTATAGACTAGGGTTAGCAAAAATTGGAAATTTACTGGACGAGGAATGTAATTGGGCAGGATATCGTAGAGAGAGAAAGAAAGTTTAGGACACTCAAAGAACAGATGATTGACAGATCCTTCATCTAGGCCACATTCACAGATTGAGCTATCCCTAATCCTGAGTTTGGCCATGTGTACAGGAGTACAAGCATGACCAAAGCGTAGGCGGCAAACAGTAGAGGTGGTAGTTTTACTAAAGTGGCGCGATATTGAAAGAACCAGGGTTTTGATGGGATATTAATTTTGACTTTGGAATATTGATTACATTTCAAAAATTTAGACTGATGCCAATAACTTTGCCAAGAAGACAGAAGGCCGGAGTTAGCCTTTGGCAGGAGGTCATGTGCATAGAGGCATTGTCTAGGGATAGAGCCAGATTTTGTGGCATCTTTAGCTAAATTATCAGCAATTTCATTGCCCTGAGTCCCGCAGTGGCTAGGGATCCAAGCCAATACAATGTTCAGCCCTTTTTTATGACAATAGTATAGAGACTTTCTAATATTTAAAATTAGCGGGTATCTAATCTTAGAGTGAAAAGGACTGGATAAAATACTGTGAAGGCAACTAAGGGAGTCCGAGAAAATGAGGGTCCTTTTCAGACCATGTGATTCTGCATATGAAACTGCCTCTAAAATAGCCAAAGCCTCACCTGTGAATAAAGATGAGTCAGGGGGAGAGTTAAAATTTAGAATAATACTGTGTTTAGGGATCCACACTGCAGACCCTACTAATCCATCGTTACTTAACTTTGAAGCATCAGTGTACATAGTTAACCAATCATGCCAATTTTGGAGGAGGAGCATATTTAATTTGTTATTTGCTTCAATAGTATTTTTATCTATTCCGATATCTAGAATAATGTCTGGATTGAAAATTAGAGCCTCGTAAGGGATATTGTAAAGTGGGTTACTAAGGGATTGATAAATTGGAGAGGGAATGTTGAGCAATTTAATATAGCTTTTTATAATGTATGGCAAATTCTAGTGGGACGAATATGGGGAGTCCCTGACCAACCGATACAAGGAATGAAGTTTGGAAAGGAGAGGATGAAGTGAATAACATGCTACTTTAAACAAGAACCTATCTGAGAGATATTGCCTGCGTAGAGATAGAGGGGGCTCAACACATTCAACTTGAAGAGCTAGAATGGGAGTGGACTTCATGCTACCAGTTATTATACGTAGACATTTTGACTGGATTTTGTCCAAGGTATTAAGAGCCATTTTGCTACAAGGCTCTAGTAAGAAGCACCCATAATCAAAGTGACTTCTAATTAGAGCATTGTATAAAAGCTTTTGTGAGTAGGGGTGAGAACCCCACCAGGCATCTGATAGAGATCGAATAACATTGAGATTTTTTTTACATTTGGAGGCAATATATGCTAAGTGAAGAATTCCTGTCATTTTGTTATCCAGGATTACTCCTAAAAATTTCACTTGATTTTCAGTGGGGATTAGAGTATTATCAATGTAGATGGACACTTCTGGTATATAACTTCGCCTAGAGAAAACCACAGTACTGCATTTTAAAGGAGACATTGATAAACCATGCTTCAATAGCCAATTATTAAGAAAGTTGACAGCCTGGGATAAACGAGAGGTAGCCTCAGTAATAGAGACATCAGATACATATAAGGCTAGATCATCTGCATATTGCAAAATATTACCTAGATAATTTACAGATCTATCTATATCATGGGTGTAAAGGCTGTACAGCAAGGGACTCAAGACAGAACCTTGTGGTAGTCCCTTCCAGGTAAATCTAGCTGGTAGAAATCTTCCTTCAGAGCGAATTAATATGCGTCTATGTGAAAGTAGGTTTGCTATGAAATTTGTTATTCTCTCGGGAATGTTCAGCTGATGCATTTTTTGCCTGAGCAGAGGGAGAACAACATTATCATATGCTGCACAAACATCGATGAAAATACCTACGAGAAAGTTTTTATTGGAGAATGCTAGTCTTATATCAGATACTAAAATGCTAAGGCTATCCATTGTGCTAAAACCTTTTCTAAAACCAAATTGGGTCTTTGATAGAATGCCTCTATTTTCGAGAATCCACTCAAGGCGATTTTTTACAAGATGTTCCATGACTTTCGACAGGGTTGATGAAATAGCAATAGGGCGATAGCTTAATGCGGAAGAGGGGTCTTTACCAGGTTTTAGAATAGGAATAATAATATGTGTTTTCCAGTCATCTGGAATAGAACCGGTTGTAAATAATATGTTAATTATGCTTAAAAAGAACTGCTTACACGTAGTACCCATATTAACAAGGAATGAGTAGGGGATACCATCAGCGCCAGGGGAGGAATCCTTAAGGTGCCTAAGAACCAACTGCAATTCAGCTAGTGAAAATGGTTCATTAAGATTATTAAAAGAGTTAAATGAGTGAGGGGGGAATGGTTTTGAGGAAGGAGATATCTCTTCCTCCAATGGAACCCAGGGGGGAGCCAGACGGTTACTGAAATCTTCTAGCCAATGGAAGGGGTCTGCACAAGGGGAATTGCTATCATCTAAAGCGTCACGGAATTGCCTAATACGTTTCCAAACCAGAGAAGAAGGAGATCGAGGAGCTAAGCTCTCACAAAACGAAAGCCATCCTTTTTTTTTCTTTTCAGAAAGAAGTTTTTTGGACTGAGCAATTATTTTCTGATAATTAAGAAAATTTTCCATTGACATATTAGAGGAATATAGCCGTTCTGCTGCCTTTCGTTTTTTAATAATTGAGGAACAGTCTGCGTTCCACGATGGAGGTGAAGAAATTTTACTTGTGGAGGAATTCTTCAAAGGGAAAATTTTGTATGCTATATTATTCAGAAGGGCTATAAATTGGGAATAGGCACTCTGGAGGTTATCTGGAGATACAGGGGGAAGATTATTGATATTAATTTCTGTTTCCGAGGAGAATACATCCCAATCAGCTTCAGACAGATTGAATTTAAGAAGGGCTGATAAATTTCGAGTAGGAACACATCTATTACTTAGGTTTAAAAGGATGGGAAAGTGATCACTTCCAAAAGAAGAAGGGAGAGTTTTACATGATATGCTAGCAGCCAGAGTTGGAGAGCACAATGACAAGTCTACTGCAGATCTAGAATTCTGCGAAGGGTAGGCCATTCTGGAGGGAGAACTGTCATTTAGGAGACAAAGATTAAATTTATCAAAAAC
This sequence comes from Parnassius smintheus behrii, assembly GCA_036936625.1. Lineage (NCBI taxonomy): Eukaryota > Metazoa > Arthropoda > Insecta > Lepidoptera > Papilionidae > Parnassius > Parnassius smintheus. Next base: position 43,441,529 of record JAUPFT010000001.1, on the reverse strand, counting down.
ATCAAGTAGCAGATAAGCAGTAGAAAAAGAGTCAGATTTATGAGAACCCCACATAACATGATGGCTATTAAAGTCTCCGAGGATAAGGTAAGGTGCTATGCTATGCTTGATAGAATTAAATTGAGTTCTGATATACAAGAAGGAGTGGGAGCCGGAATGTAAATGGATAGGATTGTGATGTCCATAGCCTTAACAGCTACTGCATTTATACTGCCTTGTACAGGAGGAAGAGGGATGGGTGATAAGGGAATGGTCCTGTTAAGTAAAACCAGAGCGCCACCATAGCCGTCGCTCCTATCACTACGATAACAGGAGAAGCCTGGAATTATAAATGTGGAGCCTGGCTTAAGCCAGGTTTCCGATATTGCAAGTATAGAAGGGTTATGAGTATTAATTAAGTGAATTATATCAGGTTTTTTATTCCTGATGCTCCGACAATTCCACTGGAGGGCATCTAGTTTGCTTTTCACGTTGAACGGTAAATGGGAATCATCGAATTTGCCAACAATATCTGTAAGAGAGGCCACTAGATTTTCTAGAAGGTTATCATTAGGGGATATTATATTGCTTTGGAAAGCATGCCCATTGGGAAGAGAGGACGAAGGAGTACTTGCAATGTTATAGTGTGAAACTTTATCATATCCTTGTGTAGATTGCACTGGCACAGGTTTGGCTTTATAAATAGTTTTCCTATAGAACTGAGAAGGAGACACAGTAGGAGGGTTTATCGATGCCTGAGGAGATGGGAGATGGCTTACAGGAATTTGTGAAAATGCAACATCAGAATAAGGTCTTCTGACAGCCGGGAAGCGGGCGGAAGCCTCAAGGTATGATACATTCTCTTGTGACATTACTATTTTGATAGCTTTTTGCCTTGAGTGCTCTAGGCAACTTCTTTCAATAGCCATATGATTTGCCGAACAGAAGACAGGTTGGGAAATCTGTGGGACAATTATCTCCAGTGTGCTCTTTGCTGCATTTAAAGCATCGTGGTTTCGATCGACATTGGGCTTTGACATGTCCGAAACGGCAACATTTTAGACATTGGATAGTAGGAAGAAGGTAAGTTTCGACAGGTATGGAAACATAAAAGCAATATAAATGGGAAGGGAGCACTTGTCCTGAGAAGGTGAGGATAACAGTTTGAGTTGGAACCCACTCTACTTCATCACCCTTTTTGACCTTTCTGTTAAGTCTTCTGGCTTTAATGATTTTTCCTCTGCCAGGAGGGAGCTCAGACTCGCTCACTAATTCCTCCATAGAGATGTCAGTCGGGATACCCCTGATCACACCCATACGGGTGACATTAAAAGTTGGAATAACAGCAGAAAGTTTATAATGCGAGAGAAACTCAGAGTCATTAAAATTATTAGCATTATTAGCAGTTTTAAAAGCAATTGAAACCCTGTTGCGCCCTAAAATTTTGATACCCTGTTTTTCAATATTGGCCACTTTATTTTGGCTAAGGATATGACCAATTCTCACAGGTCTAATTGTATAACCTGCTGATGGATCAGGTTCTGAGCGGCTTAAATGTATTACAAATGGGCCTTTATCGCTATCTACATACTTTTTTATCTTGGAAGTCAGGGTGGACGTATGTATTTTGGTAGGAGGCAGAAGGGTGATCTTCATACCCCATTTTTTTCTTTGGGATATTGGGTAATGGTAAGGAATCCGTGAGTTTACGTTTAGCAGGGCCAAAATCACCAGGTAAATCCGGTTGTTCAGCATCTCCTCCGTCAACTTCCATCGTTGTCACACAGATCTACATTAACTAAACAAAAAATACTACTCACCTACTAACAAACAGTACACACAGAGACAACACACAAAAAATTGATCGATTTTACACCAATTTGAATCGAAGAAGGGTTAAAAACTTATTCCAATACAAAAACACGTTTAACCACCAATCACTCTGACCGACCTTGTTTCTAGTAAAAAGGGTCTCTGGTTCTCTACACCCATCATATGAAACACAGCAGCATTAAGCTGCCATTTTATGCTGGTACCCTGTGAGTGTGGTCCTTCCTGGTCAAACTGACCCATTCATGTTACAACTACAATAAAGCCACAGCATAGCTCTATCTCATATAAAAATAGTTTCTGTTTCTTACCAATTTACCATTTGGGAACTTTTATGTAGTTAATTAGGTTATTATCCTTAAAGGTATACTCCAGAATTACTAATTGAAAACTTAATCTAGTGTTCAATATGCTATTATGCTTTTATCACCATGTGTTCTTGAGATATGCAAAATGAAAAATATTCAAAAATGGATGAATGTACATGCACTCACACAAATAGATTTGTTGCAAGTGGGGCATCGCCAAGCTGCGAAACATCTTAAAATTAAAAAGATTAAATAGTGTTACGAGCTTGAGGTTCGTGACAATAAAAATTGCCGATAGAATTACCTAAATTAACACTTTAATTTTCTTTACACAAATTAAAACTTAAAACACTAATAATTAAGCACACTAATTCACTTTATTCCGCTCCGAAGCTTCGCTTGTCTCGCCAAATTCAATACTTCCCGATCGCGTATTGCAGCGCCTTTATATAGGGCTCTTCCAGGAAAACATCCAGAATATTCCAGAACATTCAAGTAAATACGCGCGCCAACCGACCAAGCGCAGAAAGTTCGAGTGTGGGGGCTTCCAGAAAGCTTAGTTCTTCAATTCGATACTAGATGGCGCTAGTGCCGTCGACTTAGGCGCGTAACAATAGTTTCAAAAATTTTCATAAATTAAAAATTCTACTGTGTAGTAGTGGTTGTACTATTGCATATCTTTACGAGGCTGTTGTAAGAGGTGACAGAGGGTAACAAATCAGAAAATAGGCAGGTGTGCTTTCCTAATAATAATTAAAAAAAAAGCTGCATTTGCCAGCTTACCTATCCAAGTGTAGCAACTACGATAAAAATATCCAGCCTCTATCCATGGTATGTCCAGCTGTAGACTATTGATAGCTATAACAGTAATGGTGACTCAATTTTAATTAATAATTGCAGGCCTACACGTGATGGAATCTGATTTTTAATCAATCGAATTTTATTAAGATCCAATGCAACCCGTAACCGAAGCTAGAGCACAATCAAATGGTGCTGCAAAACTTCAAGAATGGGAGTGTTATGCCGGCTGTACACGCTCGTATCGTCGCCTCGCGTGCCTCTTGTGTTGAGGCTCGACACGAGAACACAACCGCTTCTCTTTCTTCACTTTTTATTGGTCGACACGACGTTGACCACGCTGACGTTCAACGTGATTGGTTCATCAGTCGATTTTCGTCGTCTATTGGTTTCGAACGTATCATTAGGCTTCCGTACACTTCAGAGCAATAATTTCAGTGATAACTTTTTAAATTAGTTTATTTTCGTTAATTGTTTTTGTTACCTCGTTGTTAATTGTTGTTTGTGTATTCCTTGTTATAATTGTTTTTGTTATTTCTTGTTTTTAATTATTTTTGTTGTTATAATTTGAGTGTTCAGATTTTGGTCTAAATATGCAGAGAAGGAAGAATTCGGTGTTAAATAGACAATCCCGACAAATGGTTTGTTCAGTGTTTAGTTACACGAAAAAATTAGGTACTGCGAAAAACATCATAGACGTATATAAACAGACTGCTGAGGCGACTAATGTACATGTAATGTAGTAGCTACTGTACGGTGCACCGCAACACCAGATTTTATGGAAGGCGTATCACCTCTTCCTTCTTCTTAATAAAATAATCAATTCTAACCACCAGGTATACATTAAATACTTTATAGTAGATAATAAAATAACAGACACGAATATCTGCAACATTACTGTATCAAAGTAAAAGTTGATGTGTTCGAGTAAACATTTTCATAAAAGTCGGCGAAAATATTCAATTACGAATTGAAATAATAAAGGTACCCAGTAATTTTGTCCGACAGTGTACCTACCTCCCACCACAGTTTATATGTGCTCACGACTCGTGTCGGCAACTATACACACTCCGTTGTATCATTTGAGCTAAACATGGGCAAAGTCGTTATAAGTCAATCACCGTGACTGTTGTTCCAGTTATAAAAATTTCACGGTGAAAAATCACTGTGACTTTGTCACGTCGATCACGTCGGATAGGTAACAGAATAGGTATTTGGAACGTTTTGTAATGTGATTATACACGATTTGATATTTAGTCGCTTATTATTACTTATATTGTCATATATTGCCATAATGGCTGAGATCAGTTTTTATATACCTACACTAAATACACTGAACTATTCACTATTATTGTTATTTACACAACGAATAACCTAATTTCTAACACTTTGCACGTCGTAATTTGCATCAACACGCAAAGAAAAGGTAAGAAAAAAAATGGCGCCAAATTTATAAGTGCACAAACTTGACGAATTACAATGAGTAAACTGAGTCGACTGTCAAATACGCTAGAATTGCCTAATGATAGTTCAACATTTCACGAAAATATACGACTATCTCCGAAGTACTCCGAACGGCGCAGGCGGGGCGCGGGCGGACACGTTCCGATTTATTCTCGTTCCATATTACATTAACATTAGCGGTATCGCAAACGCAGTGACGGGAGTGAGACGGAGTAAATGTGACGGAAAGAAACAAAGTTATTTTAGAACGACGTTATCATACAAAAAGTCACTGTAATATTCTCTGGTGGCAGATCACGATGATTTTTTCACTGTGACGTTATTTATCACTCATGTCTAATTTGAACTCCGTATGCCCGCTGAGATGGACCTAGATGAAACTGTTTTGCCTTTGTCCTATTAGTTATTATAACTTTTTACACATTTATCATAAAAATAAAATTAATAAGCCACGGCGAAGAAGAAGATGGCGGATGGTTTCTATTTACCGTAACTGAACCATGTACGATGAATAGAATTTAGTACATTTTCGTTTTCATCACGAGACCCTTTGACTCGAGCACAAAAAACCGACACGCTTCCGAGAGCGCACGAGACGCGACGCGATGCGACGAGAGCACCATGTACACACTCGTACTCGGCCTGTCTCGTGGTGTCTCCATGAGCGTGTACAGCTGCCATTAAATGTTAAATTGAATTCTTAGAATGTTAGTATTCAGCTATTAGTCCAGGATCCATCGCCCATTTTTGCACGTGATTACTATCAAGCTAATTTTCCGTGAGTAGCTTTATTTTGATGAGACGCCCAATAATTTCCTGTACGAAACTCTCGATTGTGGTAGCTAACAGAACTAGCAAGGATAAAATATGTTGATTTGATGATTCTCAAATATTTATTACTAACTGAATTTTTTTTGTTAAATCACGATAATTATCTAAATTATTCGAAAAAATATTTGTCCTACAAAATCTATGGTTTGATCAAAGAGTCCCCTCTATCGAATATGTATCGATAACGAGGTCATCATAAATGATTACTAACCAGCTGATTTTTTTTACTTAGTTAATATTTATATAATTTAACAGACATATTGTCCTACAAATTGCGTGGAACGTTATCCTGGTCGCTGCAAGATGGAGCTCACAGTCGCTTGCGACCATCTTGCTACTACTTATCCAGCTACAACCATGGAGTGTAGAGGTAATGCCGGCTGTACACGCTCGTCTTGTCGTCTCGCGTGCATTTCGTTGTGTTGAGGCTCACACAAGAACACACCATGTACACACTCGTTGTGTCATTTGAACTCCGTATGCCCGCTTAGACGGACTTAAATAAAACTGTTGCTGCGTTTTGCCTTTGTGCTATTAGCTATTATAACTTTTTCACATTTACCATAAAAATAAAATTAATAAGCCACGGCGAAGAAGAAGATGGTGGATGGTTTCTATTTACCGTACTTGTACGGTGAATAGAATATAGTACGCTCTCGCTTTAATCACGAGACACTCGAGATCCTTTGACGCGAGCGCAAAAAACCGACACGTTTCCGAGAGCGCACAAGGGCCACGAGACGCGACGCGACGCAATGAGATCACCATGTACACACTCGTACTCGGCCAGTCTTGGTGTTTCGACGAGCGTGTACAGCCGCCATGAGAATGGTCTTCTTAGGTATATTAAAAAGTGAGCTGCACGATCATTGATTTTTTTTGATCGGTAATAACTGCGCCAAAGCGTTGCCACTGCACATATGGCCATAGCCATATGCCTAGCTAACGTCAGTTCAGTGTTCAATGTGACGCCGACAGAGTTGAGCCGCGACAAAAAATGGGTAAATGCGGTGAGAAAGAATGCTATTGGGAGGACGACGTCTAACTAGCGCTTTTTGCGGATGACAGCGAATACTTCACGTCGTCCGGAAGAGCCCACATTGCAGCTGCCAGGATGCAACGTCTGTTGGACCTGCTGCCACCATGGTTGGATGAGTGGAGGATGGCCGTCAATGTTAGCAAGACGACCGCTCTGCTCACTCGCCGCTATAGAAATCTACCACCACCGCTAACCCTTGGAGGCCAGGAGATCGCATGGATCGACAGGATGTTGCGTATGACTGCGCACGTCGACTTTGCTATACGCAAAGCTCGATGTGCGCGGGCAATGCTCCGCCCTGTCCTGACATCCAAGTTACCGACAAAGTCGAAGTTAACCATCTACATAACATACATAAGACCCCTGCTAACATACGCTGCTCCGGCCTGGTATGCACTCCTGAGCGATCATCAGAAGCGGCGACTTCAGGCCCAGCAGAGTTTGTCATTACGAACTATAGTCGATGTGGGTCGCTACGTCCGGAACGACGTCATAGCGGCCAACCTAAAGATAGAGAGCCTACAAGAATTCGTGGTTCGGCTGGCGCGCGGTATGTTCGAACTCGCCGACAACGGGCCACATGAACATCTCAACGGCTTCGCGCCGTTGCACTCACGGCCGCGGGACGGGTGACCCTATCCAAGAGAACTCCTCCCTATATAGATTAGGGAGTCGAGTAAACCCCACAATGCCGCAGAAAGGCCAACTTCGACAAAATAATTTGTGTTAAACACAATTATGTAGATAACCTCCTTTAACGACATTTTACTCGACTGCGACAAAAGTCGCTAAATACATCACGCCTTTACCACCAAGGCACCCAGGAACGGCACGTTGCAGTGTGCCGTAAGGAACATCCGGGTAAAGGGGTATACCCCGAGGCCCGAGACCTGCATGCTACGAGCACTTAACCCTACTGCACGGCAATACGCCTTGCAGAAGACAACAACGACGAAGAATGCTATTCAAGGTCACAAAAAGATAATAACTCAAGCGGAATCACTTTCAACACATAATTTTTAGTTCTTATTTTCATATAAATGTAAAAAAACCTCAAATAATTAAATAAAATTATCGAATATTGCCATTTTGGATAGTGGTTACACTTTTTTTGACGCGCGGTAATGTGGTTTGCTCCTCTAGTGTTGTATAACTCAATGTGCACGATGTTCGCGAATAATTTGTATAAATCGTATCGGAAAAAAGTTAGATAATTGCGGAATCGTTAGAAATATTTGTAATCTCAAGTAAAAAAAATTGTCAGTTTATAACTTTGTTTATAAAAAATCAAAAACTTCACTACGCGAGATAGTAGAAAAATACGTTTTTCTTGTAAGATATTGATCTGAAAACATTAAAACCACTGCGAATCGTTAGCAAACTGATTCTGTAAATATTGCCTTTATTGCGTTATTCGCTATAGATACTGAGTAATAAATTAATTATTTTTCGATTAATTCAAATTATTCACGAACATCGTTCAGCTTAGAATAATTTGTATAAATCGTGTCGTAAAAAATAAGATAATTGCGGAATCGTTAGAAATATTTGTAATTTTATGTAAAAAACTTGTCAATTTATAACTTTATTTATAAAAAATCAAAAACCTTTTAAGCCGCGTGAAAGTAGAATAATACGTTTTTCTTGTAAGATATTGATCTGAGAATATTGAAACCACTGCGAATCGTTTGCAAATTAATTACCGATTCTGTAAATATTGCATTTATTGCGTTATTCGCTAAAGATACTGAGTAATAAATTAATTATTTTTTCGTTCACTACTACACCAATTCGGGCGGTTCGTGTACCATATTCGGCACCATATGGTTCGATTCAGCTGTTCCTATCGTTCCTCACCTGTACCAAACTGCAGAGACCGATATAGTAGGTATTTAAATTTTTCAATGAAACGTCCGACTACTAGTATCAGCTTCAGTTCACCATCGGAGTTTGAAGAAAAACACAACTACAACAAAAACAATAAATGGGTTTGTGCAAGTGCATCGCGGAAGTGTGTACAGTGCAGCGACGGTCACCTGGTTTAACGGCCTCTTCAGGGTTAATTGTACATTATCTGCGACAATAATCTCTGTAAAATAATGCAAGATTTTATGAAATATCCCATGAGTTAATATTAATTAGGACATCTGCAATTCAATTTTTACTAACCTCTAGTTAGACCCGGTTATCAAATACTACGAGTACATATATAAATGAATAATGCTCCGTTTATTGTTGCAGCTTTATCGCTGATTATGATAGGTTTACTCGATTCTTCTGTGTTATCACTTATCATACTTTAACCAAAATCCTTGAATACTTCTACAACAAGCAAAATAGTGCCTTGGTTGTTTGTTCTAAAGGTTCTTGAAAACCCAATTATTCCCGTGAAAATAAATGATTGTTACATACATAAACACTCACGCCTGTCACCCAGAGGGGTAGGCAGAGACTACGGACTTCCATTTGGCACGATCCTGACACACCTCTTTCGCCTCCTTCACATCCAAATGATTGTTCTTCTATTTTAATGTGTGATACTAAATCATCTAACTTGAAAAAATAATTAATTTATTACTCAGTATCTACATAGCGAATAACACAATAAAGGCAATATTTACAGAATCCGTAATTAATTTGCAAACGATTAGCAGTGGTTTCAATGTTTTCAGATCAATATTTTACAAGAAAAACGTATTTTTCTACTTTCTCGCGGCGTAAAAAGTTTTTAATTTTTTATAAATAAAGTTATAAACTAACAATGTTTTTACTTGAGATTACAAATATTTCTAACTATTCCGCAATTATCAAATTTTTTTCCGATGCAGTTTAAAAAGTGTCCGTAGGAAAGCGTTAAATAAGCGTGGCGCCACTGTAACTAGAGGGTAAATTTTGAAGATATTTTTATAACTTTTTATTGCACAATTTTTCACCGTAATTCTTTTTTCAAAATTTTTATTTTTTAATAATCACTCAACGTGTTTCACAGCGACTCTGGGTAACATAATCAAAAACTGAACAAACTAGCAAATAATTAGTATTATTATATCTCTTCAAAATAGTGTTCATTTAAATTATAGGTTCCCAAAGTGGTCCAAGTGGACCCGAGGGGTCTATAGGAGACCACACGGGGCTCCACGTAGACGTGAAAAGAAAACAGGCGTTCACAAGTTGTAAAGAGAGGTCCACGAAAAATTTTCCGGTTTTCATAATAAAGAACAATAATTTTGGCTTGGATTTACCTATCAACGTAGGCAGGTAGCATCATTCACTAGGTAGGTACTCAAAAATATTCGAGACTCAGTTCAAACAAAGAATTGAAAAGAACAATGTATAATAGTACAAGTGTACACCTCATGTCGAAACTTGCAAAGTACCGCCCGTGCGCCCGCTCGTCCGGGATGCGTGTTTAGACCTGCAAAGGGGTGAAATGCGACTTGCGCTGTGCTTGCAATCTACATTAGTATAAATACGAAAGTGAAGAATAAAACGTTACGTCCCCCGTCGCTGCCTCCACCTCTGCAGCCTCCGTTGCTGCCTCCACCTCAGCAGCCCCCACCGCTGCCCCTACCTCCGCAGCCCCTACCGCTGCCTCGTCTCAGTCGCCATACTTACTTCACTCACGTCACTTGCTAAGAAACAAGTCCCGCCCCCAGTCTTTACAGAGAAAGAAGAGGAAGAAAAGAGAGAACTTAAGAGAGAAAGGTTACAATTACGGCCAAGCCACCAAGGTCGGTGAAGCAATAAAAATTGTCCCGCAGTTTATAGAAGACTTCCGAAACATTACCTGATATTTCACGTACGAGCGTATGTCCCATCACACGTACGCTCTTGCCGAAGAAAAGAAAGTCAAAACAATCCTCCGCGGAGTTCCGTGTGAACTCGCAAACGGAGACATACTAGATTACTACTGTCGAGGCTGTGCACAAGATGCACAGCAGTAGGGGCGAGAGGTTCAACCTCGCCCTTCTCGTTCTCTCCAATGTGCCGGAGGCGAAGGCCATATTCCGCCAAGTACGCACTGTGGGCGGCCTGTCGCGAATTAAAGTCGAACCTTCACGTTGGCGCGGTTGCCCGGCGCATTGCCACCACTGCCAACTTTATGGACACGCGGCAGCCGACTGCTCATCTCCACCCAAGGTGCGTTAAGTGCCTTGAACCTCATCACTTGAAAGAGTGCCCTTGCCCCAAAAATTCCGAATCCCCACCCGCATGTGTCCTATGCGAACGGACCGGCCACCCGGCCAACTTCAGGCTGCCCTCGCGCTCCTCGCCCTCTTTTCAGCAACAAAGCTCCTCCACAGGTCAATGACCAATCAGTTCCGGCTCTTCCAAGCCACATGCCTCGCCAGGCCTCACCCCTGCCTCAGCCCCCTTAGGGCTTATCTCAATCCACTCAGGGCGCCTATCGGCCCCCTCAGGGCCTTTATCGGCCTTCAGGTCCCTCCTCGGCCCCTTACGGGGCCTTTCTGTTTCACAGCCCTCACCGCTCCCAATTAACCCTTGGGGCCCCAAAAAGGCAAACGTCCTGCGGCCTTCCGCCGCCCCACAACAGGCACACTCAACTGTAGTCGACGACATAAATTTGATGTATATCCCTATGAGTAAAGTCGACTTAGGGGAGATTACTATCTTAGCGCGCAAATTGCGCACTGCTCAGTCTCCACAGGACCGTCTCTTTGCTCTTATTGAGCATAACAATCTATTAAGGTCGTTGTAACAACTAATGCCTGAGTCTTCCGCTCCCGCAATATCACACGGTCGTATTAAACGTTTTGCGAAATAACCTCCCTGAGCTTAGGCTCTTTCTTCTAGATCGCGAAGCCAACCTCCTCCTTCTCCAGGAGACTCACCTCAGTTCTAAGATCCTCAAAGGCCTCTCTATCAAAAGCGATTCGTTTCTTCGAGATGACAGACCCGACCGCAAAGGCACTCCGGCGCTTACCAATATGGAAGCCACTATAAGTAGAATAGCCATGACTGGACACCAGTCTATCATCATAGCCTCCTGCTATCCCTAGCGGAACCCTCCCCGTCAAGAGCCATTTTTGAAGCCATCCTTGCATTAGACAATTCAGTCATTATGTTTGGAGATTTTAACTCTAAGCATACTGAATGGACCTGCCTCAATACTACTAGTAGTGGCAAGGTGCTGCTGAATATCACTCAGTCTCTCGACCTGACTGTCTACAGCCCCCTCGCTGTCACCCACTATACCGACAATGTTGACCATGCTACTGACGTGCTAGACTTTGCTCTAGTTAAGGGAGTCTCCCTTAACCTTAGAGCAATCGAGACTCGATGATCTGGGATCCGACCACCATCCTGTATCCCTCGTTCTTGGCCATCAGCCACCTCCAACTCACTATTCCTAAACCTACACCAACTGGAAGGGATTCAAGGAGTCCCTAGCTTCAGCTATGGACTCTTCGGACCCTCCGATCACTCTCTCTTCCGACGTCCCCGACAGTACGGGAAAAATAGACACCGCGGTCTAAAATCTCACCACACTTATAAAATCCTCCCTTAAGGAGAATGAAAGGGTTGTCCCGGTTGCTAAAACCAGTCTTCCCCTAGATATTAGCAACCTGATCAAAGCCAAAAAGCTGCCCTCCGTAGAACTGCACGCTATCCCACTCCGGAATATAGCCTTGCGGCCCACCGCCTTCAACGCAAACTCCGTTACTGCCTCATAGATTATAGAGACCTCGAAAAGAGCAACCTCATGGAGAAAATCTCCCCCTCTCATACAGCGTACTACCAGATGGCGAGAGTCCTCCGGATGGACGCTATCATTCATACCCCCCTCTCTCTCGTCCCGACGGCTCTATTGCCTTCGAGGACGAAGAAAAGGCTGACTGCTTCGCCTACAGCGTCACTGCACAATGCTCTCCCAGCTCACAACCCACTGACCCCTCCCATATCCAAGAAGTGGAGGACGAGTTCCACCGCTGGAACTCACCCCCAACCACCTCTGACCGTACCACTGCGTCCAAAGACGAGATTCATCAATCATCAAAGGACTAAAGCCCAAAAAAGCACCGGGCGCGGATGGCATCTCCAACCAAGCCCTTAAACATTTTCCGGAACAGGTGATCGCCTTATTGGCCATAATCTTCAACGCCTGCTTCGACTTCAGCTATTTCCCTACCTCTTGGAAAGAGGCAGTCTGGCACGAAGGCCTTATCTATAAATTGTAGGACAGGCCTCCCTGACCGCCTCGTCCGTCTCCTAGCCTCCTATTTGAAGGATCGTACCTTTCGTTTTATACATGAAGGCACGCTATCTTCTTCTCGTCAAATCAAAGCCGGTGTCCCTCAAGGCTCTGTGCTTGGCCCCCTCCTATACATAATATTCATCAACGACAAGGCAATAACGGCAATAAAGGCAACTCACTGCTACAGATTCGGAACAAGATCCAAAAGTCAGTTAGTGACTTAGGAGCTTGGTTCCAAAAATGGCATAACGACGTAAACCCGGAGAACAGCTCCGCCGTTTGCATCGAACATAAACGACGCCGTCTCTCTGCCATTCCGCCAATCAGGATGTTAGGAACCCCTGTCCCATGGAAAACAAAAGTCAAATACTTAGGTGTCACCCTTGATACAAGGCTCACTTTCGAGCCCCATATCAAAATAAATATCACCGTGCGATTTTACATGGGTAGGCTCAACAGCATGTTGGGCAGACACAGTAAAATGTATCTCCGCAACAAGCGAACCCTATATAAGGTCTGTATACGACCCGTTATAGGTCATAACGGGTCATACGCGGCCCCCATTTTCGCACATGCTAAACCCAACTTAGTAAATGAACTTCAAATAGTTTAAAATCTCTTCTGTCGTCGGGCTACAAACCCTATTATGTCCGTAACGCCGACCTCCACCAAGACTTAGAGCTCCTGACAATTCAGCAGTTCCTCAAATCACACTCAGAGATTCTTCAAAGCCACAGAATCCCACTCAAATCACCTCATACGTGAGGCAGCTGCCTATGCAGCCCCTCTTCACACTCGCTATAGTGTGCGCAGGCCAAGAAACTCTCTCTCGGACCCCCCAACAAGCTTTCAGCTGACCTGAACTGCCTCCTGGCGGCTTAGGCCGAGCCTACTTAACACATCTCGTAATCTGCCTTAGTTAGACACATTTCTAGGTGGCTACTCGCTGCTTGCGCCCTCCTTTCTCCCAAGAAGGGTGGCATCCGTTTACGGCTTAAAGATCTTTCGTCAGCTCGTTAAGCCAACCCCAAAAGGTGGAGTTTAGTGGGTAAAAGTCTCCACATAACCACGCAGCCGGCTGCTTGATATGCTATGAGCATTCACAACCTCCCTCCCCCGTTACCGGAGGGTTGCCATTAATTGCTTCGGGCGCAAAAAAAACAAAACGTTACTCGTTTGTTTCCGGGATTTTGAACTTAAAAGTGTGACGGTGAGTGAATCAATGTCAGTGTTTGCAGTGTTGCAAAAAGTAAGTATCTGTTATTATACTTATTTTTATCTTCTTCTTGTTCTTCTTCTTCTACCTAGCGTTTATCCCGGTTGCTCATCCCTCCCAATGCGGGAGGACCCAGGGTCCGCTTTCCTACACTTCCTCCTCCACTATGCCCGGTCTTCGGCGTCCCTCGCAACTAGCCCATTGGCGCGCATGTCATCCTGCACGACATCAAGCCAGCGTTTCTTGGGCCGTCCTCTACTCCTGGTACCAGGTAGGGTCATGTCCAGGTATTTGTTTCCCACGTAGCTTGCCGGTCGTCGTAAGACGGGCCGTACCAGCGGAGGCGACTTTCCTGCAGCTTGTCAGCAATGTCACAGACATGGAGGCTGCCGCGGATGTATGTATTCCGTACATGGTCTTTCCGCGTGACGCCAAACATCCACCGCAGTATGTTCATCTCCGTGACGTACAACAACTGCCGGTGTCGCTCCAGCACCGGCCACGCCTCACTGCCGCACGTAGGGACAGGCCTTATGATGGTCTTATAGACCTGTCCCATCAGCTTGACCGGCATTTTGGGGTCACAAATGACACCCGTCACCTTGCGCCATTTCGCCCAGGCCGCTGATATACGGGCCTTGATGTCGCGATCGATGTTCCCGGACGCATCAAGCACAGATCCGAGGTACCTGAAGTTGTCCGTGCGCTCGACGGTGTCGTCGCCTATACGGAGAGAGGTCAGATCTGTGCTGTTGCAGGCCATATACTCCGTCTTCGCCACGTTTAGCTTCAGCCCGCCTTCTGGAGAGTCGTCCTTTGTCCCCATCTACCAGTGCGATATCATCAGCGTACATAAGCAGCCAAGGCTGCGGTAGTTTCTGTACGCTGGCTGACAATTCGTTTAATATCACACTGAAGAGATAGGGGATTAAGACGGAGCCCTGATGTTATGGGTTCGGTTATGGGGAAGAGGGTGGTATCACCAACAGCGGTCCTGACTATTGAATCGGATTTGCGGTACATGTCACGTACGATTTCCACGTAGGTCTCTGGTACCAACTTCGACCGCAACGCCCACTAGATCATCTCCCTAGAAACACAGTCAAAGGCCTTCTGCAGGTCTAGGAATAAAAAATGCAGAGGCATATTCTTTTCCCTGTGGATCTGATGTCCCATGAGGATCCTTAGGGTGAATTTAGGGTCCATGGTACCGCGTCCTGGTTGGAAGCCGTACTGGGAGTACGATACTGTACACTCCTGTCGGATCCTGGTGTCAATAATGCGCTTGAAGAGCTTCATGGTGTGTGACGTCACCTTTATACCGCGGTAATTACCGCAATCCTGAACGGACCCTTTACCCCTGTGGACCGGCGTTATTATACTAAGCCGCCACTGATCGAGCATTATTCGGTCGCTCAGGATTCTATTATAAAGGTTAGTAAGAATGCACACACCACGAGCCCCCAGCGCTTTCCATGCTTCAATTGGCACCTCGTCCGGTCCGATAGCTTTCCGATTCTCAATGTAACCTTCGTTACATGGAGAATCGGGGACGTCCTTGCATCTCTTCAGATGCGAGGACCTCGTCAGGCGTAATCGGTGGCACGAGTCCTTGGTTCGGGAGTTGTTCGGGAGGGTGCACTTCCCGGTGCTGAATATTCAGCAAAACATGGAAATAAGAGCGCCATCTCACCTTCACCGCACGATCATCGTACAGGAGCTCGCCATTAGGGCCGTTGACGCTGCAGCAGCGAGTAATACCTTGCGCTGCTTTGGTCCTAGAGCGCACCAGATTATATATGAGCTTGTGCCCCACAGGAGTGTCCAACTTAGTATATAACTTAGTACCGGGTGGCCCGTAAGTCCCTTGAAATGTAAAAAATAATAAAAAAAAAACTAATGACATTATGAAAAAGGTTTTTATTCTGTCATAATCCTTATAAAATGGGAATTATTTTTTGAAAATTACATCATCTAAATGTAATCCGTTACGATCGCGGCACTCCTGTAAGCGACGTTTAAAATTATCCATCACTGCGCGGCAAGTAAGCTCTGTAATGTTTGCCATTTCTCTTTGGATATTTTCTTTCAGGACGTCAATTGTCCGTGGGTTGGTTTCGTACACTTTGGTCTTAAGATAACCCCATAAGAAAAAGTCCATTGGGGTCAGATCTGGACTACGTGGTGGCCAAGGAATATCCCCTCTTCGAGAGATCACTTTATTAGGGAAAAGTTGACGGACGACCGGCATAGCGACGTTAGAGGTATGGGCAGTTGCTCCATCTTGTTGAAACCAGGTCCGCGTATTGAAGCCTGGAAAATTCTGCAACTCTGGTGTAAAAAAGTTCTGGATAATAGCTACATACCGTTGTGAAGTAACAGTAAGCGCGCGGCCTCTGCCGTCCTCAAAAAAGTAAGGGCCTATAATGCCATGCGCTGACATAGCCGCCAAAACTGTCACTTTAGGGCTATATAAGGGCTTTTGATGTTTGCGATTTGGATTTTCGCAACTCCAGTAGCGACAATTTTGCTTATTGACATGGCCGTTGATGTGAAAGTGAGCCTCATCAGAGAATAACACGTTATTAAACGAAGTAAAGCGGTTCAACATTTCATTTGCGAAATTTAGTCTGTGGATAGTGTCAGTATCTTTTAATTCCTGTACTATCTGAATCTTGTACGGGTGAAGATGTAAATCTTTCTTTTAAATTCGCTGTAACGATGTTCTGGGTAAGTTTAATGCACTGGAACGCTTACGAGTAGACTGGGTAGGATTTTCACGAATTGAGTGTTTCACTACATCGATGTTTTCTTCCGTCCGTGATGTCCTTGGTCGACCTGACCGTTGTTTATCCAACGTCGAACCACTCTCTTCGAACTTAATAACCCAGTTCTTAATCATTTGAACACTTGGAATGTCTTTAAAGTTGCGTAAATTCTGATATTCTCGAAATTTACGCCGCGCAATGGTAGCCGAATCATTGTTTCGACAAAACTCGCGCACACAAAATGCACGGTCCGCACCGGTGAAACGCTCCATGGCGACTGAATTCCCAGAAACCGTCGGTACTCCCCCCGCACCGCGCGCACCACTCATGCGCGCCTTTTGTATTTTATTCGAAATTTACATTTCTAACGACTTATGGGCCACCTTGTATAATGGTTGCAAGTGGTCATGCTTGGCTCTGGCTACAGCTTTCCTGGCAGCTCTTTTCGCGGTCTTGTAAGATGCGCGATCTTCAGGAGATTTGGTCGCTTGCCACGTCTTGAAGAGCGCTTTCTTCTGCCGTAATGAACCCTGGACTGTGGCGTCCCACCACCAGGTCTCCTTATCGATTTTGCAACCCCCTTTCGCCACGCCGAGGACTTGCTTTGCCGTCTTTGTGATTGCTGCCCGAATGGTTTTCCAGCACTCTTGGACGGACTTGCCTGCTGTGTCGAGACTAATATCCCCAGCGGCAGAGACAAACTCTAAGTATCTGGTTTGATCCAGCAGCCACCACTTGATTTGACGGCGGCAACGTTTGGCGTGTCTGCGACGGGGTTTTACGAAGAGGTCCAGGACAAGAAGTCAGTGTTGGGCAGTGAGACACTCACCGGGTATGACCTTATACGTATTTTTATCGTATATTGTAATTTATCAATCATATTATATTTGTTTTACTATTTGAGTGTAGTAGGTAGATATGTAGTAAAAATTAAATACTAGAGATTATTCAAAACTTCTATAAAAGAACAAAAATTCAGGGAAGACTTTAGGTGCCTAGGTACTTTTTTGTTTAAAAATATTTACGCGACGACGGCGATTCAAAACTACTTAAATTAAATTTACATATTTTTCCTCCAATGTTTGAAAGTATTTCAAACATTAATTAATGAACGTAATGAATGAATTAATAAATATGAAAAGAGACTTACCGTAAATAGTATGTTTGCTTTAATGTCTCAAAGTAACGATGATGGCTTGCGGGCATCTTACAATATTTCGTTGCTTATAGCCAAATCTGGAAAGCCGTACACCATCGGAGAAGAGTTGATTTTACTCGCTATTGAAGAGGTTTTAAAAACTGTTCTGCACAATCCTCCATTTGACGTGATTCAAAAGTGACTGTGGGTGTGACTCAAAAGAATTCCTTAAAGTGATATCTCGAAAATTTGGTGGTTTTTCTATTTAACATATTTTTTTATATTTATATTACAAACCAAAATTTTGGTATATAGATTTTTGACTATATGACCTTGGATTGTATAAAAGGAAAACACTCATAAACACTCACGCCTGTCACCCAGAGGGGTAGGCAGAGACTACGGACTTCCATTTGGCACGATCCTGACATACCTCTTTCGCCTCCTTTACATCCATATATTTACGCATACATGCTCGTCGGTTAAGGGTACTTCTAACGTGGCCCCTTTTCAAAATATCGCCAATTCGGTCGATAAACTTTTTTCTAGGGTGTCCATTCCCGACTCGGCCGTTCTCATCTGCCATATAAATTTGCTTTGTCACTCTTTCCTCATTCATTATTTCTACATGACCAAACCACCGAAGCATTCCTTTCTTAATCCTGGTCACAACATCATATTGCATACCACATTTATCTCTTATCACGCAATTTCTCACCCTGTCATTCAGATTCAACCCTAGCATACTCCTTAAAGACCGCATTTCTACAGCATTTATTCTACTTTCGTGCTTCTTCTGCCAAACACAGCATTATGAATTACCATACGTGGCTTTTTTGACACATTCTGGTTCTTCATAATAGAGTGTAGTGCCCCATTTACATTATTTCCTGCATTTACTCGTCGTTCTATATCCCTATCATATCTACCATCCCTGCTAAATACACATCCAAAATACACAAACTCATCCACTTGCTCAATTAACTCTCCTTCTATTCTTATTTCACATACCGTTTTGCTTTCTTCTCTTTCAAAAACCATCACTTCCGTCTTACTTGCGTTCACTTTCATTCCCCTTTCTTTTAATTCCCAGTTTTTTAATGTAACCATCATTTGCAACTCAGCCGCCGATGACGCAAATATGACTTGATCATCGGCATACAAAAGGCATTTGACGGTTAACTCGCCCATTCTTAACCCACATTCTTCATCTTTCGAAGTTTGCAAACACCTGTCCATAAATAGGTTGAACAGCCAAGGGGAAGCCACACAGCCCTGTCTGACTCGTTTTTGGATGCCAAACCAGTCCGAGTAGACCCCATTGATCCTGACACAAGCACTAGAGTTCCTATAAAGAGAACTTAATGCCTGTATCAAACCTGCGTTCAACCCATATGAGTTCAGTGTTTGCCATAACACATTCCTGTCCACTCTGTCATAAGCCTTTTCCAAGTCCATGAACGCACAAAAACTTTCTGGTTATTGGTCAAAAACTTCTCCGCAATCATGCGCATGGAAAAGACTTGATCTGTACACCCCATTCCCTTTCCAAAACCCGCTTGCATATCCCAAATTTTTCCATCAGTTTCTTTTATAACTCTTTCAATTAACACCTTAGCATACAGTTTACCCACAATACTAAGCAAGCTGATACCACGGTAGTTTTTGCAGTCCTACTGTGACCCTTTTCCTTTATATATTGGTACTATAACTGCTTTACACCAGTCATCCGGTACCCGTTTTAATTCCCAACATAAATTTAACAAGGTGTACAGCAGGCCTGCCATCACTCCCTCTCCAGCCCTTAGCATCTCGAGTGATATCCAGCTGCCTTACCTGCTTTCATGCTTTTAATTGCTTTCATTATTTCATCTACACTTATCTCCATACCCCTTTCCACTTCTTTCGGAATTTCCAGTTCATTTAATTCAGACGACTCTTCACACATAAACACGCTTTCAAAGGATTCCTTCCATCTGTTTAAATTCGAAACTTCATCATTCGGAATACATCCATTCTCGTCTCTTATAGCATTCATTATAGGCTGTTTTGTATTTCCCCTGGCAGTTCCTACGAGTTTCCAGAACATTTTTATGTTAGCCTGGAAATTATCAGATATCCTTCTATCATTCTTATCCGTTCTTTCTTTCTTTTTCCTTTCAACAACTTCTTTTACTGTCTTATTTAGACGTCTAAATTTTGCCTTTTTTCTTTCAATCTCATCATTCATACCAGAAGAATTACCAGCTTTGGTTGCTAGTAAATCTAACCATGCTTTCTTCTTTGATTCAACTTCCACCCGTACCTCATAATTCCACCATAACGTATTACTTTTCCTTTCATTTGTTATCTTACTTACACCACATACTTCGGTGGCGGTATCCACCAAACCTTTCTTAATATTGTCTCACACAGTATTCAAGTCTAAATCATTCATACACAACTCATTCAAACATCGAATATTTCCTCTCAGTCTACATTTATACTTCTCTTTCACATCTTCATCTTGTAACTTCTCTATTCTTATACGCTGAAACGCAGTGGTAGACACAGATGTCCGATGCCGCCAACGCTTGAAAAGACCATTAATTCGACATAAGATCAAGTAATGATCCGTCCCTGCGTTGGACCCCCCGGTAAACCCTTGTATCTACGATTGCGCTCCTCATTCTTTCACCCACAATTACGAAATCTATCATGCTTCTATCATCACCTCTTTCCCATGTATACATGTGAATCTTCTTATGACGAAAAAAGTATTCGTCACAAAGAGATTCTTTTCCACACATACGGTGAGGAGGTCTTCACCATTCTCATTTATACTTTCATCACCAAACGCGATATCATTTAATTTTCTCGATAGAAAAATATGGCAAAGTAGGCTCTAATTATTTAAATTTCTCAATGACACCACAGTATTATTAAGAATAAGTCCATGGAATTATTTTTAAGGCATAGTAAATTATCGTATCCAAGTTCTCATAAACCAGTTTTTTAATCCATAACGAAGTTTTGTTAAAATAAATAAAAAGGTTGTTTGGCGCTTACGTAGTTTTTTTCCGAGCACTTGCTCGGTATGGCTATCTCATAATTTGCGTACTATGAAGTCATTGCATCACTTTCATTTTGACACTCCCTCAGTCGTCCGGTAGCTTCACCAACAAAGGAATAAGCCACGCCCCCAAAACTTCGATTCGTTTTCAAGTTATCGTCTTAAAGTAACAACACTGTACAAAGACGTATTGATAAAATGAGCTCTGATATAGGAAGCTTCATGTGTAACATATGTTCGATTTGTTATGGACGAAGAAATCCATGAAGAGCCTATTCGAAAAAACTTTGGAAGTCGGACACTAAAGGCGAATCGGTAATACACACAATAAACTAAAACAACTTTTAAAAAACTACATTAAGTTTATTTTTGAACTCAGGAAATTTGACCACATATCTGACTTAACGCCGCACTGAACTAGTTGCCTATTCAACAACGTAGGTCTTCTAGGATACGGCGCACCCTTTTCTCCATTTTATTTGATCCACGCATTCCCTTATATCTCGTGATGTTCACGATTTACATCTTTGTTCTGTTTATAATCTTTCTCCACAAGTTTCTTTATATCGGTCTAGTTTTATGTCTAACTCTTTTGAAGATCAAGCGGTTAAGCTTTTGAACCACTTTCTAACTTCTATAAGAATGACTTCATCCATAATCTCTTTTAATAAAGCGTTCAATGAATTTTTTCTAGACACTCTTCAAGCTTAATTCTGTTTTTAACTTTCCGCTATGAAAATCAATGATTTTTAAAAAATGAGAAAGTTATTATTTTTACCCCGGTTTTTTAAAATCGAGTTCTCATCAGATCTCGACTTTTCGAGGTCCTAGAAAGCTATTTTGGCTATTTTTGCAATGATGTCTATATGTCTGTATGTATGTGTGTATATGTGTATGTATGTATGTAAGTGTGTGTCTATGTATGTATGTGTGTGTATGTATATATGTAAACATTTAAATATCTCATAGCTTTGTAACGGAGTGTTTGTGTCACGACCTTTATTTTGTAAAATCATTAGTTTTAGGGTACGAGCTTCGCAAAATCTAGTTCAACGCACGATTTGACCAAAAAAAAACTACTTTCCACACCAACATGAGATGGAGTAAGTGGCGCGTTTTTTAATCGTGAAACATCATTTATAACGATTGCTGCTCCTGTTTTTACAAAAAGAAGGAGAAATGAAAGGAAGTCGTGGTCATATTTTGATCTATGTTTCACGATAAAAATACTACGCAAACCAATGAACGTTAACCAACTTGATATTATTTAAGTATGTTTCTAATTCAAGGCGTACGCATACGATTAAATATAATAATGATGAAATAATTCAGATTTTTTATGGCAGATATAGGATATAGGATGAGGGGCATACGAGCATGCGACTCACCTAAACAACATGTCAACCGCTGTCAGAGAACAAATGCAACATCAGGAAAAAGCAGGCGCGTTGCCGGCCTTTTAAAAAGGAGTAAGCTCGTTTCTTGAAGGTCTCTAAGTCGTATTGGTTCCGAAAAAGCACCGAATAAATTATCAATACCAAAGCGACAATCTCATAATCGATCGAACACTGTTTTTTTTTCCAAACATAAACGACACCACATGTAGGCAAATTGCACCCGCACGAAGCTGGTTGGGTAGATAGTTATGCATAATTTTTTTAAATGTGTGTAGAATAAATATTGAGAAATTGCGCAATATGCGTGTATAATGCAGTTCCGGAAAACTTCCGGAATATTTCTATAGACGTTTTGATAATATTTTCGACAATTTTCAAGATTCCATACACTCGAAATATTTGCCTGAATCTATCAAATAACTTTCATTACAACAATATCTACAAAATGTATTTTCCAATATCATGCTGTGTAAAAATATTGTATTTTATTTTTTTATTTTTTATTGCGTAAATGAACTTGTTACAAATATGGAAGATGAAAGTGTACCGTAGGTACTACTACCAATTACTCTACGATACAACTGATTTTTTTTTAAATCTAGAGATATTCGTCAGATGCCGGATTTATTATGTAAATACGGTTTTTTTTTCAAGTCAAGAATGGCCTTTGCCTCTGAAGGGTGAAAGGTTGATGAGAAAAGAAAGGTTGAAGTTTTTTTTTAGAAATTATTATAATTAATTAGCTTTTCGAATTAAACATTGTTTTGTTTTCTTAAAACTGTGATCGTAGTATTTAAGTGAATTTTAAAACAAAAAATTCTGTGACTAATTGAATTGAAGTAAGGGAAATTGAGTACTGGGGAACTGGGGAATATGTGGAATAGGTTAATATGTGATCGCTTCTCGCACAATCGTAGTCGAATCGGATGTTGAATTGCTTGTTGACGCGATTCGGTGCAAAGATGGCGTAATGTTATTTAGTTTTAGTCGTTGTCATTCCATGAAGCACGTCGGTTGATAGCGGCGAATGGTCAACGAAAATTGTTATTGTTGTTTACGGACCGCAACACGTGCAATTTAATTAAATTCTTACAATCAAAAGTTAAATAAATCGCTGTATTTTTTACTAGTTAAGTGACAAAAACAAATCTTTGGAATATTTTTCTTACGTGAGTACTTACATTTTTTTGATACTTTACTTTTTTAGCAGAACTTTTATTAGATGTTATGGATACCGACTAGAAGTGAATAAAAGTAAACTCGGGTCACTTGGATATAGGGTTGCAAATTTTACTTATAATATTTTCGAAGCTATTATCTGTAAAAATATAATAGAAAATCTACTCAAAGCTTATTACTTGGACCTCTAATTTTCCCATCATAGGTAATTCCCGTCATTGATTCTAACTATCCTACCTATCCGCAACTGACATCATCTTGTGTATATTGTTTTTTTCTTTTACTTATTTCTAATTTCTGTACAGTTTTCCTATTGGAATATATATATATATATATATATATATATATATATATATATATATATATATATATATATATATACATACATACATATATTATTAATATATTAATATTAATATATTATTCGTTGTAAACAACAGTTTTTTGTCTTTGCGCAAGAAGGTTGTTTGGAAGAAATCGCTTCCAGAGCGATAAGATAAGACCGACTATTGTACCTTCTATATATTATATATTTCATTTTGTTTTATTTTAATGTGTATTGGTGTATAATAAAGAATGTATATAATTATATAAGTAAGCAGTTTCTTTTTTCAAATTTTCAATTTAAGTTTTAAATTTTTTAAGTTGTTTCTCCTACTTATAAAATTACGGTATTCGCACCCCTGACCTAATATTATATAGTAAGGTAACCCTACTTGGATTGTGTATTATCGATCCATCAGTTTAATAGAGTTATAAAAATAGTACCTGGTTGACCGAGCTTTGCTCGGTATTTTTCGCTCGATTTTTTTTTTAATTCGTGTGTTTTGGAAATTATATTTAGATACGAATTACATACTGATGAAATATAAATAATATTTTTTGATCTTAGCGATATAACAGAAAAAACGGAACTGGTTATTTGAATAAAAAATCATGAGTGCAATTATTTTAATTTAAATTTTCGTGTTTTTAAAAATACTAAAAAAAGGGCTCGAAAAAATAGATTTTCTCAAAAAAGAAAGGAACTTGAAAAAAAAAAAATAAAAAAGTCGGTCGGTCGGTCTGGGCTCGAACCGGGTTTTACGATAATGTGACCGCCTATTACACCAATTAAGCTATTTATAATCATTATCAATCTGTCAAAATTTACCTTCTTATTCTAACGATATTGTAGCAGTTTTTCATTGCCTAAAAACACGGACAAAAAGACATTTTCTAAAAATAAATCCTAGCTAGATCGATTTTTTATCCCCGAAACTCCCCGGACACTAAATTTTATGAAAATCGTTGGAGCCGTTTCCGAGATCCCGATTATATATATATATATATATATATATATATATATATATATATATATATATATATATATATACAAGAATTGCTCGTTTAATAGTATAGGATATGACTACTTATGATGATGATAGATGATAAGGGCAGTACAATAGTATCTGATTATATTTATTAAATGTATGTATAAAGCATTATGTGTGTTAACATTTATGCGAATGAACTTAGTGGGTGGTGTAATAAAGGAAAAATTATCTTCTTTTCATCTAGCTCACAAGTAAATATTTTAATTTTAAGGATACAATAGATTATAGTACTTCATTTTAAGAAAAATTACCTTTTTAGGAAAATATTTAAATTCATAGTAAACATATCAATGATTATTTTATTATTTTTTTATTACGAATAAGCTATCTTTTACCCACAACTTGGTCCGCGTAAAACTTAAACAAAAGTGTCTGCATATAGATATATTGTAAAAGTGCTTTTGGGAAATTAATAATGGAAAACCACTTTAAGCCCAGTTTGTTTTTCCTGTTATCTCGAAAACTATTTGGGATACGGGAAAATTTTGAAATTAAAAGTTGAATACCTATTAATTTTATGCAAAAAAGGTCACCTTATCTTTAAACACTCACAGCTTTGTTTTCAAATAGCGTTGAAGTAAATAAATGTTAATAATCTTATTTTTGAGTATGAACAAAAAAGTTTTGTTCGAAATATTTTTATATCTCTTAAAATTATAAGATAACCGCCAAAAAAATTTATTTTATCATTTTTTCGATTTCTCAACTAATTGGACAAAATATCGTCACGATCATGATTTTGACGCAAGAGAATTAATACTTCTTGAAATAGTATATCAATCAATTCCATCCATTACAGCATATAAAAGTGCTGCCCTCCCCTCCTCTGCTGAACATAGGCCTCCCTCGTAAATTTCCTCAAAGGGGGTGGATTATTCCATAGTTGCCACGCTTGGCAAGCGCGTTGGCAACCGCACAAAACTTTGACGTTCGAGTTCTAATTTTTTTTCCAAGTAATAACTAAGTACAAGTATAATATTTTTCGATATAATGAAAAACATCTTATTGAGTTAGATTCTTCATCGGTTATATTTTTATTTAGATCCTTTATTCCTCGTAATAAGCTAAAACTTCAATAAAGTAGGTACCTAAGTAACTTTGTCCACCGAATTTCGCACGCTTACTTCGTGCTGGACAAAATATGCATGCAGCGGAAAAGGGAGGAAATTATCCTTAACCGGACAGACAGACAGACCAAACATTTTAGGAACACGAGCGTTTTCCGTTGCGTACGTGATAAATGTGTGGTAATATATTTAATATGTGAAATATCATCATCATATATCAAGCCTTCACAAGTCCAATGCTGAACATAGGCCTCCCCCAAGGAATGCTACAAAGCACGGGATATTACTGAAGAGGCAATACCATATAGCTCGAAGAACCAACAACCGATGGGGAAAAAGGTTCTCGAGTGACAGCCTCGTAACGGCAGGCAAAGTAAAGGGCGTCCCCCCACTAGATGGAATGACGAACTGGTAAGACATGTAGGAAGTCGATGGACGCAGGTGGCTCAACACTGTATCATTTAAAATATACTTTACTTTAAATACGAAGAATTTTTAGCTGAAAATATTCTTTTATAGGATGGGGGGGACAAATGAGCACACAGTCCACCTTATCGTAAATGGTTGCTGTGGCCTATAGACATCTACACCTATCCTAGATTACGAATCAAAATTCAGAAGCGTTGTCACCCGTGAGCACTAAGATAGAATGCCTCGTTTCTAGTAAAAGGGTCTCCGGTTCTCTACTCTCACCATACGAAACACAGCAGCACACAAACAGCTACTATTTTACGCTGGTAGTCTATGAGAGCGTAGTCCTTCCCCGGTCGAGCCGACCCATTCGTGCTACCACGTATGTTAAACAGTTAAGGGGAAATATAATCTTAAATGGGTTAGCAAGATCCTTCGTTATGCCGAAAATATTGCAGCATTAATTTTGAAATAAATATATGGTAAAGTTGAGGATTAATGTTAAGGATTATGTTAGACGAAAACACGATTTCGTAAAATTTTCTCGATAGAAAAAAAATCCAAAGTTACCTCCAAAATAAACAATAAACCGCTGTTATTCATAAAATACTTTAAATAAGATCATGAAACTTTGGATACCAACTGAACTAACTATAAAGCAGTGCTTATGTTATTTACTTTTTTTTAAATACCATTATTTTCACTGTAAAAAGAAATTACCCAAACTATCGGCCTTTTGAAGCGTGATTTCTGCAGCACGGTCACTTCGCCTCGGCCTTTGAACGGGGAGGTTGTATCGCTTACGATCAGAATATACATTACGCAACAGTACGACGTAAAATTAAAATGGGAAATAGCCGTGATAAAAATAAGAAGCGGCTGGCTTGGCGTTAAGAAACAGGCATAAATATGATAAACCTATTGAAATAAGTGTCTAACGACCTTTCTACTTACAGTATTAGTGATTACAAACATGTCGGTACATAGCATACGACGCGCGGGCAAGTGGGGACGAAATTAGAATTTGAGCTGACTTACTCTATCCTCTATCTAGAGATCTATTATCTATCTAGAGATCTATTATCTATCTACAGTTCGTCATTTCATCTAGTGGGGGGACGCCCTTTACTTTGCCTGCCGTTACGAGGCTGTCACTCGAGAACCTTTTTCCCCATCGGTTGTTGGTTCTTCGAGCTATATGGTATTGCCTCTTCAGTAATATCCCGTGCTTTGTGGCATTCCTTGGGGGAGGCCTATGTTCAGCATTGGACTTGTGAAGGCTTGATATATGATGATGATATTTCACATATTAAATATATTACCACACATTTATCACGTACGCAACGGAAAACGCTCGTGTTCCTAATTTTTTGGAAAGTTATGGTCCTGATAAAATTTGGCTTCTTTTACATTATCTCATCCTTAGGCTTTTTGATTTGTATGAATATGACTAGTACTACACACTATAGTAAGCAGTTAGTTTTGTTTAAATTTAAGTATAAGTTTTTATTATTTTCTTTTATTGAAAATTAATGGTGGTGCAATAAGACATAGGCACGAATGTATGGAGTGCATAATCTGCTCTGTTGTAAGGCTGTTTTTAGATTTGACGTACCCAAAGCAACACGGGCCGCCGGCGCTGATCGGAGGGATGTAGCCATACGCAGGAGTTCCCCTCTGTTAAATTATAAGTCCACGGTCCACTCGCTCCTATGCGTACATTAAAACTACTTACAGCGCAGCGGTACTGCTCACTATAATAAATCTAGTTGCGCGGCTGAATCGACGTCCTACAAAAATGCCGAAAGAATAGTAAAATTTCCAAAAAAATGGCTTTGACTTTCACATACCAATAAGTAATTTTTAATCATTTTGCTATTTAATTCATATTAAACTTGAAAATTACAATAATAATGTTCGTGTTGTTTCTTGTTTCGGATTTGTTTACCAACACAGGCCGCTCGCCCTCGTACAATATGCAGATTGGTCGACCGAATTGTGGCTGTCGCCTAGCTTTACTGTTATAATGTATATATATATATATATGTGTGTGTGTGTGTGTGTGTGTATATATGTGTGTGTGTGTGTTAAATTATTAGTTTATTGTTTTAATTGTTATGTGAGAATTTCGTAGTGACAGACGATTGTTTTTGTGTGCGCAGATTTTCATCTGCAAAAAATGACAGACAGTTCTGTATCTGGGAAAACTTTAATGGTCGCCACACACGGTCAGTTCAACTGATCATTCCAACTGTTCAGTTGAATTCAGTGTCTGTTATGAAATCAGTTAACCGATCATTCCAACTGATCAGTTCACACTCTAACTTGATATTTTTTAAAATATTGGATTTTCGATATATCGATAAATAAACTTATATATGAAACTCCGATATTGATATATTTATGATTATCGATATATCGAAAATTCAATATTTTAATAAATATCAACAGTTTTAGTTTGAACTAATCAGTTGGAATGATCAGTTAACTGACGGTGTGGCGTCTATAAAACTCTATAGACGTACCTAATAAGGAGTACCTAATTTCAACCACGTAATATGAATCAGGGTTGTTATAAACTGGAAGAAATACCATTAATTAGGACATAAATTATTTTGAAGTTAAGAAAGTTATAATCAATGCGTCTATTTCATAAGATTGGGTTTTAATTTAAAAATCTCGTAGGTATAAAGATCCGTGGGGTAATAATGCCGTTATCTAATTCTATATTCTATTCTATGTTATATTTATTTATATGTACGTTCTACTTTTATATTAATCTGTCCTAAAAGTATATCGAATCTTAATGACTTCTTTATTGCATAAAATTAATTTCACGGATTTCGTAGCGTTTACTTTTAATATTTCTAAATAATAATATAAATCCGTGAAATTAATTTTATCCAATATATAGGTATGTAAAATTTGACAAACTTCTTTATGCAGAGCCTATATAGAATTTGAAAAACATATATCATAAAATCGAAAATATGATTTCCTTTACCATCGAGTACGTGGTAAATACCATTGTTTATTATATTCTTAATAACATTAAATTTACGGTAATATAAAATGATGTAATTAACGCAACCATCGCTACGTTGGCGAATATTAGTGCAATATGCAAATGTTTAAAAACAAGCCATTTTTATAGAATAAGGGTGGCAAACGAGCACACAGTCCACCTGATGGTAAGTGGATGCTGTGGCCCATAGGCATCTACATTTACCCTCGATTAAGAATCAAAATGCAGAATGCGTTGTCACCCCTGAGGACTAAGATGGAATGCCTTGATTCCAGTAGAATGGGTGTCCGGTTCTCTACACTCACCATATGAAACACAACAGCATTAAGCTACATTTTCACGCTGGTATTCTGTGAGAGCGTGGTCCTTCCCCGGTCGAGCCGACCCATTCGTGCTGCAACCGTAAAATAGCTGGAGCGTGGCTTTATCACGTTTAAAAGGCAAGTCAAATCTGGCAGGTGTACATTTACGCTCACAAAATTATTCAAATGTTTTTAAAATGAATGCTCAAATTTTGCTCACGTGTTTGGCGCCAGGGTTATTATAACGACCCCTAGAGCCAATTTTTTAGAAACTGCTTAATAATAAGACCAAGACCATAATGTATGCCACTGCTGTGTAGTAGCAGTGCATGATGTAGCCCGCCTGTCTGAAGTAGTAACTTGGGCATCCACTTTTATGAGCAATATATGGGGGGGGGGGGGGCTATGTTCTGCAGTGACCTTTTGATAGGCTGTTATTGTGTAACTGTCCTTTGTCAGAATAATATAAAATTATTTTAATACGTTAAGACGGTTCCCCTAGCGAGAGACCTTGAGCGTTAGGTCCCATACAATCCACGCGCTCTCGCTACAATATATCATGGAAAAATACGCCCGAATATTTGGAATTATTTCAATTAAAAGAGATAAGCGAACTTAAGAAATTAAATAAAACGTGTAGAATATAGATTTTTAAATTATCTATCCATTAGTGTAATTCTCAAATGATTAGAGCATTTCCTTTAGCAAAAGATGCATGTAATCAATAATTTTAGTCATTTTTTAAAAGTAGATTTTAAATGTATTCATAACACATAAAAACAAATTAGAACGTGGAATGTGACTATAGGATATCAAACATTAATAATGTGCTTTTAGATGTAGCTTATTTCTCATAACTAATGAGATAATAGTCTCTGAAAAACGCACTTTTGCCAGGTTTTGGTCAGGGTACCGCCTTAAACCGTGTAGTGGCGGTGCAAGAATACACACTCCCCTGTATCATCCCGTGGGTGTCGTAACAGGCGACAGAGGGACACTGAAACGGGAGAGGAGCAGCAGCATCTTCCTGATAACAACTCAAAATTATAAAAACACTGCGGCTGCTAACCCACTGCCAAGCGTGGCAACTATGGCAAAATGTTCAGCAGTGGATTTTTATAGTCTACGAGTATAATGGATAAATAGATTTTAATATGTTAAATAAAAAATACATTTTAATCTCCTTATTTAAACTATACAAGATTTTAATAGCCGTGATTGTTAATATTGAGAACTGTAAATTAACTTTTAGAGACCTTTTTGATCGGTCTCAGACCGAATTGCATTATTAGGTATAAGTAGTCGAATTGTAGATGTAGATGTCAATGTTTAAATCGCGATTGTTGGCGACTAACGATAACGATGGTATAAATTATCGTTGTTTCTTTGGATATACAGTGAAAGTAGTTATTGTAACTGCTGCCTCATGAATCATCCTTGATCAGAATAGGTGTGAACTTTTGCGAGGGTTTGTGATCTATGTATTTAATGCAGTGCCGGAGGCGAACATGAACATGTTCACGACTGCTATTAATCAAAAGCGTCCATGCTTTACGTCACCTCAGCCATAATATTTTTTAATGTGTAGAAACATCCCTTTTCTCGTAACAAATAACAGTATTTGGTTCAATATTTCGATTAAAATTAAGTACATGAATTAGAAACTTTTTTTGCTGTTTTTGTCCTTTTATTATTATTTTTAATTTCTTTGTTTTTGCTTGTAAACAGAGCAATGGCGGCTTTCAACGTTGTGCTGGGCTGTATAATGGCTCTTCTCATCATATTGTTCACAATAAGTTCCATAGCCCGATATTATATAAAGGTTAGTGTAATTATTATACTCATTAAGAGAATTAACATTTTATGTATAAAGAGTAAAAATAATAAAAATACGTTTATATCAGACAGATATACACACGTGTTTGTAATACATTACACATTCACAATACTCATGTTAATTCCTTAAATATGTGTTATCATAAAAGTGTTTAACTTTATGATAACACTGTCCCAGGCATATGTCCGTAGGGAACCTGTGTATGTGTGAGACATTAAATTAAACATTTTCGAGGACATGTGCAGTCTGCTAGCATCCAGTGCTCCACTGGATGCTAGCGGGGGATTATTCCTTGCACTAAAAACCTGATAGTAGCCCTGAGAAGTGGGACATATTTTGCGGATATTTTATTTTACTTTTATTCTTTCAATTCAAAATAAAAAATAAGATACTTATTAGATAAAATTAAAGTACATTTAGTGATGACACTACTTAGCTCGAATCGGATAGCAAGACATTGAAATTAGCACCTTGGTATATCGATATTATTGTTATGTATGTCACAGCGCAATGCTTGCCTTTTGTGCAAGCTTGCCAAACTCGGAGAAAAGGTCGATCGATGTATTTAAAAGATATATTTTTTTCTTTCGATGGTCTCCTCTTAGGATACAAACTCGGAACTGAAGATTCAGATGCAAAATACGCTGTTCACTAGCCATATGTTAAAAAAACACAAATTATATTTATGTTTATTCTTTTGCAGTTTACTTTGTTCCTGGTGCTCTCTTTAACATTTGCAACACTTCCGATACCCCTCATGTTATACCGACCATTTGATCCAAGAAATGCTTTGTAAGTCCACATTTTCTTATATTTTTACAGATTTTTTTATTTTTAAATTTTTTACATCATTTTAGCTCTATATACATGATGACCATTTATTGAATTGCAAAATATGTATGTCTAATTTATTTAACAGAAACAGAAACTTTTTTTATTCAATGTAGATTATATTATTGAAAGTCACTTTTTTCATTTATCACTGGTTTGCAAAAAAAAACCTCTGTCCTGGGAAGAACCAGCAAGAAACCCAGCTGGACTATTTTTTTCCAATAATAGCTTACAATCATGTTTACAATAAACAACACAGGACAAATTAGAAATAGCTTGGTAGCGATCACCCTTCCCAGGGGTTATTATCATCCATAAATTCCTTAACATTATAATAACCCTTTTTATACAAACTTAGTTTAATAACATTTTTGAACTTTGTGTATGACAAATTTTGTATATTTTCTGGGATTTTGTTGTAAAAGCGTATACGCGATGTATGAATTACTGACTCGGTGGAGTCGAGTAACTGGTACTACTAGCTTGTGTCTGTTCCTGGTATTTACAGAATGAATATCACTTATTTTCGCAAAACTACTTTTATTTTTGTGTACGTACATTACATTTTCATAAATGTATTGAGAGGCCAGAGTTAATATATTAATTTCCTTAAATTTTTATCTCAGTGACTCTTTTGGTTTTAAATTACATATTGCTCTTATGGTCCTCTTCTGTAAAATAAATATAATTTCAGTGTCAGTCGCTTGTCCCCATAGCAAAATACCATACGACATAATGCTATGGAAATAATTAAAGTAAACTATTCTAGCTGTTTCAACACTGGTAAGAGTTCTAATCTTTTTCACAGCATACGCTGCAGAACTAAGTCTGCTAGCTAGTTTTGATATATGGGGGAGCCATTGAAGCTTTGCGTCCAGTGTGATTCCAAGAAAAATGGTGGTATCAACAAGACTCAGTTGCCCCCCATTTAAAATTACATTAGTATTGACATGTTTAACATTAGGAGTTACGAATTTCATACATTTAGTTTTAGTCCCATTCAAATGCAAATTATTAACATTAAACCAATTGACTAACTTCGCCATAGCATTATTAGGAACTTAACTCGTCGTACGTCTGTTAGATCTTGACCAATTGAGCTAATATTTATAGAATATTTATTATATTACTTGCTTTGTTTGAAAAGAACATTTATGACAGAGAGGCAGGTACTGAATTTTGCATGGAATCATAATGATGTTCATAAAGCAAAGTCCACGTGAAAGTGAGCAATGCCGCGTAAACAATCTAGTATTAAGTGTTATATGATGTAAAAGAAAAATATTTTACCTAAAACAATATCATCAAATATTTAATTAAAAGTTAATGAACCTTACCATATAAACCTTTGTTTAAATTAATGCCACTAGTAAAATTTTCATGAAATAGTGCTTACGTCACTTTTGTATCGCAGACAGTGGCGTTTTTAAGTTACATTTTGTGAAATAAGCACAAACAAGCGTAAACACAAGTAGAAATAGAAACTGATGACCGAGCTTAAAATTCTGTATGGCAACAATACAAATATATTAACATTATTTTATTCATAATCTTGACTGAATTGATTTTTACATACAAAATATTATTTAGTTAACGCAAAGCTAATCATGTGTTATATTTTCGTAGCAACAACATGTGGATGTCCATGGGTGCCAATGTCAATGCGTCTTTGCCGTAATGCTTCTAATAGTCTTTCACTACTTTATATTCTTTAATCGTTCTTATTCTTCACAAAATATGGTGGGAAAATAAGAAACGAAGCAGCCTTTCGTATGCCGCCCGGGGCATACGAAAGGGGGCGGCGGCAAGCGCAAACTAGAAATTAAAAAAATTAACTCCAATTTGCGCCCGCAATGTTACGTGCTAAGCGAAACCGCAAGGGTGCGTAACGGCGCGGCGGCTCTACACGTTGGCCAACACAGTGGCGAATGTAATGGCGAAGATATTGGCCAAGACTTTGTAATGGTTCAGGCCAATGTGCGGACGAATTTATTTTATTTTAGACGACGGCTCCGTGGCGCAGTGGCTTAGCAATGAGTGCGCCGGGGGCCGCGGGTTTGAATCCCGCACGGAACAAGTATTTGTATGTGGTGTCTGGTATGGGTCTGGATGTGTGTCCTTGTGCAATTTATGTTTGTAAACTGCCTCCGCGATACAGGAGAAAATCCTAGTGTGGGGGTAACGTTTTTATAAAAGAATTATAAAAGAATAGTATATATTAATGGGGCTGTAAATAGATATACGAAATGTATGAAGTGCATATTGTCAGCCGTCAGGCTTATATTTGGTTTTACGTACCTAGTAAAAAGTACTTTATTTCAGCCATGTAATATAAATCAGGGCTGACATAAACGGGAATTTTATTTATTTATTTAGCTTTATTTATTCCTTACGTGCATCATAAACTGGAATAAATACCACTAATTAGAACTTAACTTATTTTAAAGTAAAAGGAGTTATAATCGATTCGTCTATGTTTAAAATTGGGTTTTGATTTTAAAGTTTAGCCAAAGATGTACTTGCTTTTCTATCAGACGTCCGATGTAGGGGAATTGTGCTTAAGATGACATACTTTTTGTTTTAAGAAAAATATTCAAACTAAATGAAGCAATATCAGATTAGCAACTTACGTATACTTATAAATGTTTCTTAATCAACAACATTAATAGAGTTTTAGAACAATCAACGTAATGGAAAATTAAAAAAATAACATTAATCGCACTTAAGTCTACGTGTATAAGATGACATATCAATAGTGTAAGATGACACACTATGTCATCTTAGACTTTATTGGTATGTCGTCTTAAACAAATAACAAAAACCACACCGTAGGTTGTAGCTTAAACATTAAAATTAATAATAATTTTCGGTGCACATTTCGCAGACAAATTGTTTCCTTTTTTGGAGAAATTGTTTCCTTTTCGTTTGGCTGCGCAAAGTGTATGACACCAATTGGAACACAGTTGATACTTCACCCAATGTTCTTTTGGCCTAGATTGACTAAACAGTTCATTGCAGTATATGCAAGCTACATCATCTTCTCTCTCGTCGTCGCTAGCGTAAGGATCTTTGAGGTCCTCGTCATCGTCAAAAATAACACGCTGCTTTTGCTTTCGAGTCCTCGTGGACCTGCGTTTTTTAGACGCGGACTTAGGTTCGACGCTATTTCCTTTCTCGAGATTCTTGTCATCGTCCAAAACGATAGGCTTCGTATTCTTTGGACCTCTGTCGACTTAAGATTTTTTAACTGCAGGTTTAGACTCCACACTATCATAAAATGTTAGGCTTGGTTGCTTTTGTTTTTTAAGGGATGCACAATTTTCCTTTGTCTGTCTGTGTAAGTCTTTCTGTCTTCTTATAACCAACTCTTCCGAGTCGATGTTCTTTTGTAATTGCCAGGCATTCTGTATAGAAATAAGAAAAAATAAATTAAATACCTATCTACTAATCCTACTATAAGGGTAAGATGGCATACTATGCCATCTTACACCGACGTCTAGTATGTCATCTCACCAAATAGATCATAAAAATTTCATTTAAAAGTCATGGCAAAACTTTATAGGTTAGAATATGTTTTTATCAATATTTGAACCGTATAATAATCCCCACTTACAATTAAAATAAGTTCAAACAGAAGATTCTTACCTTACGTGTATTTTCACTACCAAACAAAAGCGTTAGCAAAATTTTTTTCAAATGAAAAACACGAAAACGTTCACTACTTTGCGATGCGCATTCAAAGTCCGCCAAACAACACTTCGGTACTAGCTATACCGCCAATAGTTTAAAGAAAACTGCTGGTGTGTCATCTTATCTGAGTATGTCATCTTAAGAACAATACCCCTATATAAAAAAACTACTTATAATTTATTTGGTAATTTAATTATTTTTTGAGAAAGACAAAAACAATCAATATAATTAACACTGATTTAATAGTAGGTACTAATTATAACTTAGAACATAAATGAAAAAATCAAGTAAAGTGGCTCAGGACCATGCTTTGCGGCAGTCTGTGGAGGAGGATGTTCAGTAGTAGACTTGTGAAGGGCTGGAATGATGATGATGATTAGAAAATTTGCATTAGCGATTAAATTATAAGAAATCGACGTTTTTTTGACAAACGAGCACACAGTCCACCTGATAGTAAGTGGTTGCTGTGGCCCACAGACATCTAAATCTATCCTCGATTACGAATCAAAATGCAGATGCGTTGTTACCCGTGATACGTAGTAATATTATTTATTCTGTGCCCGTGAGGACTAAGATGGAATGCCTCGTTTCCAGTAAAAAGGATGTCCGGTTCTCTACACTCACCATACGAAACACAGCAGCATTAAGCAACTATTTCACGCTGGTATTCTGTGAGAGCGTGGTCCTTCCCTGGTCAAACCGACCCATTCGTGCTACAACTATACTTCTAATATAACTGCAGCATGGCTCTACCATGTATAAACGACGTGCTGCATTTTTTCATTTTAAAATTGTTCTTGTGATAGTCTAATTGTAAATAAATGTTCATTTTTTTGATAAATAGCTTATCCATTGAAACAAATGTTTAAAAATAATTAAGTGGCTAATTAAAGTAGTAGGTATATTTAAAGTTGAAATTGGCACAAAAAGGCTGGTAAAAGGGGCACCCACCCTACATGGCGTGAATACAAAATTTAAATCAGGTGCGTGCAATCACTCTGGGAGCTTGTAGCAAACTAAACGCGCGCCCAACGTGTGGACGCGGCGGCCAAACTCTGCCAACAATCCTTTGATCTTTTGTAAAAAACCGACACAACACGGATCTCGCGCCAATTTGTGCGCCATCTATACCAAAGAAGCCCAAACACCCGCTCTACACGATGGCCAATGCTATTGGCCACTACACGCCACTGTGTTGGCCAACATGGCCAAAGAGCCGCCGGAACGCGAACGAACCAACAAGTGACAGCGAGTACCTACTCAGTTATTCAATCCAACAAAACCATCACTGTTGAACATAGGCCCAAGAAATGCCGCAAAGCTTTTTAATAGCTTTTTAATATTTACATTCTTATTTTCAATACACGAAAACTTATTTCGGAATGAATTTTGGAATTCGTAATTAAACTACGATACAGCAATTCGTAGTGAAACTGAAAGTTTTAAGTGTAGTATAAAATACGAGTAGTAAGTCTGTTCTCAGAGATCTTTTAGTAAGGATGAACATGGACCAAAACATGACTCTTACTTATATGTAACCCGATTTTCAAAAGGAGTTGATAGACATTTTAGGAAACAAAGTTCGTCAAGTAATTTTGCTCGTGTCCATAAGGCCAAACATTCCATGATTTTTGACAGACCCTCCGGAAAAGCCTCAAGCGAGTTGAGGTATATTTTAAGAGTATAGATTTCATTGAAACTAAATGCATAACTGCAGAAGGTATAAGTGACATGATAGTCTAGCGACGCTGTCGTCGCGCCACTAACACACCGAAACACACCGAAGCCTAAATCGCGCTATTAACATTCCGAATCATAGACAGTATCTATATATAGAACTTCTCCGAACTATCACTCGGAGTATTGGCTGCTCCCCGGGTATAACACCTTGCCCGGCGGGAGATCTCCCCTTTTCCTTCCACGGCCACAATAGTAAGCAAGCTTAAAGCTGACGGCCTCGATATCATAAATTGTAGAAGATAAGCTTACGATAACACTGCCACAATGGCTGAATGCCACACATATGCGCAACGGCGGATAATGGATGTCAATCCCTATGCCGAGTTAATCCTTGCTGAAACAATTCACTAAAGAAGTTTTACCTGCGTGCAGCTGCTGTGGAGGTAATGTCGGTGACTTTCTCTGGCACGCTACAACGCTGTTACATTTTTTTCTACATAAACGAACCAGTGGGAAGTTATTGTAGCCACAGGTAAAAATTTGAAAAGAGATCAGGACACATTTTGGAGCGCTAGAGGTGATGCTGTAAATTCCATTAGACATCATTACAAAGAAACTTTGACTATACTGGAAAAACTGACGGAACCGAATGAAAGCTTGAACACACGGATGGGTGCAGGAAGTTTGTTAGTCGCTATGCAATCATTTTTATTTTTATGTTACTTTGGCTTCTGGCAACCGTTACTGCATGAAGTTAATGATACTCAAAAGTATTTGCAAACAGAGGAACTGAACATACATCAGTGTGCTCAGAAAATAAGTGCTTTACAGACAGTATTAGGAGAAAAACGTGAGGAATTTGTGAACGACTCTCTTCGATATGCTAAAAACTTATGTGAAGTGCTTGGAATTTCTTTTGAACCCCCACCCAAGAGGAATCAGGGGGAGGCATATTTTTGGCGAAGAAAATGTAAATGTTGGATTATCGTACGAGAACGAATTGAGGCGAACAATGTTTACTTCCGTAGACAGAGTAACTGCTGAAATTCATGACCGATTCAGACAGCTGCAAAATGAAGCGCAAAAACATATCTTTTTAATGCCTGCAATAATGTTGGGCCGGAAGAACTTAACTTAGATCAAGCTCCTTTAAAAAAAATTTACTTCCTATGAGTTTCTTGCTTCAGTGGTTGGTATTAGGTCCGTTGAATAAAATATTGAAATTTTAAATTAAAATAATTAAAAAAAGTGGAGGGGGGCGAATTTTCAGGCGTCTCCGGGCGGCGAAAACCACCCTATGCCACTGAGTCCACTTATAAAAAATAAGATAATATAAAAAAGCCTTTTATTTCATGCATTTCACATAATATTTTCTTGTAGTAATAACAGGTTATAAATGGACTGTTGTCTGTTGTTTTTATTACTATCTCATACGTATACATATTTTTCGTCCCTTTTATTACAAATTTTATTTTCATTTCTGACTCTTATTTTGTATTAATTTAAATTTATTTAAATTAACTCAAATCAAGTCCACTTAAAGGGGTCTTAAATGAAACATCCAATAAAAAGTAAAAATCGCCTTTAAATATTTAAAAAATATATCTTTTATTATAGACTAGGTACCCGCCCGGCTCTGCACGGGTGGTTTCTGGATCTCGACAACAGTGCCACCTCATTTTCATTCACGTCAATTCATTCAAACACACACAAAAAATTTCATCAAAATCGATCAAGCCATTTTCGAGTTTTAGCGAAACTAACGGAAAGCAATTGATTTTTATATTTAGACTAGTGATCCAACCCGGCTTCGCATGGGTGATTTCTGGATCTCGATAAACGAGGACACATTCCACCTGGTTGTAAATGGATGGCGATAGCCTATAGATATCTTCACCGCCATCTACGTTTATCCTCGATTAAGATTCAAAATACAGATGTGTTGTAATCCCTGAGAACTAAGATGGAATGCCTCGAATCCTGTACAAAGTGACTCCGGTTGTCCATACTCACTATAAGAAACACATCAACATAAAATTTTTATTTTACGCTGGTGTTCTGTGAGAACATGGTCTTTTACCGGTCAAGCCATGCCGCCGAGTCAACCATTCGTGCTGCAACCCTATTCTAGCTGCAGCATGGCTCTATCACGTATATATTATTTCCACATAACAGCTTCTAAAGTCCCAGCTTTCATTCTACCCTCCATACACTATGTCTTAGCGGTATAATAAGATTATTTTTAGTCGGTTTTGTGGGGACGTTATGAGCGTGCTTATGACACATTATATTCTACACATACATTATCCTATACCTTTAAACGAGCAATTCTTGTATATACGTATATATATAATCGGAATCTCGGAAACGGCTGCAACGATTTTCATAAAATTTTGTGTCCAGGGAGTTTCGGGGGCAATAAATAGATCTAGCTAGGATTTATTTTTAGAAAATGTATTTTTGTCCGTGTTTTTAGGCAATAAAAAACTGCTACAATATCGTTAGAATAAGAAGGTAAATTTTGACAGTTCGTTAATGATTATAAATAGCTTACTTACTTACTTACTTACTTATCGTCACGCACAATCCCTAACGGGGTAGCCAGAGAGAACAGATCGCCAAGTGTCACGATCCCTACATACCTCTTTCGCCTCTTTCAGGTTCATTAACTTCTTCACACATGCACGTCTAGGTATCCGAGTACTCTTGACCCTCCCCTCTTCGAGCAATTTGCTCACATGGTCTTCGAAAGTTAGTCTCGGTCTACCTCGACACCTTTTAATATTTACTTTCGCTCTATATATTTTCTTCACCATTCGGTCTTCACTCATTCGTTCAACGTGCCCAAACCATTGGAGTACGCCCCTATCAATTTTTGTGATAATGTCATCTTTCAATTCTGCCATATTGCGAATCTCTTCGTTTCGCTTTCGGTCGGCTATGGTAACGCCACACATTTTACGAAGAGATCGCATCTCCACTGCATTCAACTTGCTTTTATGCTTCTTCTGGCATACCCAGGTTTCGCTGCCATATAACAAAGTCGGTACCAACACTGCGTTATGTATTGCAAGGCGTGCACTTTTCACCACGCCTTGCCTTTTTACTAATGCATTCAGGGCACCATTGACTTTGTTTCCGGCAGCGACACGCCTATCCACATCTAAATCACATCTTCCATCCCGGCTGAAAGCACTCCCCAAGTATACAATTTCATTTACCTGTTCTAGACATTCCTGATTTACCCATATTTCACATTTCGTTCTCTCTTCGTCCTTTTCAAATACCAGAACCTTAGTTTTATTAGCATTCAAACGGAGACCTTTAATTTCACATTCCTCTTTCATACACGTGACTAATGCCTGCAGTTCTGCTTCTGATGGTGCAATAAGCACTGCATCATCAGCATACAGCAGACAATTAACTTTTATGTCACCCAATTTCACACCCAAACAGCTATCTTTCAGCTTCTGTAAACAGCTGTCGAGATACAGTATGAACAGCCAGGAAGACATGACACAACCCTGTTTTACGCCCGCTTGGACGCTAAACATGGGTGACAGGTCATGCCCTACCCGCACACAGGCTTTACAGTCATAGTAAAGTGACTGCACAGCCCTTAACAATCGACCATCCACACCATATCCCGGCAACAGTTCCCACATTTTCTTCCTTATAACCTTATCAAACGCTTTCTCCAGATCCACAAAAGCACAGAAAATCCTCTGGTTAACACTCAGAAGCTTCTCCGTGATCATGCGGAGAGAAAACATTTGATCCGTGCATCCTCTTCCAGGTCTAAATCCGCATTGTGCCTCCCATAAAAATCTTTCCGATTTCTCTTGCATCCTGCATGTCAAAACCTTCGAATAAACTTTACTTGCTAAACTGGTCAAGCAGATCGCCCGATAGCACCCGCAGTATAGATGTGAACCTTTACCTTTATATAAAGGCACAATGACCGCGGTTCGCCAACCATCCGGGACATCTCCCGTCCGCCAGCACAAATTGCACAGCAGATGAAAGCTGTCCCAGACGCGAGGCCCACCGTACTTGACCATTTCAGCAGTAACTCTGTCTAGTCCCGCAGCCTTACCACATTTCAAACTTCGAATCACACGTTCAATCTCTTTCATGCTGATGACCTCAGTGTCATCGAGGTCCGTGTCTGGCGTGCCAGTCACGGCGTCACCCCCGGATCCTTCACTAAGATCATGACACGCATACAATTCTCTATAAAATTCACTCCATCGCTGCATGACGTCCGATTTTTCTGAGAGGACGGCATTGGTTCTCGAAAGCACTTTGTTCATTCTTAAAGCTGTCGCACCACTCCGGGACCTTCCAACCTCTTTCCAGAAGAGTTTGGAGTTTTCCCTAAAGTTGTGCGACAACCTCTCGTCCGCTTCTATTCTACACCTTTCACGTACTTCCTCAATCAATGTTTTCGCATGAACTTTCTGCAGCTTATATCTTTCTTTCATCTTCTCTCTCATATGCTCATCGTTACTAGAGGCCAAGTAGTCTAACCATGCTTTTTTCTTCTTTTTTACAGCTTCTTTCACTTCATCATTCCACCATGCATCTCTTCTTTTACTACTACCTCTTTTTGTCGTACCACATACTTCTTCCGCTGCACTTACCATTCCATCCCTAAGGTTCTGCCATGTTCTCTCCACACATTCTTTCCTGCCATCGATGGTGTCAAGCTTTTCGGCTACCCTCGTGTGATATTTGTCCCTAGTATCCGCTTCCTGAAGCTTCCAGCTTCGGATGCGACAGACCGACTGTGGTTCTGTTACTGCTGTCCGGTGGCGCCAACCCGCGAACAAACCCCTAAATCTAGTAATTACTAGATAATGATCCGTTTCCAAGTCAGCACCCCTGAACACTCGTGTATCCATCACCTGTTTTCGCAGTCGGTCATCCACCAGGAACAAATCAATCATACTTCTCTCATTCTTTCTTTCTCTAGTGTACATATGGATCTTCCTGTGATTAAACATAGTGTTTGTCACAAGAAGACCCTTTTCCTTGCATACAGCCAGTATAAGCTTGCCAGCATCATTAACCCTTTTATCGCCAAACTTTCCAAGCACCGACTCGTATCCTGGTCGAGCGATACCTACCCATCCATTCAAATCACCACATACAACAGTTCTTTCGTTTCCCTTAACCAAATCTAGAACTTCTCTTACATTCTCCCAAAACTCCTCCAGCTCAGCCCTGGACGACGAAGCTACCGGCGCATAAACAGCTAAAAGGAATAACTTCGTCAGTTCCATTTTGAAGCGAACCCAGAGAAGTCTTGAGTTCACAACCTTGTATTCAGTCATAAGATCGACCAACCGGGACGATAACAGCACTCCCACTCCCTGGCAGGCGTTCTCGCTTTCCGGGACTCCGGACCATATAGCTAACGTCCCGCCAGGGAGCTCTTCAATACCACTGCCTTTCCGTTTGGTCTCCGACATACACACGACATCTAATTCTCTTTCTTTCATTATTTCGATCAACTCATTCGTCTTATCTCTCATGCCTCCTCTAACATTCCACGTGCCAACTCTGCACTCCGTCCTCCACCTTCCGCCGTGTCGGGCTGTGCGTGACGGGTGGCGGTCCCCATCGCCGCTTTGCGCGCTGCATTCCACACCAACGGGGACGAGCTGGTGTGCGTCGCCTTGGGGGGACGCCCTAACCCTCGTTCGCATGGGTGCGCAGCTGTGTAGAATTGCAGCCCTGAAAAGGGCTGGCAGGGGTCGCGACGAGCACGCTTCTACAATGACCCCCAAATTATAAATAGCTTAATTGGTATAATGGTCGGTCACTAAATCGTAATACCATGGTTCGAGTCCAGGCCGACCATGATGATGAAAATGCGACTTTTTTTAATTTTATTTTCAAGTTCCTTTCTTTTTTGAGAAAATCTATTATTTTGAGCCCTTTTTTAGTATTTTTTTAAAAAACACGAAAATTTAAATTAAACTAATTACACTCATGATTTTTTATTCAAATAACCAGTTCAGTTTTTTCTATTATGTCGCTAAGATCAAAAAATATTATTTATATTTCATCAGTATGTAATTTGTATCTAAATATAATTTCCAAAACACACGAATTAAAAAAAAACCGAGCGAAAAATACCGAGCAAAGCTCGGTCAACCAGGTACTACTTATCAAAGCGAGAAGTTCTTGTATATGTTATATGTTGGCTTATCGAAAAAGGTTGAAGGATTTGGATAAGATTTAGTATTTTTAAATTGTATTTGAAAATATAATATTATAATATCCAGTCTACCCGGATCAAGGATAATTTTTATGAGATATTATCTTCAATTGTTGACAGCCTTGCAAATGGGTACTTATGTTAGTACAAAAAGGTAGAGTTTTTATTCCGACCACTGGCCATCAAACTTATTTGAATAAAATTAGAGTCAGCTCAAAGTTGCGGTTGACTAAGTTATCTTTAATCTCTTTTTTACAGAATACTAGCGTGAAATAGCCAAAGATTTCAGAAGGAAGGGTAGGTTGCGTTGCTATGAGACCTTGTCCTGAAGATTGCAACCATTGTGCTTGACAAGAGGGTAATTTTATCATTAGCCACCTCAAATTTCTTTACAAGGTCATCCTATTCTTTCTGTACAAAAACAGTGGGTTCTGTGAAATTCATAAGGAAACAATTAAAAGCCAGGACTGTGACTGGGTGCTGGCTGATGTTAAAAGAGCCCCAAGGATTTCGATCTCACAAACCCATGATGGGTTCAGCCTAATCATGAAGGGTGAGGTAAACGGAACGCCGTGTAAACTGATCATAGATACTAGAGCCTCTCGCACTGTTGTCATTTCCCAACTTATAAGTCAGTTCCTTGAGGACTCCGTTTACAATCAAGAACTCATTAACTTCTAATCCATTTAAATATTTTAATCATGTCTTTTTCATACAAGAAAAAGTAGTTCATCTGTCATAATACAAACTTCATATCAAAACACGACGTAACCAGGGTCGGATATCGTAGTACAATTATTC
Source organism: Parnassius smintheus behrii (assembly GCA_036936625.1). Lineage (NCBI taxonomy): Eukaryota > Metazoa > Arthropoda > Insecta > Lepidoptera > Papilionidae > Parnassius > Parnassius smintheus. The sequence goes on along the minus strand of JAUPFT010000001.1, from coordinate 43,397,067 downwards.
TAACTGTACCATTATTTTATAGTTTGTAGTACATAGTATCGTAATAATACCAAGCAAACATACCATAATTTTACCTAAAGGTTGACTTGTATTATTATTGGGTCCTTTTACATTTTAATATTAACCCTACGATATCGAGAATTTCTGTATTATACATGAGTACCGCGTTTTTTAAATAAAATTAGAATTAGCTCCTTTTCTTGTCAATCGATGCTCGATCGATCCTTTTCTTTTGTACTCTTTTCATTTTACCCTTATTGAATATAAAATATATTAGGTACTAATATTCAAAATTTAACTTACACTAAGTTCTTTAGACAAAAATTAAACAGAAATAAAAATAAAACCGTCAAAAAACGAAACGTAGATTAGATAGAAAAACTATACGCGTGACGCCTAAATCCCGGCACGTGGGAAAAAAGAAACATAAAACGTGAAACGTGATATAATTTTTTAAAAATAGTATAATTTTATTTTCCATGTACAATATTTTTAAGGGTCTGAATTCAATCCTGGCCTAATCTTGGTAACGTAACTAAACTATTAACTGTAAAATAAAACCAAAAATACGTTTATATAATAATTTGATAATAACAAAATAATATAAGGTTATTTACCGATGATACGATATCCCATGTTTTTTTTATCTTTGTATCGTCATTTTTGCATCATTTTACCACGCAACTATATGATGTATTTGTGACAGGCAAATCTGTTCTGCGCGCGCACCACGATTCGCGTTTCGCGTTGGCCCTAAACTGTAATTTTAGGGCCAATGCATTGGTCCGTTTTAGTTGTTCGGTCGGCCCGGTCCTTACGCTAGTAATATATCAGCCAATGGAAATAGCAGTATAATCATAAGCTCTTGTAAGTGACAGACCTAATAAACGTCAAATTAGACTTTAATGTCCAGGCATTGAGCTATTATGTACTACGTACAAGTACATATTACTTCAATGTGTCCAGGTAAAGATTTTGAAATAAAGATAAGAACCGCTACACGTATTCTTGGACTTTTGATCAGCCATAAAAATGATTCTTTTAATTAATGATAAAATTTTCGAAAAACTTATGAATACATTTTAAGCTGAGCGTTATAAGTCAAAAAGTTTGAAAATCACATTTTAATGTTTTTAGGGAGTAGAGTCATGCTGCAATAGCACTAATGGGTCGGTTCGACCGGGGAAGGATCACGCTCTCACAGAATACTGGCGTTAAATAGCAGCTTAATGTTGCTGTTGTGTTGCGTATGATGAGTGTAGAGAACCGGATACCCTTATTACTGAAAACGAGGTGTTCCACCTTAGTCCTCAGGGGTGACAAGTGACAACGTATCTGCCTTTTAATTCTCAATCCAGGATAGCTGTAAATGTCTATATGTCTACGGTCTTATCACCCTTATTCTATAAAAAAAATTCTAAATCTGTTTTCTAATGTTTATGAATGAATAAACATTAGAATATATATATATATATATATATATATATATATATATATATATATATATATATATATATATATATATATAAGACATAAATACTTGAATAATAATAATATGTATAATACATAAATACTTTTTTGCTCTAGGATACCAGCCGCATTATTGAGGTTTTCGTCGAGATTGCTGGGGATACGGTGGATGGTGCGGGGTCTAGAAAATGTAGATGACTCACGAGGCGCCGTAGTGTTGCTAAACCACCAGAGCAGCATCGACCTCTTCGGTAAATATTTTAAATTTAATAATAATATGCTGACCATAACGTTAGTTTGTAGCCGGTAGTCAGAGACAATCTCCAGGTTGAACACAGACACCACAATAGGACTTATGTTTGTTATTTATTTCTTGAAGTAATTTAAGCGCCTATTATAATAGGCATCGCATGTAAAATAGGTAAAGCATTATACAGGAAAATTTATTGGAGAATAATTCGAACTGGCCATGTGTGGGGTCCATTAGTCTTTGGACTGTTAATAAGAAACGTTGCGCTTTTCATGCAACGCATCTGAGGTCTTTCCAAGCAGTAGGATTCTACTATTTAATGTTAGGTAATAATTGGCAAATAAGGGATTAAACAAAATATCGTGAATACAGACAAATTGAAAGTCATGACTTCCTTATTGGTCTAGTGGCCGTTAACGCAGTTGCTGATCATGTGGTCCCGGGCTCGAAACCCGGGTAGGTCTTAAATCAGTTATTGGGTTTTTTGTCAAGAAATTCTCATTAGCAGCCGGGAGACAGGAAGTTGGCGGTGTTTTCACCTCCGTGCCTGGGAAAGCACGTAAAGCCGTAGGTCCTGCGCCTGATCTCTTCGGTCGTTTCGGATTACCGTTCCGTCGAACTATGAGTTAGAAATAGAGAGTGCAACTGTGATTGCGCATATACTTGGGCACTATAATCCTGTCTTGCACAGATAGCTAGTCTCCGTTAAGGCTGGCCGCCGTGACCGATAGTCTGTCTGGAGGACATTATTATTGTTATTTAGAGTCGATAAAATTTACTGGTCACCCTAACCAGTGGCGTAGCTACCTTGGGTGGCACCCGGTGCGGAAGTTGGTGGTGTCACCCCACCGAAAGTAAAAAGCAATAAATTTTATATGATAAAGGACATGAATCACTTATTATTTATAATATTGAAGAAATAACAAAACAATAATAACTAAGACAGAAAAGGAATTGTTATACAATTAAAATTTCTTCTTTCTAGCTTTGACACCTGCAAACTCAGCAATAACTTCATCGAAATTTATATTTTGTATTGCCTCGTGTTCGATGGCTAATATACCAGGATTGCTAAGTCGCGATTGGATCATTGTTGCCCGCAAATAGTTTTTTATTAATTTTAATTTTCTGAAACTCCTCTCACATGAAGCTACGGACACGCAAACCGCCATGAACAATTCCACTACAATCTATAGCTAATTTCAGTTCTTCAGTATTCGCCAAAAGCAAAACATTAGTTTGTACGATCTCGAACAATGAAGCTACATCTTGAAGAGACTTCGAGAGCGTCGGGCTCTTTTGCGGGAATCCCCGAATTATACATAGAGCTGAGCTAGTGCTTGTGGAGGAATCCCCGAAAAAGAAATTTTTGTGCTAGCGATTTATTTATTTTTTGTTTGTACATTGTTCTTAAAGTTGAGAGACCGGGTGGGTGTCACCCCAAAAAAGGTGACACCCGGTGCGCCCCCCCCCCCCCCCTTAGCTACGCCACTGACCCTAATGCTTGATGGAAAGTGTTGCCGATAACCAACGACGAAAATCATCACAAAAGCTTCTGATTTTTTCTCAATTTAAAAACAAAGTTACAGTCTATATATGTCCCAATGCTGGAGAAAATCTTATTTCTGACAGGGTTTTGGAGTAATTAATCCGTCGCAGTGCTGTTTTATTTTTAAATAAAAAAAGACAGCATAAACGCGTGATACAAATAAAAATCTTGAATATTCAATTAAATGAATGTTAATGAGGTACTTAAGTGTATGCATTTGACATAAGTATAATAAGGTCGCAATCGGAAGTAATAAATATTAAGTACTGTGTCGAAAGAACCGATTGTAACAGACCAGTAGGATGACCACCTCCAACTTTATTATACCCGAGACTCGAGTTTTTTGGCAGTTCTTTTAAGGGCCGCCAATATTGCCATGATTATTGGTTGTATTCAGCGAAAGTGTCTCATGTTCTTTTAGGTCAAGTCAATATAATAATACATAATTAATACGAGTCGAAATAATCGATAATTTTATTCAATACATTATGGAAGTAAATAATAGGGTGTATTCATATCAATATAACACAAAATTCTCTTTGACTCGTATGAAAATAATTATTTATTTTATATTTATACATTATTTATTTCTTTATTTGCAAAAAAAATACAAAGGCTATTTCTTAGTCTTATTATTCGCAGTTAAATTATAAACATTTTGTAGGCGTCACGCCTTTCATCTCAAATAACTACCTACATCAACGCAGTTATACATTTTATTGTATTGTTTTCACACTATTAGTGCATGGTACACCGTATCAATATTTACATTGAAGTAATGAATGTAGCAGAGGTCTTCCTGAAGCTGTGCCCAGTATAATACTCAGCATCCAGCAGACCAAGAAACGTAGCTATTTCTTTTGGCATATTACCAAATTTGTTTATCCCGATTGCTTGAGCTGTACACTTCCCTTTTGATAATTTTGGAAAAACGGTCGGTTTTTGCTTTTTGGGACCGCTGATTCATATATTTTTGCACTATTCTAAGAAAATCTCCTTCAACAACAAAGCTTCTCGGTATCTTATTTTTTGTATTCGGAATCTTGATTAGTAGCATTTTTCCATGGACTTCAATATCTATTAACGTAATATTGGCTAACTCTTCTCTGCGGCAAGCTCCAACAACGCCAAAAATCAGCTACAAACGCAAACTACAAAAAAAGGGATTTGATTAATATTTTTTTTAAATAATATATTGACTGTATTTTGCGATTCCGTAAACTGAATACTAAAGAAAATATAAGTATTTATTAATGAATTACCTTTGTAGCTAAATAACGATCATCGAGAGCTTCGTTCAAAAACTATTCCACTTCATGTGTTTCCACGACCATAACGTAGAAGGTTTTAATTTTGCTGAGAGTTCGGAGAAGTATTCCAACATAACATTTTCTGAAACACTATTTGCTTTTTTCTCTTCTCTCCAAGCAATAAATTCGTCGTATGTAGATATGTAGCGACTTTTGGACTTTTCCGGTAAAATGTTCTCCGAAGCATTTTGTGCAATTATACTGAGTTCCGGTGGTGTTAATTCAAATAAAATATCGTCGAAATTACTCATTTTGTGCAACAAACAACTAAACTCGCAAAGAACATTTTTGCAAAATGGCGCCAACTGTAAAATAATATAAGCAGAGATTTTTTTTGTTTTCTTCACCCATTCTGGGTAGGCAAAGGGAACTACGCCCATAGCTAGGGAACTAGCCAAGTCGTCCATAGAATTTGTTTTTCGTCCATAGAAGAAATTTTTAATGATATGAAATGAAAATGAAATTTAATGAGATGAAATGAAATGAAACCTAACCTAACTCATTGAATCAAAAAATTAAATCTGATATTGAAACAAATTAGTAGCTTCTTTTTAGAAATATTTGCATGAATCATAAAAACTTCTATGAATTTTTTTTAGTAAAAACTTCGTGATTGGGTTTTTCTTTTTAATAGAAATTATTTTGACAGTTGGGAAAGAGAACGCACGAGTTCGGAAAAGGTAAAGAAAAAGCTCGATTATGTAATAGCCCACATCCCGAACGCTATACGTCCCAGCAATACGCCACTTTTTGAGCAACTGTATTAAAAATAATGTGTCAACTGTATTAATTGCCCAGCATGTCGTAATACCAAGCACTAATGGGATATTGTGATTGTGTAAGCGATGGGCTAGCCACCTATCACTTCTTTCACAATTATTTATCGAAACACATATTTTGTGGCTAAAACGGGTCTGAGTAGCTTGCTGCTCTTTATGCTCGGCACACACAGTCAAACTGATCAGTTGAACTAACGTACACCCAAAAACTGTCGGTGAGTATTAAATCCTAAGTTTTCAACTGACGGCAAGCAACTGTCGCCCTGAGAGATTGACTAGTCAGATGTGTAGTAACGCAAGTCTGAACGCGGTCCCATCGATCAGGAAATGGCCGGTTTGAAGCCAGTGAATGGTGAAACCATTTTGGCTTACATCCATTTTAATGTTGAACAGTTTTACTGACCATATGTGTCGAGCTATAGACTCTGCATACCCTTTAAGATAACAGGCGTGTCGCTATATCTAATTTTAATCAAAAATAAATTGCAATATTTCTATAGTGTTTTTGGATTAGGCCACTTCACACATTAGACCACACATAGTAATCTCTGCTAGAAAATTCTGGGTAACTTTATCAGTTAGCAAATAATGAGCTTATGACGTTTTCATTGTACACTATTGTATTTGATCACACTATGATAAAAATGATAGGCTTCGATGTTAATTGGTATTTAGTAGGCAACTGTTTGGACTTGTATTATTACGATTTCTGTGGTTTGGACGAAAACATTTGTACTATGCGCCCAGCTTTACCCTGGATCTACGAGTATTGTTACTACGATAATTCGATTGAATACAATAGGCATTAATTCAGGAATTAATTCAGTTCTTTGGACAGCGGTTCAATTTATGTAGGCTGTTACTTTAATTATTTTTTTAAGTCGACATAATGAATGTGTGTACAAAATTTGGTCAATCGCATGCATACTTGCACAATTACAGTTGCCGTTCCATTGAACAAATCAAATTAACCTAAATTATGTATTTAGAAGAAAGCGATAGTATTGTTATTGATTGAATCATATGTCATAATATAAACCAAAATCAAGGAATCAACTAAGTGATGGAAGGTCCGTGTCAATCTCATGATTATCTCCGAAGAGTGGCCAGATAATCTCAGAGATTGCTGTTTACAAGCCACATCATCCTGAGTTGATAATCCTTAGGACGTTATCAGGTCATATTATGATATTATAGTATTGTGTATTACAAATTCTGGATATAACTGTGAAATTTCAAGTTATAGTCTGCACCAGCTCGTAAGGCAAGAAGCATGCAAAACTGGTTGACCGCCCATGTTTGGTAATGGTTAACTTTATCGTCATGAAATCTGGCCCTCTTCTAGTCCAAATTTAAGCCCACTGGATATAAGATATGGCAACAGAAAAGTCTGCGCTAAACCTCATCAGACTTTAGAATCTCTCCGAGTATCTTTGGCTAAAGCAGCGGCAGAAAGATTGATAATTGGCCGCGTCGATTAAGGGCATGCATTCAAAATAGGGGAGGGCATTTTGAATAATGTAAATAAAATTGTATTCTAAATTAATTTATTGTATATATTATATATACAACACGTAACATAATTAACGCACTTTGAGAAAGTAGTTTGTTCAGAATCGTTTACTGAATCGATTCCTATCATTTTTAATATAGGTATTTTCTATCCCGAAAATAATTAAAACTACGTAAAATACAGTCACACTAAATATGTACAGTCAAAACAAACTGAAACGGACCGTAACTTAAGGCAATAAGACTTTTAAGAGTGCAGTTTTATTTGTATTGTTACTAATTCTGTATTTTATTTTATTTTATTTCAAGCATTTTAAAGTCTTTGCTTTCGTGGATTTGTACTGTGTCCACAACATTCTTCCGGAATTAGTATAACTAATTTGATAAATAATCAGGCCATAAAAATGTTTAACTAAAAATTCAGTGTATGTATTATGATTATAACATAATATACTAATTGGGGTGTCTGAGGGTGGCCGTAATTAAGTTACATATTGTATATATATATACAGGTTAAGCTACTTATATTTCATCATAACATCCAATGTGATTTAAATTATTTCATTTGTTTGTGCTAATATGTTCTAAACGAGCTTACGTTTAGTAAATACATAAAACGGTAATGTATGAATAATTGACTTATTCGTTACGTCTATTCTTCCTTAGCTCTAGCGGTGCTATGGCCTCTTATGGCGCGTTGCACGGTAGTGTCCAAACGAGAGCTTCAATACCTAGTGCCATTTGGCACTGCTACTTGGCTATGGGGTACGGTTTTCATTGACCGCGGTGCTCGATCTGCGCACTCTGTCCTGAACCAACAGAGCAATGCTGTTCGGGAACATAAGGTAATTTCTTTTTTTTTCATATCTAGAAACTGAAAACGCAAGTTTTTGTTCTCTGTTATAGATTTATTGTGATTGTTCTTGTATATCTGACGATGCATTTAAGCTTATCGCTCGCCTCATTGCATAAGCACTTTATCAAATACGGGTTCATAATGTTAATGCATGCTATATTATTAGCGTCTATAATAGACGCTGAGCAGTTGAAACTAGATACAGTTCTGAAGTAGATTAATTCAATTTAAAAACAAAACTGCATGTATGTAAATATCGTACGTGTACAATATGTAATTCTTTTATTAACAGTGTAAACGGATCTAAAAAATTACTCATAAAATTAATATTTTTTGTAAATCATTACGTATTGAAAATCATCGATATGTTCTTGAGTAGATAGATAGATAGATAGATAGAAAATTCTTTATTGCACTCAAACAAAACAATTTGGTACACAGGCGAACTTAATGCCGAAAAGGCATTCTCTGCCAGCTAACCTTTTGTAGTGTGGTGAGAGCTATGGGTAGAGCCGCGAGAGAAACTCGAGTACTGTCGATTATTATTCAAACTTGTTATAAATGTCACCTATATTAATATATTTTTATTTTCTTTATATTAGTCTTTAGAATCCATTAATGGATATATAACAAAGAATTATGTTTCTCTTGGATTTGATAACAGTACTTACCACACTGTGGGTTTGTTAGTATTAAAACGATTTTATTAAATGTTACATATTCATTTTTTTATTTTTTAGTTACCATTCAAAAATAAATCAGTAATTTATGCATTTAGGAACGAATTAAATTTGAAAGTGTCGCCTATTATTTTTGAATAATTTGGTATTTTACAAATTATTACTGCGCACTTAGCGCTATCTGTGTTGAGCAATCGTAAGTAAATCACTCGTAATTGTAATAAAAATTGTGGTAAAGTACGGCGCGAATTGAGAACAATCCAGACGAATGCAAATGATGACAAGAAAAAACATTAAAGTATCAACAAGGTTATTTTAGGTTGCTATTTTACATATATATTGTACATATGTGTCAAAGGCAATACAGTTTGAGTTATTCTGTGTGCGCGTTTTCCTCAAGGTATTTGTCCAATGTCTCGTCCCGCTTAGCCTTGACAATGTGTGTTAGTACGACACGTAATTCACTTATCGGTACCTACATAATAGTCAACAATGTGTGCCTATTTCAAGGGTGTGGTTGGACGTTTTGAATAAAAAAATATTAAGCAGTCATAAAATTTTAAGATTTCGATTATTTTCGAATTTCATTAAAATTACATCAGATTTTGGATATTTTTCGTTATTTATCTACATTTGTGATATTTTGGAAATGAAAATAACAGTAAACAACAGCAACATAGGAGAGTGAGAGGAGTGAGTGACATACAGTAACAACAAATAAAGCAAAAAAAAGCAATATTAAAATATTGATTAAACATGATTCCACCGCCACAACCCACAGCATTGTTATTCTGTCATTTTACATAATCACTGTGAGTGTTAAGTATAAGGTGACCCACTTTTAACGTGAAATTATTTTCAATTGTTACTTTAAACATTTTCATATATCGCAATAGTATTCGAGATAAAAGCATAAAAATAATAGAGTATTGAGTGGTTTGTCGATAATAACAAAAGATAATAAAAAAAATTTCGATTATTTTGCTTAAAGGCCACTTATAGATTTATTGTTTTTTTTTTTGTTAATGGTCTAGGCAGACGAAGTCGCAGATAAAAGTCAATTTGTAAATAAGACGGAAGTGTGTAGAAACAAATTACACTAGGCTGGATTTGTCTTGCCATAATAAACAAAAAGTACTTAGGTACGCTATTTATATATAAGTTTTAAAAATACATTTTACTCTGTCGATTGCAAAAGTTGGGATTTTGGGGTTGTTGTCGGGAGAAATGAGTATTAAAAATAAAAAGTTTATTTTTTTAACTAAGAGGCTACAAAAAGTACTTGATACAAAACTAATTTAAGTACACTTAATATTTAGATCGCCACATGTATGTGGCATTGGACTTTTCACCAATTTAAATCCTTTAGTAGTATTCAGAAAATATTCAAAATTCAAACAATATACTTCAAAGTCCAGTTAAATTACTAACTCAGATTCTATTAAATCAAAGGCCATACATTAACTTTCCGAGGAGCTGTTTGCCTAGAGATTTTGAATATTTGTCGGGAGTCTGAAAATCATTTAAAATGTCAGGAGGATTCAGACGATTTCCGACCATCCGGCAATCTTATATACATACCTAGTAAAGTTTTTATTACCAGTTGCGTCTATTATTTATTCTGTGGTTGCGTTGTCACCCCTGAGGACTAAGATATAATGTCTCGTTTCCAGTAAAAAGTCTCCGGTTATCTACAGTCGTCATACGTGTTACAACTACCTCTGCCACGTAAAATACTCGGCTATATAGGAAAATATAATGACAAAAACGGCACGTCTAAGAAATAAACATATTTTGAGGACACGTAATGTACATTATATGTTCTTTAACCCCTTAGAAATAAGTGGAGGTCTCTACTCAGTTACAAGGCGTATATAGACAATAGCTTTTTTACTTATAAAAACGACATACAGTAATCGATGGATCTTAATAACTGTTTTCTTATAAACACTTCCTCTTTAATGCCGCAGTTACTATCTTTCACGTCTGAGGCTAGTGAAAAGTTTGTTTATTTTGTTAATACTAGTAAACAGTTATCCGAGTATTACAGTAAACTGTGCAATTATCTATAACATTAAGTCATAAAGTCTAATTTAGTGCCGGATGTTATTTCAGCTTGGAGTTTGTACTGTATACTCATCCGCAACATAAGACATCATTATCATAATGGTACATACATAATATACCTACATGCTATGCTTTACAGTTTACAGTATGCATGGGAATGTAGAAAGTTTTTGGAACTGTGTAGCTTGGCACCCTTTTAGATCTTAACTCCTTTATACTCGTAGCGAAGACAATAATCCTAAAAGTTGTTGGTGTGTCGCCGAATTTGGCCCCCTTTCACATTTGGGTATGTTTTGGTGTGATGTCATTAATTTGGTGAAAAAGCTTTATCCTTTTATTAATTTAAATAAATATTAACATAACCTTCAACGTTTTTTGTTGTGTTTACGCTTCAATGTTTTCTATTTTTAATTTAAATTACAAGAATTAAATGTCGACAAAGTTATTGGTTTGGTTAGTTTTAAGTACCTACAGTATTTGAAACGCGCAGTTAATGCCAATAACTTTGAAGACACTGTAAATCAATACGTTGCAGTTTTCAGATTTTTTCCTTCGTAAGCGCTTAATGACCTTTACGCCAAAAGTTTCAAGTTGCTAAGTAACTTAGCAGTGGCATATGTTTTTGATGAGTGATGCAGTGAGTGATTAAAATTGCATATTTCAGAGCTTAATTACTCTAGAATTACAATAGATTTATTCATTAAAATTGATGCCTAGTATTCAAGAACCTTATTAAGTAAGTATGCAAAATAACAAGTGTGTAGGTCTAATAGTTTTTGAGTTAAGGGGGATCGAAAGTGATTCGAAATAGTTCTTGTAGATAAAGTAGTAGTAGTAGTAGTAGTAGTAGTAGTAGTAGTAGTAGTAGTAGTAGTAGTAGTAAGATATTCATACAGCTCGCGGCACGTAATTCTAGCGCTGAACAAAACGTGGAGTGGATAGCTGCAAATGTCGTTCCAAAACAATTAAGTGCATATCAGGTATGCGGTTTCGGCGGCTCTTCGCAGAGATAACACATCTTTACAGCTTATTGAGATTTTCGTTATTAATAAGTTGTTATTCATATTCACAAAATGTCGTTCGGTCGGAAAGCAAATCTAAATTCATGTAGACTATACAATATATCATGGAAAAGTGCTTTGTGGCATTCCTTGGAGGGAACTATGTTCAGCAGCGGACTTGTGGAAGGGCTGTAATGAAAATGAAAAATGATTTACTGTATTAGAATGATCCTTTTTAAACCAGTCGCAAGGGTACTAGGTTTGGAACCTGTATTACTACCCAGTAACCCGCTCATCCACCAATGTTAATCAGTAAAGAACAAAAAACAAGGCAAGATTAAGGAGGAAATTAAATTTAGAACACAATAATAAATACACGATAAGCGTGCACGCGTTTGTGTGTGTGTGTGTGTGTGTGTGTGTGTGTGTGTGTGTGTGTGTGTGTGTGTAACTACAGTAATGTACATTCTATACATAGCTGTACGAAAATTTGTACCTTATTATGAATCAAAAATTTACAAATTTGCATCGTGGTTTGATCATAAACTTATTAAATTAATGAATGGGAAAAAAAACAGGATAGGGAAGCGATATAATAAATATAAAAGTCCGTTAGACCGAATCAAACTAAAACCTATAGACGAGCGTTCTGAAAACTTAGCATCTAAGTATTACAATCGCTATGTAAGAAAATGTAAAGATGCACTCGCGAAAAATCCCAAACGAAAAGTTTTGGTCAATGGTAAAATACATAAAGGGTGAGTCAAGTACATTTCCGACAACTATGAGCGACGGATAATCTACCACTTCGGATAGTTGAGTAATATGTGAGAGAGCTTCTAATTTTTCTTCCGTTTGTAGTCTAGATGGTGATAATAGTTACAATGAATTCTTGTCCGATTACTTACAATCACTACTAAATAACAGTTTATGTCTCTCAAATCCAAAAATAGTATATGAGACAATATTAAAAAAAAAACTCAAAAGACTAGATTATAATAAAGGCGCAGGGCCAGATTGAATACCACCAATGTTTGTAACATGCGCCTAAGAACTAATATATACTTTAAAAATAATTTACAACTTGTGTTTAGCCTCTGGCGTGTTTCCTTCAAAACGGAAAATAGCAAAACTATTTCCCATACATAAGTCATTAAATATCGACATGGTTTCTAACTAGACCTATTACAATTCTGTAAAATTTTTGCCAAAACATTTGAGTTGTTAATTTGTATTAATGTTCAACAACCTCAAAGCCTTAGTGATCATTAGCATGGGTTCTTCAGATCCCGTTTCACTAGTACGAATTTAGTTCCCTTTACAGAGTTCCTGTTTGAGGCTATTTACATGGGCCATCAGGCTGGTGTTATTTATACTGACTCTAGCAAAGCTTTTGTCAAGATTTCGCATAAGATTTCGATTTATGAATTGTGTGCCTTCGGGATTTGTGACTCATTACTCAAATGATTGAATTCGTATTTATTTTAAAGGACCTTTTTTGTTGCAATCAATGATTTTCAATCAAATACTAAAATTATAGGTTCCGGTGTTCCTCAACGTTATCATTTAGGACCGGTTTTATTAAACTTCTTCATAAATGACATTAAATAATGACATTGACTTATGAAGAAATGTTTTCTGTTTTCAAAATATTTTTTGCATGCCGAAGATTTAAAATTTATTAGAATAATTAAGGGCGATGTTGATACTAAGTTATTATAAAGTGACATTGATATACTTACCCAATGGTACAGTAATAACATAATGTGCTTCAATACAAATAAATGTTATCATGTTAAATAATCCAGTAAACAGAATTTAATACATGTCAGTTACTTTATTCATAATACTGAAATTATAGAGACCATTCGGGATCTTGGCGTAATATATGATAAAAAGGTAACTTTCGTACCCCATTTAAATATTATTACTATAAGAGCATCTTAAATCTTGTACTTTATCTTATGAAAAAGAGAAAAGAAATGTTCCATAAGAAATTGAAAAATGTGCATTATAAAACTAAAATATTTCTTTCCAATAGTCTAGTTCGTAATATTTTAGATTATAGTGTGGTCTGGAGACCATGCTATACACTTTCAATGCGTAATGATCGTATTCAAAAATGTTTTCTCTGGCGTCTAGCATTTTCTGTGGGTTAAGCACAAGGTTAAGCAAAAAAAAACTGCAGCGCTATTATACCACTTAGTCCACCATCACGAAGAACTGTGTTGGGAAGGAATTTGCCTTATGCCAAATTCTGTAAAATTATTAATGGATACAGATAGCGTTGCCAGACGTCAGCATAAGGCCGGACACAGTCAGGCTTTTTGGTTGCATGTACGGCCTAATTAGTCGGACTGTCCCGCCTTTGTTAGTCTCTTTGTATTTGACCATTTTTTACATTTTTCATGTACTTACGTGCATACTATTGCAATTATTGAAATTAAAATTGTAATGAATATTGAATTATTATTAATGATAAACAAGAAGGATTCATTCAATTTTATTGTTATTTCATTATAATTTAAGAAGATTTTTGGTAAACGATAAAAGCATATTTTTACTTTAGAAAAAATAATTGTAAGTACCCGGATGACCCTTTTTTTTGAAATTACATTTAGATACAAATTACATACTGATGAATAATATTTTTTGATCTTATTGACATAATAGAAAAAACTGAATTGGTTATTTGAATAAAAATCATGAGTGCAATTAGTTTAATTAAATTTTCGTATTTATAAAAAATACTAAAAAAGGGCTCGAAATAATAGATTTGCTCACAAAAGAAGGGAAGTTGAAAAAAAAAGGAAAAAAATCGGAACTAAGACTGGACGCGAACCAAGGCATTACGATTTCGCAACCGCTCGATGTCGACTTGAGCTATTACGATTATTAACACAGTGTCAAAATTTACCTTCTTAAATTGTAGCAGTTTTTAATTGCCCGAAAACACGGACAAAAAGACATTTTCTAAAAATAAATCCTAGCTAGATCGATTTACTGCCCCCGAAACTCCCTCTCCACAAAGTACGCCATTGTCAACAATATCTAGAAAAGCCAGGTCGGATCGCTAGTGAAATACAGCCGACTCTCGTTAATTCGAAACTCTAGGGACTCTTAAAATATTATGAATTATCGAGTGTTTGAAATATCAAATGATTCGAAGTTTTTGAGAGAAAATAAATAAAATTTCGAATTAATAAGTGTTGATATTTGTTGTGTTGTTATTTATTAACTGATAACAATGGCAAAGGTTTAGGGGTACTCGTACATTCGTGTACATATTCATAATGTGAATTAGTTAGTTAGTTAGTTCTTTCGAAAGTACTCTGTTATACTAGTTTTTTAAGAGAAAAAGTGCCAGTAATGCTTTTTCATCACTTTCGTTTTGTAGACAGAAACTCTGTAAGGTATCAAATGAAGCTTTTGCTTCCTTAACTGACACCACTGCCAAAGTTTCTGATGTATTGTACTCATCTTCATCGTTGCTTTTTCATTCATATCTGTCGCAGATAAAGTTTCGCCATCGGTTAGTGAACCTGATAATTTATGAGTTTAACTCTCATAAACTTTAATCAATTTTGAGTAGAAATCGTAGGCCATGTTTTAAATAAATTATAGATATTTTATATGTTTGTATATATATTATATATACAATTATATAAAATATCTATATATTATAGTAAAGTCGTGAATGCAAATTGGATTCATTAGTCTTTATGTTCTTTTTTGTTCACGCAATGCTTTATCGTTTTCATGCATTAACAATATTATGTAAATTCTTGAAGGCTATACATTACTCAGTGCTAAATTTAATGACATTTTTAATGTCAAGAAAATATTATTAATCCGGCAATGACGTGAAATTAATAAAGCGGACTATGACACCGGTACGTAGTATTACTGATATTTATTCTGTGGCACCGGGTCATCATGACACCGATTTATCAACATTTTTTTCATGACACTAAAAGTGTTGCATTTATTTATTTAAGTATTTATTAAATAAGTGTTACTTGCGTAGGTGGTAAAATAAAGAAATACTCATGTTTTATAAATCAAACTTTTATTTGAAAACATAACTTGGATATTTTTTTTTATTAAAGTATTCCAAATAATAATGGGGATCAATCATCTTATATACTAAAAGGAGATGAGACTAACTTTTTATCGTAACAATAATAAGACACCAGTATTCTATTTTCTTATTAAGAGAAGAGAAATGAATAACAGTAATTATTGCAGTACGGAATCAAATCCGGCATGCATTTACAAGTACGAGGTTTCTATTTGACTGACTTTGCGAGTCGCTGAAACCTTCTCGAGGAGTTTTTTGGTGAGTTCTGCCGCGTTTCGCTATTGTTATTATGTTCAAGAAATGATCTTCCATGTCGGCGACCAAATCAGTATTTTCATCATCATCATCATTACAGCCCTTCACAAGTCCACTGCTGAACATAGGCCTCCCCCAAGTAATGCCACAAAGCACTTCCTGCATATCTTACCAGGTCGTCACTCCATCTAGTGGGGGGTCACCCTACACTACGCCTACCGGTACGAGGCTGCCACTCAAGAACCTTTCTTCCCCATCGGTTATCGGTTCTTCGAGCTATATGGCCGGCCCATTGCCACTTCAGCTTACTAATCCGTTGGGCTATGTCGGTCACTCTGGTTTTACTGCGGATATCCTCATTTCTGAGTCTATCACGCAAAGAAACTCCGAGCATAGCCCTCTCCATAGCTCGCTGAGCGACCTTGAGCGTCCTCATACGGCCAGCAGTGAAGGACCACATCTCAGATCCGTAAGTCATCACTGGCAACACGCACTGGTTGTACAATCTAGTTTTTAGAGATTGAGGTATACCTGACGAGAATATATGTCGTAATTTCCCGAACGCTGCCCAGCCGAGTTGAATCCGTCGATTGACCTCTCGGTCAAAGTTGGACTTACCTAGTCGGACTATTTGTCCCAGGTAAACGTACTCGTCAACAACTTCGAGCATAGTGCTCCCAACAACTACCGGCATAGGTGTGACATGGACATTGAACATGATCTTTGTTTTGTCAGACGGTCTTTATAGAGGGGAGGGAGGGAACTGTTACCGTTACTATTACACTCATAGAATACTATAATACATAATAGAATGGCTGTCAACCTTATTTTGTACGACCATAGGCGTCGCCGGGAGCAGAGATACAAGCATTCACTGTGTTGAGATTTTAATACGTATTTATTTGTAAATAGTGTGCAATTTGGCATTTTCTAAATAATTTACATGCGAAATTTGGAAACGATTGTAACGTCAAAATACATCTCGTGTTGACTATGTATGTAATTATAGTATTCTATGGTTACACTGTTTCATTGCCTAACATAGGCCTCCGCCATAGATAGCTTAATACTTTTACCATAGTTGCCACACAAGACAAGCGGATTGGCAACCGCAGTTTAATATTTTTTAGTGGTTATGAGGAAGACACTGCTGTACATCTCATAGTTCGTTTCTCTCTGTCGCCTCTTATACGCCACCCATTGACGATAGGGGTGGTGGCTATTCTTACACCGCCACTACACTGTTTTCTCGCTACACGATTTACGTTCTCTGCTACAGCAATCCTTTCATTATCCTAGTTACAGCATCATGCCAACTAACTTCTCTCTTACTATTAGATAATAGTTTTAGAGTTATAAACTGGTCGAAAGTAGCTCAAAAGAGTTCGTGTAAATGTACATGCCTTGGTCCGATCGTTAGATTTCGGCAGATTATATCATACACACGCTCTTTTCTTTTTCGAACTTGGTTGACGCACTGCCGTGTGTTCAGATACACAATTGAACGTCGTATAGATTACAAATGATATAATGTTTTTGCTAGTTCATTTTCTTTAATTATTTTTAGCGAAAACTGCTGCTGTTTCCCGAAGGGACTCGACATTTGGGGGACAAGCTTCTACCATTCCGAAAAGGCGCCTTCCACGTTGCGATGGACGCTCGGGCCCCTATCCAGCCTATCGTTGTTTCGAAATATCATTTCTTGGATGCAGACCAACCTCGTTTTGGATCCGGTAAGCATTGTTTAGATTTTTAAAAGAGTAATAATGTTAAAAGAAATATAATTACGAGCCTTACTTCTGGAAGTTATAATAGGAATTGAGGAGGAATAGGAAGCCTATTCCGGTAAACAAATATTTGGACCCGTAAGTAGCTGATTCGTACACTACGGAGCAAATTGGGTAAGTTAAGCTCACACGATATTTAAATAAAATAAAGAAAGACGGAAATGTTACCAATATTATTAAATATATAACCACCAGACCAACCAGACTTTCCATTCAATATTCATAATTGAAAACAAATTTACTAGCTACTGTATCTTTATACTTAAAAACCGAATCCATACATTATTTGCCGTATCAGATTTCAGACATAAGTATTACTGTTATAGAAAAATTAAGTGAAACCTATAGACTAATGATCGGCGTGGCCTCGCGTGAGAAAGGACGATAACGAATTTTTAAGTTATACAATAATCTTTATAACTTTTAAACATATTTAGGTAAAAAATTTAATTGTTCTAAGAACTGAACTGAACAAGATTCACCAATCTTAAGCTCACAAAACACTTTTTTCTCACTTAAACCAACTTGTAAACTCCTTAAATCGCCATGTTGTTAAAGTTGTTTAGCAAACTGTAGAGTTTGCTAAACAACTTTAACAACATAGCGAATATCAGTAAATGCTATATGAATAAAAAAAATGATGACTAAAATCATTCCTATCATTAAATCGTTAAACATTATGATTTTAATTATATAAATATTGTTATTTCTATTTCTATATCATACCATTTCTTATTTCTGTTATATTACATATGGCAACTTCTAATAACATAATTGCGTTTAGTTTATGAATAAATTACGTTTATTCTTTAAAATCTTTTTATTGATATTATTAATTACTTCCAAGTTGTAAAAATATAAAACTTATATGGAAATTAATGGCTTAGTTGTCTTAATATATGGTACAAATTCTATAACAAAACAACAAAAAAAGCATGCGGTACAGTACTAAATCTGCCATTCCCCTTTATATGGAACCCCGAATTAAAAGGTATTTAATAAATAAACGATGCATATATAAACACACACACACACACACACACACATATATATATATATGTTTATAATGTGTATACATATACTAATTTCCTACAATTATTTACTATCGGCTTCCATCCATAATTTGTTATTATTTCACAGAACATGAACTATGAAATAAATTTACTATTTTATTCACTTTAAACGTATAATATTCAATGTATTGAACAAAATATTAATTCACAAAATTGTTCAAAGCGAAATAAAATTACGAAAGACGCGCACATTTTCTTTCCCTCTTTCTCTCATAGCCGGTTAGGCTATGAGAGAAAGAGGAAAAGAAAATGTGCGCGCGCACTGCTCTCTCTTGCTTATATCCCCCGTTCATCATATCAACTCCCGTTCGCCCCGCCCGATCACTCTTTCATAACGATTTCGTCACGCGTTCGCCAGCTTACTCCCCAAGTCAAGCGTGCGTAAAGAAGTTTTACTTCAAAAAAGGATATATTTGCAATAGTTGACACGCTTGGCAAGTGGGTTGGCAACCACAGTTTTATTTTCGTTACTAAGAAGGCGCTGCTGCCAATCTCCTGATTTGTTTCCCTTTGTCGCCTTTCCTACACCCACGGGATGTTAAGAGAATGATGAGAAATTAAGTTTAAACTGCAATATATTAACGTCATAATAATATTTACATGCTACGCAGATAAACAATGACCGCTGGGTTATCGAAACAAACAACAGAATCACTGATACGTATATCGAAACTAATGTCATTAATTAAAACCATCAAAGACATCAACTAAATAGTGTACACAAGGGGATTAAGAACAGACAAAATCTTTCTTTTCTAATTGCTTTCGAATGTACGTAACGCCGTTGGTCATACGCCTGACCTTTCTCGGATAGTGTCGGATTGTCGTTTCGTCGGACTATGAGATTTCGGAAATAAAGGAAAATAAGTTTAGCTGAATGGGCCACAGCAAATACTTTTTTTATAGAAGAGGGGGGCAAACGAGCATGCGGCTCACCTGATGTTAAGTGATTACCGCCGCCTATGATCAACCACAACACCACGGGGAATTGCAAGTGCGTTGCCAGCCCTAAAGTAAGCTTATTCCTATTGTGAACTTCCAAATAATTCCATACCAGTTATTGTATTGTTGGAAAAACTTCTGTCCACTAGTGGATACAAAAAAGACTGTTGATTTACGGTTGATGTCGAGTTTGCTCGCGTACTTTTTAATTTTAAGGTTAGCGCTTAAGGCCGAATACGACGCGATTGACCTTGCTCGTTTCGCAGCAAACCACGCGCCTTCTATCGAACATCACGTGTGTTACCCGTACGCTTTGTTTATATAGACATGTATAATATAATCAAAGTCGTACGGGCTTTGATTATATTATATTTGACTGAGCTAGCTCAGTATGCAGAGTAATGGACAACACAGAGAGCATTGCTTACTTCTTAACTAAATCTTTCTTATTTATAATATTAGTTCCTATAGATTATAAATTCTGTACTTTATTCGTTATAAAATATTGTTCGAAAAGTTATTGAATTGATATCGATTTTTTTTTTCTTAATTGGTGCATCGTACGTAAAGAACCTCATATAACTGAAAATGTTTGTTCTTGTGAGTCTTACAAGATGCCGTAATGCAAATTGCATAAATAATAAATAAAAGAAAAACTAAAAAGTTCGTGACTGACCCATAGTGGGGATAGGTACTGTGTATGTAAATTCTCACAAGACTACTCCGACTGGTCAATCACTTCACATCCGAAGTATTTCGGTTTTTCTTAATTATGTACTTACCCCAAGCTTTCGGAAAATACATTGACTATGACATTATTTGCGGTCTCTGTGCTTGCACTACTCTGTACATTCTTTTCCGACTCGGTCTTGATATTTACATTTTAGTGTTTCACACTTGAAACTAGAAAAGTATAAATGATCAGTTTGGCTAATGTAAAAATGCAGCCTATTAGGCAGCCTCAAATAAAAAAATTACCTTACAAAAAATATAAGTAACCTCAAAATACAACATTCGAGCAGCGTTCATGCGATAAACTCTCTTTGTTTTACCACTTAGGTAACATTTATTTCTTTTCTTACCCATAATCACATGTGTAGTCACTTAAACGCGTATAAAACACTAAATTAACGATTTTCGCTATAGACACAATGACTGTTGTCACCTTACGTCACACGTCGAAGCGCCTGGTAATTTATTACGGCAAACTTTTATCTGGCAATTTGCGATATTATTTTTAGGTGTTTTTAATTAAAACGAATTATGTTAATAAATAATATTTTGTATCGAAAATAAAGACGGCAGGCATCTTCGGAATCACAATACATACATTTTTACGTAAAAGAATTTTTCCTAAATTAAAATTCACACAGTTTTGGAAGAACAATCATTTTTAAATATCATTTCTTAACATTTTTTTATTTGTTTGTATATTCATTTATTTTAAAATTTTAAAACTGCGGTCACCTTGTGAAGGAACCGAATAAACCTACAAAAAATGTTTTAACACTTAGAATTACTTCAGGTCAAAGTTGTAGTGAAGAGAAATACATTAAATTTCGCCAGTTCTCTTCGTATTCGGCCTTAAGTCAGCTCCATCGCTGCTCATAAAAAACGTTAGCGAATTATTCATACGATTTAATATCGTCTATAATTGAAAAACAAATTTTGTATCAGTATGTATTATATTCAGAAATAAACTAACCAACTTCCAAAAAAAACTTTTAATAGGTATTATTATTATGATCATTTGTTGTTGTCTGGCTGTATCAAATAAAGCGCGATAAGGCTCCTAGTTACTTTTGTTTTGACGAATTTAAAGGAAGTCGTGAGTTCATTGAGGATAAGATAAATTACATAAACACTAAACTCAACGACTTCAACTTTCATCATCAATACAACGTTTCAGCATCCAAATGCGAGATGTAATGACATATTAATATTTACGTTATACAACACGTAACATATGTAATTAACGCACTTTGAGAAAGTAGTTTGTTCAGTATCGTTTACTTTTTTTTCGTTTAGGTCGTATCGGTCCGGAAAAATCGCCGGTAGTAAACTATTCCACAGAGAGGTTGTACGTGGAAGAAAACTCCTTGTGAAACGTACAGTGGTGGACCGCCAAGCATCAAGATGGTGTGGATGGTATCGGGAAGTTTGCCGTGTAGTGCGTTCACGAAATTTGGCGGCTGAGATTAATCCGAACAATTCCTCAGAGCACTCCCCGTGATAGATGCGATAAAATACGCAAAGAGATGCAACATCTCTTCGCAGCGCCAGTGAATCGAGCCGATCGGAAAGCACTCGGTCGTCGACGATTCGAGCCGCTCTGCACTGGACGCGGTCAACTGGAAGGAGCTGGTACTGGGGAGCCCCAGCCCAGAGATGGGAACAGTATTCCATGTGCGGCCGAACCTGCGCCTTGTAAAGTTGCAGGCGGTGTGCCAGCATGAAATACTGTCCCGCTCTGTTGAGCACGCCAAGTTTTTTAGAGGCCAATTTGGCCTTCCCTTCCAAGTGACCACGAAACTGCACGCCACTCGATATGTCGACGCCGAGGATTCCGATACTGGCTGAGGCAACAAGGGGAGTGCCTTGAAACTGAGGGGATACGACAAAGGGGTTCTTTTTAGCGGTCAACGCGCAAACTTGTGTCTTCTGGGGGTTAAACTGGACTAGATTTAGTCGTCCCCAATCCGAGACTCTGTTCAGCAAAGACTCGACTTCTGACACAAGTTTGTCCCGGCACTCGGAGACGTTTTCCCGAGAAATATTGGCTCGGCCGGTGTAAAGAGCATCACCAGTGCTGTCATCCGCATAGCAATGAATGTTACGGGTATGCAACATATCATTGATATGCAGAAGAAACAGCGTTGGCGATAGCACGCAGCCCTGTGGAACACCAGCATTAATAGGCTTGCAATCGGAGCTTGCACCGTCTACAACGACCTTGATGCTCCGATCTGCAAGAAAGCTGGTGATCCAATCGCACAATTTCTCGGGAAGCCCATAGGAAGGGAGCTTCGAAAGAAGCGCTTTGTGCCAAACCCGATCGAAGGCCTTCGCAACGTCCAAACTAACGGCCAATGCCTCCCCCTTGAACTCTACTGCCTCCGCCCATCTGTGCGTGAGGTAGACCAGAAGATCACCAGCTGACCGACCATGGCGAAAACCGTATTGGCGGTCACTAATCAGCTGGTGATCCTCAAGGTACCTCATGAGCTGGCAGTTTACAATGGACTCCATTGTTTTGGAGAACAAGGAGGTGATGGCGATTGGCCGGTAGTTGGACGGGTCTGAGCGGTCGCATTTTTTTAGGGATCGGGTGGACAAAAGCCGTCTTCCATGATTTTGGGACTACGCCTAGGGAGTAGGAGTACCGGAAAAGACGCGTTAAAACCGGTGCCAACTCGGGAGCACACGTCCTCAGCACAATTGGGGTATTCCGTCAGGCCCACTCGACTTGTGGATGTCCAGGGAGAGGAGTGCTTTGCGAACCGAGCGCTGTGTGAACTGCACTTCCGGCATGGAGCACTCACACCGCGGGATGGTCGGCGGCGTACTCCCCCCGTCATCGAGAGTCGAGTTAGACGCAAAGAAAGAGCCTAGAAGATCGGCTTTCTCCTTTGCAGTATGGGCCAGTGAGTCGTCCTCCCTGTGCAGAGATGGAAGAGATGGCTGACAGAAATTCCCCTGGACAGCCTTGGCGAGAGACCAGAATACACGGGTTCCAGAAGGAAGGCGAACTAGTTTCTCGCCAATTCTGCCTATGTGGCAGAATTGGCGAGAAACTAGTTCGCCTCTATATATATCTGCCTAAGTCAGAGACTTTGCCTTGGCAATGACTCTTTTGAAGGACCTAGAGGCGGAATTATACTTCTTTTTTAGAGCGCTGGTGTTTACATCCCGGGACGCTGATGCGTCAGCCCAGGCTTGGTAGCACTCCTGCTTATAGCATGATGCTATTTTACAGGAGCGACCAAACCATGGCTGAGACTTGCCTCCAATGGGCACCACAGAGTAAGGAATAAAAAGTTCCATACCCTGAAGTACCACATCAGTAACAGACTCCGCAACAACGTTGGGATCATCCGGCGAGAAGCAAACCCGCCCCCAAGGGTAGGATGCAAAGAAAGACCGCAGCCCATCCCAATCGGCTGACCTATAGTGCCAAACACGGCGGCAGCCTGCAGAATGCAACCGCGATTTCAGCGTGAGTAGCACAACACTCCGGACCAGACAATGGTCCGAGGAGCCTAAAGGGGCGTCGACGGAAATCTGATATTCGTCCGGGTGAGAGGTCAGCAGAAGGTCCAACAGGGAAGGTGCATGATCTTCCACATCTGGAATCCACGTAGGCGATGTAACCAGTTGTGTCAGACCATATGCCAAGGCAAAATCATGAACAGATCTCCCCGCATGATCGGTTAAACGTGAACCAAGCTATTCGGCGTGATGGGCGTTAAAGTCGCCGAGGATCACGATCTCTGCGGAGAGGATCTGCTGTAGCAACAAATCTGCAGCCATTTGGACGTGGTCGAAGAGTCGGTCTGTTTCGGCATTACCGCTATGGGACCTATAGAGGCACCCGTAGACGCGCGGATGGTCGTCGCTGTCTACGCGTAGCTAAAGGATGGACAGGTCCGAACCTTCAAGTCTGCCGAGGCATCGAGAACAGATGTCCTCTCTGACGTAAACGCAAACTCCAGCCCGAGGCACAAAGGAGTGTTCCAGTTTGTACCCCGGGTAGGAGAGATACGAGACATCAGCCGGAGAGGACACCTGCGTCTCGGTCAGAAAGAGCAGAGCCGGCCTCGCCGTCTCGAGATGGTAGTGGACGGCGTTTAGGTTAGAGTGAAGTGCCTTGATATGGCAGAAATTCACGGACAGCGTGGCAGGGGTCGCCTTGGTCTTGTTGCTCCGTTTGCCCCGAGCAGTTGTAGTCTTGAGCGGAATTTCCCCCCCCCCCCCCCCGAATACGTGGGGCAGCCTGAGCACCCACGTTCAGAAGTGGAGAAACATGGTCGTGGATGCTCAGAGAGGGATTCTCCAGGGGTGCTGGTACCCTCCTGGGGTAGTCTATCATTATTTAATTCCGCTACCATGTTGATGGGGGGGGGGGGATTTGGGCCTCCGGCCACCTGCACTCACCAGACAAAACGCGGAAGCAGAGCTTCCACTTCACGCCGGTATTCTGTGAGGTCGTGGTACCACCCCGGTTTGAGCCGGCCCATACGTGCAACAGCAAAGCTGCCGCGTGGCTCTACCACTGTTAAAACTTGTTACTGAATCGATTCCTATCATTTTTAATATAGGTAATTTTTTATCCCAAAAATAATTAAAACTACGTAAATTAGAGTCACACTAAACCTTTACAGTCAAAACAAACTGAAGTGGTCCGTAACTTAAGGCAATAAGACTTTTAAGAGTGCAGTTTTATTTGTATTATTACTAATTCTGTCATTCAATAAAAATAAAGAAAAATGAACTTTATTTCAAGCACGTTAAAGTCTTTGCGTTCGTGGATTTCTACTGTGACCACAACATACTTCCGGAATTAGTATAACTTACTTACTTACTTACTTATCGTCACGCACAATCCCTAACGGGGTAGCCAGAGAGAACAGATCGCCAAGTGTCACGATCCTTACATACCTCTTTCGCTTCTTTCAGGTTCATTAACTTCTTCATACATGCACGTCTAGGTATCCGAGTACTCTTGACCCTCCCCTCTTCGAGCAATTTGCTCACATGGTCTTCGAAAGTTAGTCTCGGTCTACCTCGACACCTTTTAATATTTACTTTCGCTCTATATATTTTCTTCACCATTCGGTCTTCACTCATTCGTTCAACGTGTCCAAACCATTGGAGTACGCCCCTATCAATTTTTGTGATAAGGTCATCTTTCAATCCTGCCATATTGCGAATCTCTTCGTTTCGCTTTCGGTCGGCTATGGTAACGCCACACATTTTACGAAGAGATCGCATCTCCACTGCATTCAACTTGCTTTTATGCTTCTTCTGGCATACCCAGGTTTCGCTGCCATATAACAAAGTCGGTACCAACACTGCGTTATGTATTGCAAGGCGTGCACTCTTCACCACGCCTTGCCTTTTTATTAATGCATTCAGGGCACCATTGACTTTGTTTCCGGCAGCGACACGCCTATCCACATCTAAATCACATCTTCCATCCCGGCTGAAAGCACTCCCCAAGTATACAATTTCATTTACCTGTTCTAGACATTCCTGATTTACCCATATTTCACATTTCGTTCTCTCTTCGTCTTCTCGTATAACTAATTTTATAAATAATCAGTGCATAAAAATGTTTAACTAAATTCAAGTATATGTATTATAACATAATGTAGTAATTGGGGTGTCTGAGGGTGTGCGTTAATTACGTTACATATTGTATATTTGTTACTACAATTGACTCTAAAACTTGATATGAATTGGCGAGAAACTAGTTCGCCTTCCTTCTGGAACCCGTGCATTCTGGTCTCTCGCCAAGGCTGTCCAGGGTAATTTCTGTCAGCCATCTCTTCCATCTCTGCACAGGGAGGACGACTCACTGGCCCATACTGCAAAGGAGAAAGCCGATCTTCTAGGCTCCTTCTTTGCGTCTAACTCGACTCTCGATGACGGGGGGAGTACGCCGCCGACCATCCCGCGGTGTGAGTGCTCCATGCCGGAAGTGCAGTTCACACAGCGCTCGGTTCGCAAAGCACTCCTCTCCCTGGACATCCACAAGTCGAGTGGGCCTGACGGAATCCCCCCAATTGTGCTGAGGACGTGTGCTCCAGAGTTGGCACCGGTTTTAACGCGTCTTTTCCGGTACTCCTACTCCCTAGGCGTAGTCCCAAAATCATGGAAGACGGCTTTCGTCCACCCGATCCCTAAAAAAGGCGACCGCTCAGACCCGTCCAACTACCGGCCAATCGCCATCACCTCCTTGTTCTCCAAAACAATGGAGTCCATTGTAAACTGCCAGCTCATGAGGTACCTTGAGGATCACCAGCTGATTAGTGACCGCCAATACGGTTTTCGCCGTGGTCGGTCAGCTGGTGATCTTCTGGTCTACCTCACTCACAGATGGGCGGAGGCAGTAGAGTTCAAGGGGGAGGCATTGGCCGTTAGTTTGGACATTGCGAAGGCCTTCGATCGGGTTTGGCACAAAGCGCTTCTTTCGAAGCTCCCTTCCTATGGGCTTCCCGAGAAATTGTGCGATTGGATCACCAGCTTTCTTGCAGATCGGAGCATCAAGGTCGTTGTAGACGGTGCAAGCTCCGATTGCAAGCCTATTAATGCTGGTGTTCCACAGGGCTGCGTGCTATCGCCAACGCTGTTTCTTCTGCATATCAATGATATGTTGCATACCCGTAACATTCATTGCTATGCAGATGACAGCACTGGTGATGCTCTTTACACCGGCCGAGCCAATATTTCTCGGGAAAACGTCTCCGAGTGCCGGGACAAACTTGTGTCTGAAGTCGAGTCTTTGCTGAACAGAGTCTCGGATTGGGGACGACTAAATCTAGTCCAGTTTAACCCCCAGAAGACACAAGTTTGCGCGTTAACCGCTAAAAAGAACCCCTTTGTCGTATCCCCTCAGTTTCAAGGCACTCCCCTTGTTGCCTCAGCCAGTATCGGAATCCTCGGCGTCGACATATCGAGTGACGTGCAGTTTCGTGGTCACTTGGAAGGGAAGGCCAAATTGGCCTCTAAAAAGCTTGGCGTGCTCAGCAGAGCGGGACAGTATTTCATGCCGGCACACCGCCTGCAACTTTACAAGGCGCAGGTTCGGCCGCACATGGAATACTGTTCCCATCTCTGGGCTGGGGCTCCCCAGTACCAGCTCCTTCCACTTGACCGCATCCAGCGCAGAGCGGCTCGAATCGTCGACGACCGAGTGCTTTCCGATCGGCTCGATTCACTGGCGTTGCGAAGAGATGTTGCATCTCTTTGCGTATTTTATCGCATCTATCACGGGGAGTGCTCTGAGGAATTGTTCGGATTAATCCCAGCCGCCAAATTTCGTGAACGCACGACACGGCAAACGTCCCGATACCATCCACACCATCTGGATGCTTGGCGGTCCACCACTGTATGTTTCACAAGGAGTTTTCTTCCACGTACAACCTCTCTGTGGAATAGTTTATCACCGGCGATTTTTCCGGACCGATACGACCTGGGGACCTTCAAGAAAAGAGCTTACTCCTTTCTAAAGGGCCGGCAACGCACCCGCAATTCTCCTGGTGTTGCGGTTGATCATGGGCGGCGGTAGTCACTTAACATCAGGTGAGCCGCATGCTCGTTTGCCCCCTCTTCTATAAAAAAAAAAAAAAAAAAAAAAAAAAAGACAGTTCGGTACTAGAAGTCCGGTATGTATGTACTGACCCAATTTTTTAACATTGACTAATATTTTTATGTTATTGTGTTATAGACGTGTGATAAATATTGCACGTGACGGATATAGTAAAAATATCTTACTTTGTAGAAAAAATAAACGTAATTTTTTTTAATTCTATCAATTATCAATTACCGTGGTAGTGGCGGTGTAAGAATATTCACTACTCCTTAATATGTTATCATCTCGTGGGTGTCACAAGAGGCAACACAGGGAAAAAATTAGATGGGCAGCAGCATCTTTCTAATAACGACTAAAAGTAAAAATTGCGGTTGCCAAACCGCTTGCCAAGTGTGGCAACTATGGCAAATATCCCTCCTATGAGGCAATTCATGAGGTAGGCCTATGTTCAGCAGTGGACTTAAACAGACTGTAACGATAACGGTAAATTAAGAAAACCATCGTGTTAATTTAAAAAAAAAAGTAAATACATGTTCGAGCTATTTCATTTTGCCGTAATCACCAACAAAATAAACTGTGCAGTGAACAGTGATACATAATGTAATGGAGAAGATAACAAGGTTACAATATTAAACTTTTAAATACGTAGGTAAAATGTCTAGACCAAACACATAGTTCTAGTTTTTATTTCACATCGATCGGTGCACTATTACCGAAGTTATAGGCGTGAAAAGTTTACGTACATTTTTAAAATCTCGCCCGTGCCCGCGAGTAGCGCGTGACGTCATAGATTCCATGCGGCCGCGCCACCATACCGTTCCAGCGCGCCGATCATACGTTTGTAGTCATTGAGTTTAATATATAAATCAATGTTTGTAGTAATATTTCGCGGGTGAGTTATTTTCCCTCGTGCGCTCTGGTGTTTTTAAGTATTTAATGATGGAAGAAGGGTTTCAAAAGGTCAATCTGACAATCTTCCAATAGTCCGTGACATGATGGTGGCGGAATATTTTCTAAGAAACAAAGATTTTGTCGCGGCTGAAATACGCATAAGAATAACATAATATTTTATAACCTAGGTACCCATTAATACATTAATACTTCTGGGTTTCATTTGCTAATGATAAGAATAAGTATAACAAAAATACGTAAACATTCCTTACCTACCTACTTACTATCTGCCTCTAAAGCCCCATTTACATTCAGCCACTGCCACTGCTCCCCGCGCTGCCGGCAATACTTCCCTAAATACTGCCGTAGCAGGATCGCGGGAAGTGTGTATTTACACTCTGCCCTACCACTCATATCACCATTATCACTTTCGGCTTTCGCCTATGGCAGACGTCGAAATAATTACAGCTTCCGCGCTGTGTCTTCTTGCAATACAAAATTATGTTAATAATTTAAAAAGATATCAAGTTCAAAAGAAGATAGATAGATAGCTAAAAAATTTATTTGCTTAAAAACATGGTACATAAGATCATCAATGACGTGGAACTGACATGTTTTGCCATAATTGGCATGCAAAATGATATGAAATACAGCTAATTACACAAACCCAATGTTAAATAAATAAAAAAACAGTTAGGTACAAACATTCTTTTTGAATTCAAATATTATGTAAAATTAAATACTTATACAGATCCACTCTATTTTTAAATTCATATACAGTAATTTGTTCATAAATTATTAATTGAATTATTACATTATTGTTACATAAAATAATCTGAATGATAGGGTGAAAAATTGTGTGATAAGAGAAGAGTGTGGTTTGCAAGATGATGTTGTGACCAGGATTAAGAAAGGAATGCTTCGGTGGTTTGGTCATGTGGAAAGAATGAATGAGGAAAGAGTGACAAAGAAAATTTATGTTGCAGAAGTGAATGACAGAGTCGGAAAGGGACGTCCTAGGCGAAAATTTATCGACCAAATTGGCGATTTATTGAAAACGGGCCAAATTAGGAGTACCCTTAACCGACGAACATGTATGCGGAGGTGTATGGATGTGAAGGAGGCGAGAGAGGTGTGTCAGGAACGTGCCAAATGGAAGTCTGTAGTCTCTGCCTACCCCTCTGGGTGACAGGCGTGAGTGTTTATGTATATATTATATATATATATATATATATATATATATATATATATATATATATATATATATATATATATTATATAAATAATATTAAATATTATATGAGATTAGTTATGCTATTATTATTTTTATAATTACACTACAGTATAAAATATTCATAATTTTAATTACAATAAAATTATAATTTAAAAATCTCGGGCGAATATAACCATATAACTTATTTTACATTTTAATAAACAAATAATCAATATGAGTTACTAATCGTTTTTGGAAATAAAATGTCAATGTTCATTAATTCCTTAAACTAAATTTTATATTAATATAATAAATTTGACGAATTTATAATTAATTATGTACATAGGTACTATGTTATCTCAAAAAGAAAATTCGTATTCGTAGAAGATGATGAAATGTGGTTTTTATCGTTGAAATACCATATAGTTTTTCTGATTCCAGCAGTTCTAAAAACTTTATTGTAGTTTCATTATTCCACTTGAAAGGCATTTTGGTGCATCGTACTTATTTAATAACAAGACGGCACGCACGTCCGTTCATCCAGGCGCTTGGCGTGAAGTATTGTCAGTAATCTTTGGCGCGAAGTGAGCGATGGAGCTGAATGTGAACACTCACTGCCGCTCGTGCTGCCCGTCCTTTGACTTCCGCACGAAAAACCGACATTTGAGCGAGCATAGGGCAGTGGCGGCGGCAGCGGCAGTGTCAGCGCGAGTAGCCCGTTTACATACTGCCCTGCCCGCTGCCCTGCTCACTTCCCTGCCCTATAGGGCTGAATGTAAATGGGGCATAACTAGTTTTGTTTTCTTAATCTTCATAAGTGTACCCTGATCTCTTTGTGGTTTTTATGGTTAAAAAAATTCCTGTTGTATATAAAGAAATTTACTACAAATATACCTTCGGTGTATAAAAATATGATTTTATCTAAAAATCAGATGTTTTCAATATTAATAGAAAAAGGTTCGCATTATTATTATGATTAAAAGCGTAGTTATATATTCTTCAGGCAGGGGATCAATGTCAATATTATCATCTAGAGTAGTCACAGGATCGAGAACATATATCTATGCTCAATTTCTTGTGAAGTAATGGCAATCGCATGTGCAACTGTTTCTGACCTAGATTTGGCATTTAGTTTTGATAGTAAAAATCTTTGGGGTTTTTCTGTATACCGATTTTGACAAGCAAACTAGTGAGGCAAAACATCTTTTTTTAAGTTTGAGGGGACCACCAACTAGTTTGTACTTCACGTAGTTTTCCATATCGTTTTCGACCTAGAACAAAATACAAACTTATTTAAAGTCTATAAAAAA
Organism: Parnassius smintheus behrii; assembly: GCA_036936625.1. NCBI lineage: Eukaryota > Metazoa > Arthropoda > Insecta > Lepidoptera > Papilionidae > Parnassius > Parnassius smintheus. Next base: position 43,365,727 of record JAUPFT010000001.1, on the reverse strand, counting down.
TAAGGAACCTCGTAATTTGTATTCCATCAATATTTAAAATATTTACCAACTATGTAATACATAAAAATAGGACTATACGAAAAAAAAATTAAGTGCTCCACTTCATAATCAAACTTCTTTCATTATTTGCGGCCCGCAAAGTATGCAGGTTGAACAGCTCTGCGATGTGTTTAGTTTTTGCTCGAAATATCGTAAAAATATAAAAACGTTTGTTAACATATTCCATATTTTAACCTTTATATGCATTATAAACATTTTAAAATTTGCTGCAATCATAGGTAGGTATCTAAACTTACGAACTCACGACAGGTCATTGACTTATCTACATTACATAGGTAAGTACTTTACCCAAGTTTGGATGTTTATTTACACTGAAGTAGTTTTAGTTAAATATGTATGCATTAGATATTGTTTCTTCCTGAAATTATAATGATCATTAAGCGTGGAAAGGTTCAATGAATCGTTAGTTACTTAAACACTGCGACTCGAGTAGGTACCAAGATGCCTAATAGAAAGCATTTACACTACCAATAACCAAGAGCTATCATGTGAAGATTATTATTATTTGAATACTTACATCGAAATGATCCTTACAATAATATGCTACCGTGTTTGGTCCTAAAGGATGTGCTCTTCTCATAGCATTTGTCCATTTATTTCTGATGGTAGGGTTTCTAGGCACATTAAAAAACAACTTTTCAGGTGTTTTTGTGGCCGTATTTTTACATTGAGATACAGCACAATATTTAATAGATGGTGTCATGTTCTATAATGTTTCTTGTTAAAAATATATAGCAAGTAAATCCGCGCGCGATGGGCACATTCGAGTACAATTTTATAAATGTTTTGATTTTCTAAGTGCGCGTCGGGTCTCTCGCACGAAGATGCAAATCGTGACGTCATCAACGATGTCGCTCTCGGCCCGCGGCTTAGACCGAAAATGTTAACTTTGCGCCTTTATATCTCGGTCAGTTTTGAAGATAGAAAAAAAATTAAAAACACGGTTATTCTCGTAATTTTTTGTAGATTTTTTTGGCATATAAAACAAAAAATGGTTATCTTCTCCATTAGAAACGGCTCTAACGATTCGGATAAAATTTTGTATTTAGGTAATGTTTTACTTTTCAAGTATATAATATTATATATGTTGTGGACCAAGTGATTAAGGATAATGTATATAATCTTCGGGCCATAATCACAAGTCACTTCGGGCTATGTTTTGTTTGTTTCGGGGTATGTTTTGTTTTGATACTGATTTAAACATCATTATTTATCACAATGTCTGGTCATTATGAATATTGCTACGTATTTGGTTCGGAGTACATACTCTTTGACCTTCCTCTGATCTTGATACTAACAGTTGACATAACAAGGAAAGGTTATAGCTACACTCCATAGGTTATAGATAATTATAAGAGCGAGAGCGCCTTAATTTACTGCATTTTATTTCCCTCTACGTAATATTTTCTGCATAAGCGGTAATTCTAAATGTTTAACATGAGAGCAAAGTTTTTGAGTGTTCGTATGTACCTACGTGTTTTACATTTATATTTTTGTCTTTTACTTTGTGATCTCCTATAGCCTGAACGGTTTTGATCCTTGGCACTTGCATAAAGCGAATTTCATGTCATTTTATTAATTAATAATAGACAATAGCTGCCGGGATTTTCTTTTTAAATTACAAGTTAATCATCGTAACGAGCATTTCTGCAGATTTACAAGACCTAACTGATATACGTAGCCCGGCGGATGAATCTGATGGGGAGTAAAGGTTCTCGAGTGGCAAGCGCAGTGTTGGCCAACCCTCCCACTGGATGGAGTGAAGATCTGATGAAACAGGTAGTCGATGGATACAGGTGGCTCAGGACCGTGCTTTTCGCCAATCTATGAGAGAGGCTTATGTTCGGTAGTGAACCTGTGATTGACCATAGTGACCATACACTAACACACACTATCACTATGATTGTGTGTGTTAGTCTGACAGTTAAGTACAGCAACTTTATGATTTTCGTAACCACCCTTATCACTTCGTTAAAAATATTCGCTGCTGAAGATGGGACTAAGCCATTGTAGTAAGGAGTGCTGTTGTACGTGGCGAGTGGAGTGAACCGGAGACCTTTTTTACAGATAACGAGGCATTCCAATTAAGTCCTCATAAGTGACATGCTCTTGCATTTCATTCTTATTCGATGACGAATAACGTTGAAGTTTTGTGCTCGTTTGTCAGCTTTACTTCTATATAAAAAAGCCAAGCATGACGGCAGGCGGCACGACGTTCTTTTTTCTCACTCTGTGTAGTAGATTGTCATGTGTATTTACTTTGAATGTTATGAAGGCTATATTACAATATAACCTGACGCAGATTCGATGCCTCAGATGGTTTTGTTGGCAATCTATGCCAAAGCCTAATTTCAACAGTAAATTTGCGATGGACTGTAATGATGACAGTGGGGAAATTGAAGTGCAAGGTTCGCCCATCTCACCATAAATATTACATAGCACCTCTAAGCATGCTTAATCAATATCACAGATTAAATAATGTTACTACGTAATTATTATACATAGTGCTACTTTTGATTGTTCAATATCATCGGAGTTTGACAATGCAAAGTGTAAACTAATATTCTATAGTCTATTGGTGTATAACAAACGTCATGGAATATAAAGGTATGGAGGACAATCTCCCATAGGAGAATAGTTGAAAATGTGTCAAACAGTTCAAAAACTCTCCACGACAGCGCTCGAGTAGCTACAGGATATGATAAATCGCCGTAAAATACGTTGTGATTTAGAAAATAAAAATTTTGGAAGCAATAAAATAATTATTGTAAAAAGAATTACGGTGAGTCTATTATGCAATAAAAAAATATAAAAGTACGTACTTTAAAATTTAGACTGTAACTACAGTGGTGCCTATTTAGCGCTTTCCTATGGACACTTTTTATACAGAGTCTGTACTCCTTACCTCTACACTACATAACAAACGTATACTGAGTATTCTCTCGTACATTTCCGATATTGACAGAGGGAGATGGGTCATTGTTAGGGATGGAGCCAACGCTTTTGTTCTTGTTTTGAAATTGTAAAGGTCCGTTCATATTGAATACTTCTAAAATTTACTGTAGAGAAAATTAAATTATTTTTATATAAGTATAAAAAATTTCATGAATAAATAACAACAATATAAAAGTATTGGATATAGTATAAATATATTGTGCACAAGAACTTACAAATAAAATAATTATTATATTATTCTTGAAATCTTAAAACCTATCGTCATGACTTCCTTATGATGAACTTTCTGCAGACATGTGAATAATAAACTGCTCTAACATATATTCTACATTATTTTTGTATATATATTATTCTAACATATATTTTACATTATATTGATATTTGTTATCACATGATTGACACATAAAGACCACTTTAGCTACTTCTTGTAACAAAAGAGTTAAAAATATTATCAATTTTATAACTTTGTTATTTGCCGCCACGTAGCCCTTCACTTGAGCCCAAACAAGCTCGGTTGTGCTCACAGTGATACGGTGGCAAACGTATGACTCGACGATTTGTGGACTTAACCATCTCATATACGACAAATTTTTCGAAGCGATCTTTGTTTCGCTTAACTAAATCCAAAAGTTACAACTTTTGTATTGATTCGTCTCAAGCGACATTTTTCGACCGTAGCCATTCATAATGTCATTGTTGATGAAGATGTAGTGATTTGTCAAGTTTTCAAGATTGATACGATGCATTATGCAAGTATCTAAAACAATAACTGCATTCTCATCCAATTTAGGTAAAATGTCTTGGAACCAATTATTAAACACTTTGGCATCCATATCTTGGTGGTAGTCACCGGTTTTATTAGATTCAAAATATTTCAATCCTCCTACAAATTTATAAGCCGCCTTTTCCTGTTTCCTGCAATAATAATGCATCCCTCGCTGAAATAACGTGTATTTTATGGGATATGTGCAGATTTATTTATAAAAAAATATAAAAAAAGAAAATACATGAAGAATTTTTCAATCCTGTTGATAGCCCATTTAAGAACGCAGATCTCGATGTATTGTCTCTCATCTCACTGTATTGTCTACCCAGACTTTAGAAATTGTATGACAGGCATTTACCCGCGTCTCATCTAAATAATATACAGTAGTTCCGTCTTGTCTGACTGCCTTTACTTCATTCTATCCAGCCTCTACTTTATACCAGCCTTTCTAATAAAGCACTGTTTCTACCTCTTTTATTATAGGAGAAACCCAAATTTTTTAGTATTTTGTACAATTTCGATCTTGAGATAGACGGGAAATCAGAATCTTTCTTTATGATGTTCCGGATTTTATCTAATGTAGGCATTTCATTTAATAAGAAAATATTTTATAAGCAAATAAAATTTGTGCAGCACATTTCGAAGAGCGCTTTTCGAAAAATCATAATATTTGTTATTAACAATTAAGCCATTTCTTTTCTTTTTCTGTGACTGGTGTACCCATTTTCATGTCTCCAATAACCTAAAAAAAATGAAACACCTCATAATATAATATAATTAATTTATAATTTAGTTCGTTTATTTTTTAGTTATAATTTAGTTTAAAGTAATTAGTAATTTGTAAGTTACTAATGTGTATTTAATTAATTAATACATATACATAAACATAAACACTCACGCCTGTCACCCAGAGCCAACCCAAACCGGCGACGAGGTTCGCCACCCGTCACGTTCTGTCTCCCGGAGAGGCGAAAAGTGGATTGCAGAGGCCCGTCTGGCTACGTTGAATGTATGTGGGGCAATGAATTATAAAATGGATGAAGTATGCGATATGATGTATGATAGAGGAATAGATGTGTTATGCGTAAATGAGACGAAAAGGAAGGGGAAGGATGTCACTACACATGGCATGTATACCGCATACTGGTCTGGTGTAGACGATATCGAGCGGGCATGCCAGGGAGTAGGTATCATCCTTTCAGAAAGAATGGGCCAATGTATGAAAGAGTATGAATGTGTAAGCCCAAGACTGCTATGGATACGAATGAAAGTGGGCTTGAAGAAGTTGTTTGTGTTAGGGGTCTACGCCCCAGACATGTCTAAGCCCACTTATATCCGAGAGCAGTTTTGGGAAATGGTAAGGATGGTGTTAATGAAGTGTAAGGGAAATGAAAATATTATTATGCTAGGAGATTTTAATGGAAGGGTTGGGGTGAGGAGGCTGGGTTATGAAAGGATATTGGGAACGTTTGGTGATGAAAGTATAAATGAGAATGGTGAAAGTCTCCTAACCGTATGTATGGAAAAGAATCTTTTTGTGACGAACACTTGCTTTCGCCACAAGAGGATTCACATGCATACTTGGGAAAGAGGTGACGATAGAAGCATGATAGATTTCATAATTGTGGATGAAAGATTGAGGGGCGCAATGGTAGATACGAGGGTTTACCGGGGTTCTAACGTAGGAACGGATCATTATTTAGTTTTATGCCGAATTAATGGTCTATTCAGGCGTTGGCGCCATCGATCGTCTGTGTCTACCACTGCGTTACAGCGTATTAGAACAGAAAGATTACAAGATGAAAGTGATAAAAACAAGTTCAAACGTAGACTGAAAGAAAATATAAGTGGTTTGGATGAATTATGTATGAAGGAGTTAGACTTGGAAAATATATGGCAAAATGTAAAGAAAGGTTTAGTGGATGCAGCTACCGTAGTATGTGGTGTTAGTAAGAGAAAGAATGAAAGGAAAAATAATACGTTATGGTGGGATGATGAGATACGTGTGGAAGTTGAAGCAAAGAAGAGAGCATGGCTAGATTTACTAGCAACAAAGGCTGGTAATTCTGGCGGTACGAATGGTGATATTGAAAGGAAAAAGGCTGTCTTTAGACATCTTAATAAGAGAGTAAAAGAAGTAGTTGAAAGAAAAAAGCAAGAAAGAACGGATAAGAATGATAGAAGAATATCGGATAACTTCCAGGCAAATATTAAAATGTTCTAGAAACTTGTAAGAACTGCCAGGGGACATTCAAAACAGCCTATGACGAATGCTATAAGAGACGAGAATGGCTATATTCTGAATGATGAAGTTTTGAGTTTAAAGAGATGGAAGGAATATTTTGAAGGCGTGTTCATGAGTAAGGAGACAACGTGTGTACTAAGTGGAGTAGAAACACCGAAAGAAGAGGAAAGATGTAGCAAGATAAGTATAGATGAAATAATGAAAGCAATGAAAAGCATGAAAGCAGGTAAGGCTACCGGATATGATAGAGTTGCACTCGAAATGCTAAGGGCTGGAGAGGAAGTGGTGGCAGGCCTGCTGCACACCTTGTTTAATTTATGCTGGGAACTGAAGCGGGTACCGGTAGACTGGTGCAAAGCCGTAATAGTCCCAGTATATAAAGGAAGAAGGTCGCAGCAGGACTGTAAAAACCACCGTGGCATCAGCCTTCTTAGCATCGTGGGAAAACTGTATGCCAAGGTACTAATTGAAAGGGTCATGAAAGAAACCGATGGAAAAATTTGGGATGTGCAAGCGGGATTTAGAAAGGGAATGGGATGTACAGATCAAGTCTTCTCCATGCGCATGATCGCGGAGAAGTTTTTGGCCAAAAACCAAAAGGTTTTTTGTGCGTTCATGGACTTGGAGAAGGCCTATGACAGAGTGGATAGGAATGTGCTATGGCAAACACTGAACTCATTTGGGTTGAGCGCTGGCTTGATACGGGCATTGGAGTCTCTTTATAGGGACTCTAGTGCTTGTGTTAGGATCAACGGGGTCTACTCGGACTGGTTTGACATCCATTAAGGTGTCAGACAGGGCTGTGTGGCTTCCCCGTGGCTGTTCAACCTATTTATGGACAGTTGTTTGCAAAATTTGAAAGTTGAAGAATATTAAGAGTGGGTGAGTTAACCGTCAAATGCCTTTTGTACGCCGATGATCAAGTTATTCTTGCGTCGTCGGCGGCCGAGTTGCAAATGATGGTTACATTAATGAACGGATCATTAAAAGAAAGGGGTATGAAAGTGAACGCAAGTAAGACGAAGGTTATGGTTTTTGAAAGAGAAGAAAGTAAAACGATTTGTGAAATAAGAATAGAAGGTGAGTTGATCGAGCAAGTAGATGAGTTTGTATATTTGGGCTGCGTATTTAGCAGGGATGGGAGATATGATAAGGATATAGAACGACGAGTTAATGCGGGAAATAGAGTAAATGGGGCCTTGCACTCTATTGTGAAGAATCAAAATGTGTCGAAAAAGGCACGTATGGCAATTCACAATGCTGTGTTGGTCCCTACTTTAACGTATGGTAGTGAAAGTTGGGTGTGGCAGAAGAAGCACGAGAGTAGAATAAACGCAGTAGAAATGCGGTCGTTAAGGAGTATGTTAGGGCTGGATCTGAATGACAGGGTAAGGAATTGTGTAATAAGAGAAGAGTGTGGTTTGCAAGATGATGTGGTGACCAGGATTAAGAAAGGAATGCTTCGGTGGTATTCGGTCATGTGGAAAGAATGAATGAGGAAAAAGTGACAAAGAAAATTTATGGTGCAGAAGTGAATGGCAGAGTCGGAAAGGGACGTCCTAGGCGAAAATTTATCGACCAAATTGGCGATTTATTGAAAACGGGCCAAATTAGGAGTACCCTTAACCGACGAGCATGTGTCAGCGGTGTGTCAGGATCGTGCCAAATGGAAGTCTGTAGTCTCTGCCTACCCCTCTGGGTGACAGGCGTGAGGGTTTATGTATATGTATATGTTATTTAATTAATCTATTTACAATAAATAATTAATAATATAATATTATTTTCAATCAAGTAAAATGTGTACACCGTAGAGACATGAATTCTTATTGAGCTTGATATTGTCTGGTCAATCTCATTATGTGATCTATTAAGTATAATCAGAATCTTTAAATGATTTAAACAAATTGTATATAATTTGTTTTTCCTGTAGATTGCAAAGGGGGCTTAGTATGCCTAGCTACAGGAAACGTGTCCGCCATGACTCATTCGTACTCGTGTGTTAAAAAAAACCAGACGATATTGAATTGACATTCTTGAGTCATCATAAGAAAATAGTTCATTTTTGGTCATCGGGCACTGTCTGATTCAATGTTTATATTTCTATATTTAGCTCTTTAAAATTGTAAACGATCGTTCTATTCCGGAACTCCATATTTATTTACAAATATTTGAACATCATCTTTAGTAATCATAATAGCTACAGGCCACGGCCAAAAGTATAACAATATTTACTAAATTATGTTTTTTTAGCATAAAGCTGGAGAGAGAGAAAGACAAATTGCGGTGGGATATTAATATATTATATAATATTAATGTGTGAGAACATTTCTAGAGCCATGCATTCCTCTTATAAGCTGCTTACTCATTTTATACGGTGCCGAAGGGAGACTAACGTGACACTAAGCACAAGATGTTATTATTACGTAATACGACGATAAGCAACGGAGCCCAAGGGCTCAACACTCAACAGCTACCTAATTCAGCCCGACGCTTTAAAAACAACGAAACTTAATTTATGAGGATCACACGAACACAAAACACGAACGAACAGTCATATCCGTCATGTCTATGGTGAGTTTCTTTGCTAAATAAAATCCATAAAGCGCAGAAAAACCAGAGTAATCGACATAACCCAACGGATTAGTAAAAATTGGCATTTGTCCGGCCATAGTTTGACTAAACGACAATTTTAAGTGCTGATTTACCACAAGTTCGGCGGCGAAGAACTTCGTTAGGAAACATATCTGAGAATTAAAAAAATGTTTTTCGAAGACATGAAGTCTCCCAATATGCATTGGGACAGCGCGGTGGACACTTCCTTGCCCTAAACCTTTCTAAGAAATGAGAGGAGGCCTGTGCCCAGGTATATAGGCTGTGACTTAACTTTACGTTTAGCAAATAGGATATAATCTTACTCCGTCTTCTACTACTACGAGGGCGGTACTGAAAATTTCGGAAATCAAGGAAGTGACACAACATTACTATTTAAAAATGTATTTATTGCTTTTCGAAGTATTCTCCGCGAAATTTGACACATTTTTCTATACGTCCACCAATCATTGAAGCAACCATTCCATTCGGAAGTTGGGGTCTCCAAAATGGCCGTTTTGTAGGCGCTCCACAGCTTCTTCAGGTGATGAAAATCTCTGTCCACGCAATTTATTCTTTATTTTAGGGAAAGTATAGAAATCATTAGGGCTTAGGTCGGGGCTGTACGGCGGATGGTCTAATACTTCTAAGTTTTCTTGCTCTAAAAACTCTTTTGTTCTGTGTGCGGTGTGAGAACTCGCATTGCCCTGATGGAGGATGATGCGGCGGTTGCAGTTCTCTTTACGGAGTTCAGAAACGACCTGTGGCAAACAAATGCTAGCATACCATTCTGCATTAACCGTTCTTTGTCCCTCAAGAGGAATAGTCGTAACATGGTCGGTTTTGGAGACAAACGTGGCCACCATTTTTTTTGCAACACTCCGTGAATGAACAATTTTTGTTGGCTTTAACTCATTTTCGAAACTCGTGACTGTTTTTTTGTTTCGGGTTCGTACGCGTACTCGTATATCCAGGATTCGTCACCTGATACGATGTTGTATACAGCATTTGAGGACCCTGCGTGGAATCTTTCGAGAGTTCTGACGCACCAAGTAACGTGAGCCGCTTTTTGGCTTTTTTTCCCGATGGATACATCGGGAAAACAACTTTTTACACCTTAAACTTTAAATGTAGAGAACCGGAGACCCTTTTTACTGGAAACGAGGCATTCCATCTTAGTCCTCACGGGTGACAACGCATCTGCATTTTGATTCGTAATCGAGGATAGATGTAGATGCTTATGGGCCACTGTAACCACTTACCATCAGGTGGACTGTGTGCTCGTTTGTCACCCTATCCTATAAAAAAAACCTAATTGTTCATGCAAGATTATTTGTATTTGACTCATGCCAATGTCTAAAGTTGCCCGAATTTCGCGGTATGTCACATATCGATCTTCCTCAATCAGCTTACGCACAGCGTTTCATCATCAACGTTTTCTTGGGTGACTGTAGTTTTTGGACGACCTTGACGGGGATCATCACTGAGCTTGACACGTCCACGTTGAAATTCAGCAAACCAGCGATAAATTGTGGTTTTGGATGGGGCTTCATCACCAAATGCAGAAATCATCCGGTCAATACACTGTTGTGTTAAACCACTTCGAAAGTCATAATAAATCATCGCTCTTGAATTTTCTCGAGTCAATTCCATTTTCTCAACGACTAAACAAGTTTGACAAAACCTTGTGACAAGACCGAGAATATTTTTTTAAATACGTAAATGGTATTCGATTTTTAAAACCAAGTAGTTTTCAATTAAAAAGGTTTTAATGACAGGAACAGTGGAAATATTCCATTCCCGGTACTTTTAGTGCAGCCTAGTATTGCTTCATAAAATGCAAATTTACCTATCCTGCACTAGCGAAAAAGTCTGCAGTAGTACCTACGCTAAGTTATTGAATAATACATTCAAGTTATTCAAAATTAATTTATCACTTATGACGTAGTTACAATGATACTTTGACATTTTGGTACAATGACACTATGGCCCCATTACAAACAGCAAATAGATGACCTCGATATCCGATGCATAGTAATCCAAAACAGTTTGTTTTTGAATAATCAGCATTGGTTCGGTTTGTTTAGGTGCGTCGGTGTCATTATCAGTTCTATGAAGTTTCTACATTGTAACATTAAAATATGTGTTTTACATACATAAATATGTGTCCCGTGTAATAGCGGATAAGAATATCCACTACCCTATGTCTTCCTATAGGTGTCGTAAGAGGCGACGGAGACAAACAGGCAGAAGATGGGCAGCAGCATCTTTCTGATAACAACAATAGTACAATAAAAACATGACGTTGAAAACCCGCTCGCCAAGCGTGGCAAGTATGGAAAACATTCACCTATGAGCAACGACGGCGAAGGAGGTGCTAAGAATCTCCGGTGGTTTGGTTGCCACCTAAGACGACTCGACCTGGCAACATTTAACGCTCACACCCTGAGGACTGGATGAAGAGATAGACAAATTGCGCTAGAATATTATGGGATTATCTGAAGTCCGGAGAGAGGGGGAGGACACAGTAATTCTCGAATCACCGGGAAATTGACCACCTATCCCAAGAAGGTGCCGGATTTATCGTCCAAGAGTCAAGGGTTAAATAAAAAAAAATATACATACTCCTGAAGAGAGTATAATATCTACCATATTCCCTTTTAATAATTAAACCTGTTTTTTTATCTTTAGATTTTTCTTAAGTACATAATTTATTTGAATAATTCAAATTTCATTGTATTGATCGGATGATATTTGTACTCAAAATTAACCCAAAATTGTACGACTCAATTTGTGAATGTTGCGTACACTTGTTATAGATATACATATCAGAGAGTATAGAAATGTGTATGTTTTTGTGATTGTCATATATGTGTATTGTAAGTGTACTTGTTAAATAAAAAATTAAACAATGTTGTAAGGATTGTGAGTGTATCGACCAAACAGTATTCGTTAAAGTTCATACAGGTTAACATACCAACCTCGGCACATTGCGATAAGGAGGTGGAGGAAATGTATAAGGATATCTCTAAAGCCATGAATTCCTCCAAAACCCACAAAAACTGGGCACAAAAAAGACAGTAAGCTGAATCTAGGGAAATTCGGAATAGGGCACCGGAACTAAATAAATACTTCGATATGTAGACGGTGATAATTTAATAGGTACTGGTACAAGAGTAGCCGTTATGCGTGCGTTCGCGACCGGGTGGTTCCGAGCAAGTGCTGTGCTTTGTGCCGCTGCGCTGTGTCCATGTTCGAAGTGGGGCTGCATTCGCAGAACCGGTTTGATGTTTGTTGCCCGGAGATAAGAGTCGGGGAGAATAATGAGCTGTGTGTGTGATGGGGATGTGGCTGTCAGGAACAAGAACTTTTTATAATGAATTCTTTCTTCCAGAAGCGGCCACACAGTAAGTGGACCTGGTCGAGCCCCGAAAGTTCAACAAAAAATGATATTAGCTTTATTATGACGACTAGACGGCAACTGTTTAGTGATATCTCAGTAATCGCGAGGGTGAAAACTGGTAGCGATCACCGAATGGTGAGAGGCACACTGAACCTAAAGGTGAAGTTGGAGAGGTCACATCCAATGAAGTCAACGCTCTGTCTCCCTTGAACTCTAATCCAAAGTCCCGAAAGCATTCAGCTCGAAATACAAAACCGTTTTCAGTGCGTAGAAGACTGCAATTCAGTGGAAAATATAAATGACAAGGTCGTGGAAACTGTCCTTGCGATCAGAGGGAAGTTCTGCGAGATCCGTCGCAGAAGAATATAAAATTCTCCGATCACACTCTTAACCTCATTGGGCCTAGACAGGAAATGAAGCTGCAATCTTTAGCAGATTTGACGGTATACCGGCAACTGAACTGACAGATCTTCAGATGCATGCGGCGGGACTAATTTAATACAGCTCACACTGAGAAGGACACCTGAGATATTTAGTTAAATTGAGAGCTTCTACGGGCAGTTGTACACGTCATCGTTGGAGCCACTTGAAAGTGTGAGTAACGATCCGAGAGCAAGTCTCATCCGACACTATTTCGATGATATTCCGAACGTCAGTCTCAACGAAATTAGAATGGTTCTGCATCACTTTTATCACGGCAAGTTTCCGGGCGAGAATGGAATTACAGAGGAGCTCCTGAAGGCGGGTAGACAACCGGTACTTGAAGTCCTTCAGAAGCTCTTTAACTCCATCTCCCATTATGGCAATACTCCGGAGGCGTAGATCAGAAGTGCGGTGATCTTGTTCTTCAAGAAAGGCGACAACGCTCTTTAGAAACACTGCAGATAGATTTTCCTTTTGAACTGTGTCTACCTGCTGTCGAATCATTACGAATCGTCTTGCACGCAGATTCGACGACTTCCAGCCTCCCGAACAAGCCGGTTTTCGAAAAGGCTTTAGCATCATAGACATGCATAACCTACGGCAAATTATACAAAAGACCAATCAGTACAATCTGCCACTATGCTTTACGTATGTGGACTATGAGAAAGCCTTTAATTTCGTCGAAATTTGGGTGGTGCTGCAGTGCCTTCAGCGATGCCAAGTTCACTGTCGATATATGGTGTTGCTTAAGTATTTGTGCAGTAGGGCTACGATGGCTATCCAAGTACAAAACTAGAGTACGAAACTGGTCTTGCTGCAGAGAGGTGTAAGACAGGATGACGTTATATTCCCGAAACTCTTTACAGCTGCACTGGAAGACTTTTTAAGTTACTGAACTGGGAAGGATAGGGTATTAACAACAATGGAGAGTACATCATTAACCTTCGATTTGCCGACGATTTAGTCCGTATGGCATAATCGCTGGAAAACCTAAGCACTATGCTCAACTACCTAAATAGTGCCCCCCAACGGATAGGGAACTTAAGATGAACATGGACAAAGCAAAAATCATGTGTGTAACGTCCATGTCACACCTATACCAGTAGTTGTTGAGAGCACTATTAATTTCGACGTTATTGACGAGTATGTTTACCTGAGACAAATACTCCGACTAGGTAAACCCAACTTCGACCGAGAGGTCAATCGACGGGTCAACTCGACGGGTCAACTCGGCTGGGCAGCGTTCGGGAAATTACGACACATCTTCTCGTCAGGTATACTTGAGGTATCTGAAATCTGAAAACTACATTGTACAACCAGTGCGTGTTGCCAGTGATGACTTACGGATCTGAGACGTGGTCCTTCACTGCTGGCCGTGTGAGGACGCTCAAGGTCGCTCAGCGAGCTATGGAGAGGGCTCAGGGTTTCTCTGCGTGATAAACTTAGAATTGAAGGTATCCTCAGTAGAACCAAAGTGACCGACATAGCCCAACTCAGTAAGCTGAAGTGGCAATGGGCGAGCCATGTAGTTTGAAGGATGATTTCGACAACTGATGAGGAAAAAGGTTCTCGAGTGGCAGCCCCGTAGCGTTAGGTAGTGTAGGGCGACTTCCCATTAGATGGAGTGACAATCTCGTAAAAATACCGGAAGCCGATGGGTACAGATGGCTCAGGACCGTGCTTCGCGACATTCCTTGGCGGCGGCCTATGTTCAGCAGTGGACTTCTGAAGGGCTGTAATAATGAAGACAGACTATGTGCATCATAGTCGACCATAATATACTTCAATAAGTGATCCATGTAGGTTTGGAACTTATATGTCCCATGTTTATGTAGGACTTTTATTAAAAAAGATTGTGCCAACAGTGTTACTTGCCTAACTTGTGGTAAAAGGCGACTAATGGGATATTGGGCTTAGGATTGTGTAGGCAATGGGCTAGCCACTTATCCTCCTTAATATTTTCCATTTAATATAGCCCAACGGGTTAATAAGCTGAAGTGGCAATGGGCCGGCCATATATCTCGAAGAACCGACAACCGCTGGGGAGAAAAGGTTCTCGAGTGGCAGCCTCGTATTGGTAGGCAAAGTATAGGGCGGCCACCCACTTGATGGAGTGACGACCAGGTAAGACATGCAGGAAGTCGATGGACGCAGGTGGCCCAGGACCGTGCTTTGTGGCATTCTTTGAGGGAGGCCTACGTTTAACAGTGAACTTGTGAAGGGCTGATTCTTTGTACAAAATAAAGCATTGATTCTCGTTCACTTATTACACCTATGATATTTTTTATATACCTATATTATTTTTTGGCCTAACATGGTTCGAGCGGCTCGTTGCTCTTTTGACTTTTCCCACCCTCTCCGGGATTACAGGTGTGAAGTACATATTATGATACAGATTACTGACGATACCGTACATTAGATACATGTGAATCTATATATACCTCTCTAGCCACATAGCCGTCAAGCAGGTGTTATAATAATTTGTAGAATCGTAACCAAGTTTCTAAAAATACTCACTATAACTATGTTTTTAGGTAGATACGTTTTAGCTTGTTTAAAATAATTATGTATAATTTTATGGTTTTCAGGCGACGTTATAGTAACCATACTGCCAATTATCGAGACTGAGAATCTGCAAAAGGAAGATATTCCAAATTTGATGGAAAAAACACAATTACTGATGCAAGAAGAATTCACAAGAACCTCTGCTGAGACAAAACCAAGACTTTCTCTTTAATATGATAAAGAAGATTAAGATACGTAAGTTGAAAGTTTTCAATTTATCTTGGGCCACCGAGAGAATTTCGTTTTGGCATGTTAGATTAAGGTACCTTTTGATGGGTAGGTAACGATTGACTGTTGATTGTTGTAACCACAGAAATAGTAATAATATTGTCTTATTATTACGATTTCTGTGGTTGTAACAGTACCATTCAAACACTTTTGTAGTATTTTCCGCAATAAGATAATGAAATTACTTAGATTTACATTTTTATATTTTTTTTAATAAAAGAGGCAAACAAGCTTGCTGCTCACCTGATGGGAAGTGACTACCGCCGCTCAAGAACAATGTACACAATGGGAATAGCAGGTGCGTTGCCGGCCTTTTAAAAATGTTACTTTTCTTAGAAGTCGCTATGTCGGATCGGTCTAGGAAAATCGCGATGGTAGCCGATTACACGCGCAAAAGAAATTTTCTAGTAAATTGTTCAGTCGAGATCTCGAAGAATCTAGATGGTGCAGATGGTATGCGGTGTGCGATGGTAGAATTTGGCAGCTGAAATTAATCCGAATAATTCCTCCGAGCACTTCCCGTTGTAAATGCTCTAGAAAATGAAAAGGGATGTAGCATCTCTTCGAAATCGTGTGAATCGAGCTGATCAAAAATAATTCTGTCATTGACGGGCCGCTCTTTACCCAATGCGGTCAAGAAGTAGTTGGAATTGGATTGTCTCAGTTCAGAGATGAGAATAATAGTTCATGTGAGGCCGAACTTGCACCTTATAAAGTTGCATACGGTGTACCTACTTAGTAGATTTTATGCTACATGAGGTACATCGTTTGCAATGTTTTAGAGATTAATTTGGCATTTCCTTCCAATTGACAGCAGAACTAAATATGTCGACGCCGAGATTTCTGATGCTCTCCGAAGCAGAAAGAGGAGTGCCTTTAAATTGAGGTAAATGTCTTCAGAGGGTTAAACTGGACTAGATTTAATTGCCCCCAGTCCGAAAAACTGGGGTAAAAAGCATCACGCGTGCTGTCACCATAGCATAGCAATGAATGAGTTATTGACGTGCAACATAATATTATTGATAAGCAGGATAACTATCGTAGGTGATAGTACACAGTCTTGTGGAACACCAGCATTGACTTTGCTTGTATGGCTTGATTTGGTTTGTAGTCTGAATATGTACCGTCTATTAACACCTCAAACTAATACCAAAGTGGTGACCCAATTGGAAAAAATTCCGGGATGTCCCTAGGAATGAAGCTTTGAAAGCAGCACTTTGTGCTAAACCGGATCGAAGGCTTTCGCTATGTTCAAACTTGCCGTCACGGCAACCTCCATGAACTCTAGTGCCTCCGTCCATTAGTGAGTTAAGTTAAATTTGAAGATCACCAGCTTAGTGAACTCGGGCGAAACTGTATACCACTAATCAGTTGGTGGTCTTTGAGATACCTTATAAGCTGGCAGGAGGAGGTCATGGCGATTGGTCTGTAATTTGACGGGCCTGAGCGGTCAAATATTTTTAAGGATTGGGATCACTAATGCTGTCGTCATGAGTTCAGGACTAACGCAAGGGAGTGGGAATACAGGTAAAAATGAGGAAGAACCGATGCTTACTCTTCAGCAAAATTGGAGGGACTTCATTAGGCCCACTCGACTGCTTTGCGTACCGAGCATTGCGTGAAACGCGCTTCTGGCATGAAGCACTCAACACTGTTGAATGTTTCGGCGGTATGATTCTCTTATCATGGAGCGGCAAGCTGGATGCAAAGAGAGCTTAAAATCGGCTCGGCTTTCATCGTTGCGTTATCGGCCAGTGAGCCGTCCTTCCTGGGGAAAAATGATTGAGAAGACTAACGGAAGTTCCCTTGACAGTAATAGAATTTGGAATGCATAGGCTCCCGAATTAGGACGACTTAGTTTCTTGTTAATTATCCTGTTGCGTTCTGAATTTTCCACTTGAACGAGCTTTTTTGAAGGACTTGGAAACAAAATTATATTTATTTCTAAGGCCGCTGGTATTTACATTCGGGAAGTGAGCTTATTACTGATAGCACTCCCGCTTATTGCGTAATGTAATTTTAACAAACCAGCTACTTTAATACCTTACTGGGTAGGAATTATTTTCTTCTTAGGAGTACGTCTCGTACCTAATCCTGTCGGAGAATAACATTGCTTGCACTGCTTTATGTAGGCACAGGCTGTGGGCATTCTATCTTGATCTTCAGAGGTAACAACGTATCTTTAGTCTTCTTTGTTTAAAGTTGACTGCAGGTGTTCATGGACAGCACAGTACCCACTTACCATCTGGTGAACTAGGTTTGTCACTTCAGGTTTATAAAAAAACCCAAGTCTGGGATCCGCCTTTAATTGGCACTACATATAATGGAATAAATGTTCCATTCTCCGAAATACCTTAGCGACAGAAACGGCAACAACATTAGGATCTTTCACCGGGATTAAACCCGGAGGGGTTGCAGCATGCAAAAAAAGACCGCATTCCATCCCAATCCGTCAAAATATTATATACACGTATAGTATTGTTTTAATAAAATAATCTAAAGCTATGGTGTCGTGCTTTCTACAACTTTGGTCAAGCAACAAGCTTTTTTGAGCAGTTTTATCATTTTGTTTGTACTAAATGGCGGAGTTTTGTTGCGACGAGCTGCGTTACCGGTACCTAATTAAATACAAAATGTGCTAAAATATTGTACTACTTACACTGCGTATACTTAATAATATACTTACTTACTTATCTTCACGCACAATCCCTAACGGGGTAGCCAGAGAGAACAGATCGCCAAGTGTCACGATCCTTACATACCTCTTTCGCTTCTTTCAGGTTCATTAACTTCTTCATACATGCACGTCTAGGTATCCGAGTACTCTTGACCCTCCCCTCTTCGAGCAATTTGCTCACAAGGTCTTCGAAAGTTAGTCTCGGTCTACCTCGACACCTTTTAATATTTACTTTCGCTCTATATATTTTCTTCACCATTCGGTCTTCACTCATTCGTTCAACGTGCCCAAACCATTGGAGTACGCCCCTATCAATTTTTGTGATAAGGTCATCTTTCAATCCTGCCATATTGCGAATCTCTTCGTTTCGCTTTCGGTCGGCTATGCTAACGCCACACATTTTACGAAGAGATCGCATCTCCACTGCATTCATCTTGCTGTTATGCTTCTTCTGGCATACCCAGGTTTCGCTGCCATATAACAAAGTCAGTACCAACACTGCGTTATGTATTGCAAGGCGTGCACTCTTCACCACGCCTTGATTTTTTACTAATGCATTCAGGGCACCATTGACTTTGTTTCCGGCAGCGACACGCCTATCCACATCTAAATCACATCTTCCATCCCGGCTGAGAGCACTCCCCAAGTATACAATTTCATTTACCTGTTCTAGACATTCCTGATTTACCCATATTTCACATTTCGTTCTCTCTTCGTCCTTTTCAAATACCAGAACCTTAGTTTTATTAGCATTCAAGCATTTAGCATTCAAGAAAAGAGCTTACTCCTTTCTAAAGGGCCGGCAACGCACCCGCAATTCTCCTGGTGTTGCGGTTGATCATGGGCGGCGGTAGTCACTTAACATCAGGTGAGCCGCATGCTCGTTTGCCCCCTCTTCTATAAAAAAAAAAAAAATTCAAACGGAGACCTTTAATTTCACATTCCTCTTTCATACACGTGTATAATGCCTGTAGTTCTGCTTCTGATGGTGCAATAAGCACTGCATCATCAGCATACAGCAGACAATTAACTTTTATGTCACCCAATTTCACACCCAAACAGCTATTTTTCAGCTTCTGTAAACAGCTGTCGAGATACAGTATATGTACTAAATAATATGATGTACCTAATTAATGTTTCTACTGTAAGCAGTAAGGTCGGAGCTAAGTTCTACAAGATCCGCCGCAGAAAAACACAAAAACTCTCCGATCATACTCTTAATCTCATGGCTGTTAGACGGGAAATGAAGCTGCAGTTTTCAGCAAATTTGACAGCATACAAGCAAATTAACAGACAGATCTCCAAATGCATGCGGCAGGACTTACGCAACTTCAATACAACTCGTATTGAAGAACGAAACCAGGCCTCCAAAGTCTTTGCCAGAGATCAGTCTGCCAGAGAGAGCCAACTATCTAAGCTGAAGACCGAATGTGGCAGCGTTGTTGTTGTTGATTTTGAGTGAGATTGAGAGGTTCTACGAGGGTGGCACTGAAAATTTCGGGAATGAAGGAAGTGACACAACATTACTATTTAAAAATGTATTTATTGCTTTTCGAAGTATTCTCCGCGAAATTTGACACGTTTTTCCATACAATGGAACCAATCATTGAAGCAACCATTCCATTCGGAAGTTGGGGTCTCCAAAATGACCGTTTTGTAGGCGTCCACAGCTTCTTCAGGTGATGAAAATCTCTGTCCACGCAATTTATTCTTTATTTTAGGGAAGTATAGAAATTATTAGGGCTTTTCTTACGGTTCTCTTACAGTTACAGTCTCGTTACAGTTCTCTTTACGGAGTTCGGAAACGACCTGTGGCAAACAAATGCTAGCATACCATTCTGCATTAACCATTTTGTTTCGGGTTCGTACGCATATATCCAGGATTCGTCACCTGATACGATGTTGTATACAGCATTTGAGGATCCTGCGTGAAATCTTTCGAGAGTTCTGACGCACCAAGTAACACGAGCCGCTTTTTGCTCTTCACAGAGCGAATGCGGTATCCATCGGGAAAACAACTTTCTTACACCTAATTGTTCATGCAAGATTATTTGTATTTGACTCATGCCAATGTCTAAAGTTGCCTGAATTTCGCGGTATGTCACATGTCGATCTTCCTCAATCAGCTTACGCACAGTATCAACGTTTTCTTGGGTGACTGCAGCTTTTGGACGACCTTGACGGGGATCAACACTGAGCTTGACACGTCCACGTTGAAATTCAGCAAACCAGCGATAAATTTTGGTTTTGGATGGGGCTTCATCACCAAATGCAGAAATCATCCGGTCAACACACTGTTTTTGTGTTAAACCAGTTCGAAAGTCATAATAAATCATCGCTCTTTAATTTTCTCGAGTCAATTCCATTTTCTCAACGACTAAACAAGTTTGACAAAACCTTGTGACAAGACCGAGAATCTTTTTTAAATAAATAAATGGTATTCGATTTTTAAAACCAAGGAGTTTTCAATAAAAAGGATTTTAATGTGACAGGAACAGTGGAAATATTCCATTCCCGATACTTTTAGTGCAGCCTAGTATGAGCAGCTGTACACATCATCGTTTGAGCCAAACGCAAGTGTGAGTAACGATTCGAGAGCAAGTCTTATCCGATACTATTCCGATGATATTCCGGACGTCAGTCTAATCGAGTTTAGAATGGCTCTCCAGTACTTTAAAAATGGCAAGTCTCCATGTCTACAGCGGAGCTTCTAAAGGCGGGTGGAAAACCGGTATTTGAAGTCCTTCAGAAGCTCTTTAATTCCATCCTCCAAGGTGGCACTACTACGGAGGCGTGAAGCATAAGTGCGGTGGTCTTGTTCTTTAAGAAAGGCGACAATGCTCTCTTGAAGAATTACAGACCGATTTCCCTTCTGAGCCGCTTCTACGTCCTGTTTTTGAGAGAATCGAATCACGAATCGTCTTGCGTGCATACTCGACTTCCAGTCTCACGAACAAACCGGTTTTCGAAAAGGCTTTAGCACCATAGACCACATACAGTCTTCGACAAATTTTGGAAGACCGAGGAGTACAATCTGCCACTATTCTTCGCGTATGAGAAATCCTTTAATTCCCTCACAATTTGGGCGGTGTTTCAGCGGTGCAAAGTTAACTGTTAGTATATCGAAGTGCCTACGTGTTTGTACAGTAGGGCTTCGATGGCTATCCGAGTACAGAACCTGAGTACGAAACCTATGTAACTGCAGAGGGGTGTAAGACAAGGTGACGTTATACGCTCGAAACTCTTCACCGCTGCATAGAAAGACGTTTTCAAGCTACTGGACTGGAAAGGATACGGTACCACTAGATAAAGTAACGACCTGGTAAGACAGGCTGGAAGTCGATGGATGCAGATGGTTCAGGACCGTGCTTTTTAGGGGGGAGGCCTATGTTCAGCAGTGGACTTGTAAAGGGCTGTAATGATGATGATGATGATTATTGAAGTCATAAATAAAAATTTCATAGAACCACATTTATGGCTGAGTGCCAGTGTGCTTACTGACCAATACCAATGACTTATATATATATGTATATATAATCAAAATACTATAATATAATCAAAACACAAATTACGTAAAAATACATAAGTTACATTCGTTGTAGTCCACACTGCCGAGTTTTGAGTACATATCGTTGTTAATTTTTATGTACCGATGTATTAAGAATAAAAAATATTAAAGAAAATAAAATACCTTTAACTTGGGCACATAATGTTAACTTAATGGCGTTACGATGAACATGAGCATGGGGGCCAATTCGACCATTACGTAACGTGTCTTGATTTCTTTGCTTACCTGTTAAATTTTTGAGGTGAAAACTTCTTTAGCGGCGTTGGACTCTTTCTGTAATGGGTAAAAATTGTTAAACTCGCGTCAGGACATGTGACCCTGATCGAAAATGCGTAAGACAGACGGCGTAGGAGGGGAAGTATCCCCCTCTGTTTCTACTGCGCGGCGGCCTGCTGTTTCGTTTAGGCGGCGCAGGGCGCTTGCGCGAATGTAATATAAATTGTCATGTTTGTGTACGATAACGCAATAAATAAATATTGTATTCTACCACATAAATGATAGTACTTTTATACTGATAATTAAAGCAATTCGAGCAAAATTATTCCCTAACCATTCCAAAATATCAAAAATGCACAACGTAAATATTCAAGTTTTCACTTCTGCCGGCACTCTCGGAGTGCAACCCGTCGTTTTTTTTTGATAAGCCGCCGTAGGCGCTTTATCAACTTTTACCGAGAAGTGTGAGAAGTTGTTTATAAAAATAATTAACGGCTTCGACAGGCTGGGTAATAAAGTGTCTTCAAAGCATATCTAAAAAGTTCCTTCGGAGAGGTTTAATGATGGTTGTCGGTCTATTCAGAGACTTATTTCTTGAATATATGTATAATAGGTCATAAATTTGATTCGAGGTAACATCTGTATGATAATTGTCGACATCGGTCACTGGTCTAGCTCTTTCCTTTTTCTTAGATATCCCTAATACATATCTTTCATTTTAAGAAACGCTTAATTTTACTTTGTTGATATTAGACAGTTTTTATAATTATTTAGTGTCTATGAAATGCGTTCGTGTATTTGGGTGGCGGGAAGCAAAGGTTCGCCATTTTGAAACTCGATCGAATTAGTATTGTAATTTAGTTACAAGCTGGCAACATTGACCGTTCAAAGCCTCTCCTTATTTCAATATTTCGAACAAATCAGATTCCAATTACGCACCAAGATCAATGTATTAAGCAGAAATATCGCACGAGTACGCAAGGTGACTGGCATTTTGCAGATAAAACAAAATGCTGTTGTTAGCATTAAATTACACAAAAGCCCACGTGAAAAAATATTAAATGAACCGATAAAAGATATTTTAAGTAGATTTTTACATTGTTAATTTAAAAAAAAACCCCCTAAAACATAAATTAGTAACTATAATTATTATAGTACTTTTATATTTATGCTTCGTTCATTTACTCACTTATTAAAATTATATACCTAATAAAATACTAAATATCGTAAAGTGATCTTACAAAATATCACGATTTAAATATGGATAGTTTTCTTAGTTAATATATAAAATTTCTAGACAAAGGTTTATTGATTAGTTCTCAATTCTGACATATATTATCCGTAATACGGGCTCCAGACTCCTGTGTGATTCACTGCGTGAATTCACGCCGTAATTTTGCCGCGAACTCGTCGCGAAAAACACATCCCTCCACAATCGCAATTGTTCACAGTTTAGTTTTGGTTTAGTTCACGCGCTCGTCGAGAATGGACGCTGAAATATCCACTGCCATCGCCGTGACGCTATACGCTTTGGCTCACGACAATTACGTGTAGTATATAAAAGATAAAAAAAACCGTATTTGTAGTTTTTATTTTACAATTATCGCTTTCTTCTAGAAAAGCATCGATCACGTCAAAGGCAATTCAAATGGGCTTGTAAATTTTGTCGCTGCTTGCTACAGACTTCCTTTCAGAATCCTTCACCTTTTTCTTATAATTTCTATAACTGGACATTAGACTTTCTTTTTTTCAATCAGTCACTACAACGCTTTTTGTGGTAGAGCCATGCTGCAGTTATATTAGTAGTATAGTTGTAGCACGAAGGGGCCGGCTCGACCGAGGAAGGACCACGCTCTCACAGAATACCAGCGTAAAATAGTAGCTGAATGCTGCTGTGTTTCGTATGGTGAGTGTAGAGAACCAGAGACCCTTTTTACTGGAAACGAGGCATTCCATTCTAGACCTCACGGGTGACAACGCATCTGCATTTTGATTCGTAATCGAGGATAGATGTAGATGTCTATGGATTACAGCATCCACATATCATCAGGTGGACTTTGTGCTCGTTTGTCACCTATCCTATAAAATAAAATAAAATAATATTCATTATTTCCTTTATTCGTATCCATGCGTCATGTACTTTCATTTTATTTATATGATCTTTATGTTTAGCATGCTATAAAATGGGTTCGGCATGATAACATTCGATCAACAAGAATTCCTGCTCGTTCGTCCAACTGACTCATTTAACGCACCGTCCTCCGTAAAAAAATACAAATAAGCACAACCTCACAGCACAGCAACGAGTCTGGCGCATTACTGTTTTCACGCGCGAGTGTGGATGCGCTTGCGTTCACGGGAGGTTCAAGCGTCGTAAACCCTTTGACGCGGGCACAAAATACCGACACTGAACGGGGAACAAGGCGTGAAAGGCGCGAAGCCCGTGAACGGGCGCGAAAGCCATCCACATTCGCGGTTCACGCCTTTCACGGGTGTTCACGTTGCGAATGTGGAGGGCGCTTAAGAAATTTTTGTTCCTCGCAACAAAGTTATTTCATCCTTGTCAAAAGAATTGTCTCGGCGGGAAAATACAGTTTATGGCAAAGGTAGCTGATAAAATAACAAGTAGGGTAGACCGAGGCGAATCGGATCACAGGGCGAATCGGATCAAAATAAGAAATCTGTTGATAATTCAAATATCGCATTCACATAGAACGCACTCAACCGGCGTTTTGCGTATCTCCTCTCACCCCGCACCTCCCGACATAGGCAGTATTTCGATCGCACTTGTGAATCAGTGGCGACGCCGCTAGTCAGCGACTCGGTCGTTTGTGTGTGTCGCAATTTTGGCGCTCATCTAAGGTACGTACTTACGATTTCTTTGTGTCATATTGCGGATTTGTGTTATAACTCAACTATATTGGTTTATATTGTTAAGCAAGGTGTCTATATTAGAGAACCAATTCGCTTTTAAGTATGATCTTAGAGGTTAACGTCTAAAATATTTATTTCAAAAGTCTTGATTATGGGGCTAATCGGATCATATCGTCAGGGGCGAATCGGATCACACTTTTAAACTGATTTATGACATGTTTGAAGTTATTGATTTATATTTATTTCATTGTAGATGGTTCGCACGTACAGAAGAAAGACTGATGCCGGAGAATGGTCTCAAGAAAAAATGAAAGAGGCTGTAAATAAAGTCCAGAACAAAGAGTTGACCTTACGTAAGGCTGCTGAGATTTTTGCAGTACCGTTCACGAGCTTACAGAGAAGAGTTACTTTATCCAGGGGTATTATTAAGCGTCGAGGTGGACAGCCAGCTTTAGATGAGAACGCAGAAAAGAAGTTAGCTGACCGGCTATTGCACTTGGCAAGTCGTAGCTTCGGAATTACACCCAAAGCGGTACGTAAGTACGCGTTTGAATTTGCAGAACGTCAAAACATAAAACACAAATTTGACAGAAATGCTGGAATGGCTGGCCAGGACTGGTTTCATCGCTTCATGCAAAGAAATAAAAAATTAACTATTCGGAAGCCGGAGGGTCTGTCAAGAGCAAGGTGTGATGGTATGAAGAAGGAAAAAGTAGCAGAATTCTTTAATACTTTGGAAACA
The DNA here is from genome assembly GCA_036936625.1 of Parnassius smintheus behrii. NCBI lineage: Eukaryota > Metazoa > Arthropoda > Insecta > Lepidoptera > Papilionidae > Parnassius > Parnassius smintheus. The sequence goes on along the minus strand of JAUPFT010000001.1, from coordinate 43,340,416 downwards.
GTAGTAGATAACAACAATTTAAGAGGAAGACCTGAATGTGTATACAATGTTGATGAAACGGGTATGCCGCTTAGTAACCGCCCACCCAACATTATAGCCCAAAAAGGTGCTAAAGATGTTGTCAGCATGACTAGTGTTGAACGAGGTGAAAATGTAACCGTTCTAGCCTGTATGAATGCAGCAGGACAGTACATACCTCCATTTGTTCTATTCAAAGGTGTGCGTAAACGTGACGATTTTCTCCTAGGTATGCCACCTGGTACTGAAGTTGCCATGACAGAAAACGGCTGGGTCACCGAAGAAGCTTTTAAGTTGTGGCTGCAACATTTCAATCGCTACCGGACCCCAGGAAAAGTAGTTCTAATTTTGGATGGGCATGCGTCTCACACCAGCTACTCAGTGGTAGACTTGTGTGACTCTTTCGAAATTGAACTTGTACTTCTTCCTCCACACACATCACATGCCCTGCAACCGCTCGATGTATCGTTTTTCAAACCGCTCAAAACCTATTATCACCAACAAGCTACAGCATGGCAACATTCACATCCCAATCAAGGAATCACAAAAGTCGCTTTCGGAGCCCTTTTCCAACGGGCTTGGAATCAGGCTGCCACTGTTGGGAATGCTACAAAAGGCTTCGAATAGACTGGAATATTTCCACTAAACGCCAATGCAATACCTGACCACAAGTTCATCGGTGATCAAGAGTCGGACATTGTAGAGTCCCAAGTCCAGTCCCCAAGTTCCCAAAAAATGCAGCTACACGTGCAAGCCACAAATACAAAACTACTTGATAATATAGTGCCATCCACAAGTTCACAACAATCTGACGAAGCCCAGCCTCCCACCTGTGCAGAAATAATTAAAGAAATTCTTCCATCACCTTTAAAGTCACCAATTGCTTCTAAAAGAATTCGTAAAGTTTCAAAACTGGCCTTGCATTTAACATCACCTCAGAATAAGACTACTCTTCTCGAAAAAGAAGCAAAGAAGAAATTTAAGGTAGACAATAAAACCAAGGAAAATAAGGAAAAGGCTGTGGGCAAAGAAAATACTATGAAGAAAGTGAAGAATAAAGCAAAGCTTGCGATAAAAATTAAGAGTTCATCTCCAAAACATAGAGAGTGGCACTGCATTTACTGTTCCGAAATATTCGTTCATCCACCATCAGAGGATTGGATTCAGTGCAATGCCTGCGAAGAATTGTGCCACGAAAAATGTGCTGATATGGGGGAGGAAAAAGGACCATATATATATATGTATATGTGAATTATGTGCCGATAATTAAAATTGATCTCATTATTAATTTTTTACTGATTCCAAAGCTATAGTCATAAGAAACTTAAAATTTTGTTACCTACATGTGTACGATCCGATTCACCCCGAAAATTGGGGCGATTCGGATATTTTTCTTTTTTTAGTTTTTAATAGCTAATTAAGAGAATATATGTATGATTTAAGTTTTCAAATGTTTATTTCATAGCTGATTGTTACTTCTTACGTTTTTATCAATAAAAATAACATTATATAACACTTTAGTATGATTTGCTCAACCTCAAAGAAAAAGTGATCCGATTCGCCTCGGTCTACCCTACTTTTATAATTTAAAGCAATTTTGAAAACATTCTTTCAAACGCATTCATTCATTCAACAAACATTCATTTTAAATCATCTGTAATATTGTAATTATTTGGAATACAGAAACTTCATTAAAAATGTACCTACGTAGGACACTCAATAAGTTTTGAAATAAACAAAAAGTAGATATTGTAGATACTATTAATATTTATTTTACATCTTTTCGAAATATTCTCCATCCTGCTCTACAAAAAACATTCCATTTGCCTAAACCAGCTCTGGAAACACTTTTGCCAATCTTGATCTGATAGGTCGGAAATTGCTTCTTCGGCGCTTGAAAAAAACTTGCCTTTTATTTTTTCTTTGACTCCTGGGAACAAAAAAAGTCATAAGGAGCTAAGTCAGGGCTGTAGGGTGGGTGACTTAGTTTAAACACCAGATTCCTCAATAAATGCTTTTGTTCTGAGGGAGGAGGGAAGTATGTGAAGCGGCGTGTTTTGGGTAATGTAACTGTAGTATACCATTCAGAATTGACTGACCTACAATTTTCCAGCATTGACGTCGACAAATATCCGCTATGCCACCATTTTTTTTCGCTGACGTTGCGAGGTCTTTGCTGTTTTGTCGGTAACTGTCCTTCTGAGTAGACCGATGATTTTCCGGATGGGAGACCTTTTCCGGATCATATTGATAGATCCATGTCTCGTCACCAGTAACGATTTCTGAAACACGTCTAGATGCCCCGTTTTCAAAACGTAGACGCATTTCATGGTACCAATCCACACGAGTCTGTGTTTCGCTTTCGGAGAACAAACGAGGGATCCATCGACAACAAAGCTTCCTCACTCCAAGATATTGATGTAAAACGGTATGAATGCTACCCGAACTAATGCCTACAATTTTTTCGATGTCCGTATATGTAATTCGTGGGTCTTCTCGTGCCAACATTACAGTAGTCCATATACTTTCCGTCGTTACTGCTGTTTGCGGGGCCCCGGTTCTTTGGTCATCTTTAAGGTTAATTTTACCCTTTTTGAATTCAGCAAACTACCTAAAAATTGTTGCGCGTGATGGAACCCATAATGCTGATTGCAACCATTGCAAACTTAATTGTTCGGTTAAACCAAATTTAAAATCATAATAGATCATAGCGCGCAAATGTTCACAGTTAAGATCCATTGTTTTAAATGAAGAGTGCGGGTAGCGTTTCAGAAAAAATTAATAGAACTTTGTTTTTTTTTTTTAATATTGAGCAATTGGTTTATGAAGTTCTATTTTTAAACGAATTTGCTTTTTAGAAACATATACATAACATGAGTGCGTTCCATTTTTAAATTTCGAGCATCTCGAAACTTATTGTGTGACCTATATCTGTATAATTTTTGGCGTTTTGATGAACAATTAAAAAAAGTAGTTAAGAAAGGAGATTTTAAATAGTCTAATGTTTTGTTTCAGGTAATATCATATTTTTATATGCATAAAAAGGGGCTGTGATAAAATTTCAAATGTGCGTGGTGTCAATAACGTTATTAATTAATCGTATTTTATATGAACATATTATATTTGATTAATAAAATTTAATATAAATAAAACACTGTCTGTGATTTCACTTTTATTAGAAGACGTCACACTTTTATTAAAATTTGAAAAAATAGACGACAATACATTTGGTTCTACTATCTTTAACATAGGACTAATCTACATCGTAATATATATATCACAATGTTCGTGATAAGCATTTGTAAATAATAATATAATATTACACCAATTGATTATATACTTACATTTCTATTTAAGTGTATAATATAAATTTAGTATAGACAAACATATAGGTATACCATAAAATTAAATGCTTGGACTGACTTTCCCCGATCAAGGAATAGTAATACCCTCTATATCTAATATAAATACAGATTTACGGAAACGTAAACATGGGAATCCTTTGCGACAAGAAATCTTACTTTTATATTATATTTATAGGATAACTTTTTACCGTCTGAAAATAATACTATGGTGTGCTATGTAAGTAGATAATTATAAGCTATCCTCGAAAGCTTTTAATTAGGACCATTAAAAACGAAAAACTTTCGGAATATACAAAAAATACAAGAAAACAATTCGTCCTACGTCAAAGTAAAAATATGGTGGTAGTAAATGGCGTAGGCTGCGATTCTGCATGAATGAAAATTGTAAAAGCAAGCGAGATGCATGTGTCATAGAATAATTTGATAAACCGAATTTTCTGAAAAATTCTAGGGATATCGCGAAAATACGGATAATTAGGCAATGGCTATGCCATTTCTTAATCTTACTGAAAAAAGATTTGTGTTAGACGCCACACGCTTTAGCAATATTGCGAATAAGATAAACGAAGCACACTGATTGGTCAGTCGGATCGCCTAAAACAACGTCTTATCTGATTGGTTGGTGACTTGACGTTTAACTTGTCAATTCTTTCTGTCACGTGCTTTGCTCGCGACGTTTTGATTGTTTGTGTTTTTGTATTAGATTTAGCTGCCCCTTGATAATTTAAGGTTGCTAAGAGTGTGGCTGGACTTGAAAAATAGCGCGGAAAGTTATCTTGAGCTGAGTCTGTAAGTACAACATGACAGATACAAGTGAAATTATTAATGTTGAACATCCAACAGAATCGGAAACCAATTTTGAGGTTATGTCCGATAAAGAAAGATTTAACATAGAACTAAGAAGGTTTTAAGCTAATAGATAGGACGTATCTACTAAACCAGAATGAACTATAGAACGGATAAATAGTGTGATTGCTTCAATAGAAGGATTTAACTCTGCGACTGTATTTAAACAACCAAAAACACAACAACAGTACAGAAATGCAAAAAAAGTATGACGTAATGAGTGTAGGTGAGAAAAAATTTTGATCTTAAAAAGACTACATCTTACTCATGTTATTCAAGTACCTTAAACTAATGAGTACTACGATATTATTCTGCAAGCACACATATCAACTGGACATGAAGGTCCAGATAAAAAATGATGTATAGCCTAAAACAGAAATATTTGATACCGGTACCAATTATATCAATTTTTCTTAACTTGTGCAAGACCTGTTTTAATAAAAAAATTGCCCAAGATCAGGAATTGTTGTACGCCCCATAATTTCTCAAAACTTTAACAGACGTGGCCAGGTAGTTCTAATTGACCTCCAATCAACTCCTAGACACAGTTATAAGTGGCTTTTAAACTACCAAGACCACCTCACCAAGTTTTGCTTCCTTAGAAGTTGCAATGTCTCTATCAAAAATATTTCTGGAGGAATTCACTGCAACCATTATAAAAGAGCTAATTAAACTATGGCCTGATTGCAAGATAGTAAATGGTCATCCTAGACACTCCCAAAGTCAAGGGTGAGAGAAAGGTGTAATGAAGATGTAGGAAACACGTTATGTTAAATTCAAAACAAGTTATTATATAGTTATTATAACTTGTACAAGTACATTTCTCTAAACACTAATTACGCGTAATTTCATTATTATACGAACCAATTTACAAAAGAAGGCTCAAAATTATGTGATTTATCTTATTATGAGCTTATTCCTTTCTAAAAGGCCGGCAACGCACCTGCAATTCCCCTGGTGTTGCGGTTGATCATGGGCGGCGGTAGTCACTTAACATTAGGTGACCCGCATGCTCGTTTGCCCCCTCTTCTATAAAAAAATAACACACTTTCTGTGATTGAAATTTACCTCTTAAAAGGTCCTAAGTTTATAACTAAAATGATTAATAAAAATAAAAGTTCCTAAAAATAGACATTGTCTTTTCCAACCCTTTATAACTCTATGACAAAATACTTCAAACCTACAAGGTAAAACATGCCAATTAGAGTTTAGTTTATCAAATTATCCTACGACACATGCATTATACGTCTTTCGTTACGCCTTTTGTCGACTACTAGGCGACGCGACGCGACGGGGTGAAGGCGGGCTATACGTTTTAGGCTACAAAAATTTTAGAATCATGCTTATGCCAAAAACAAGCAAGTTTACATATTACATAATATGCACCTTTCTGAACGTTTTCCGATGAATATTTTCGTGATTTCGATCTTCTCTTCATACTTATTACACTGTAGTTGATTAAAAGTAATGTCAAATTTTAATTTGCCTCATAATTAATTGATTAAAAGTGAAAAGGTTAGTCAAAAAGGGTTATTTGAAAAAATCGAAATCAACTTATTTACAAATTACACTGATTAGTATTTACAAAATTACAGTATATAATTATTATTTACATAAAAATGTACCTTTTCAGCGATATCGCAGAATTATTCAGAATGTCCAGTTTCTTTTTAAAAGCCAAACTAGTACGTAGTAGCAGAAAATTATCACCGTTTGTCACATTAAACGAATCTGTTCTTTTTCTATGCGCTGTTTTATATCAGTTAAGCTTTGTGCTTCTTTAAATATACTAAGAGTCCGACGGCAGGAGCGGCGAGCACCTATCGGCCGGTTTCGAAGGAATCGCGCCACGAACTTATTGATAAATGCCACGTGTAAAATGCCTATTATACAACACTGGATTTAGAATTTACCTATTTAGAATTCAGGAAAGAAAACGGAAAGAAGTCAATACACCTTAGGGCATTTAGGATTCTAATTAGTCAATTAGGAAGGTTCCTGCCTTCCTAATTAACTTAGCTTTATAATTAGGAAAGGAAAGGAGTAAAAGGCTTCACTCACGGCTCTTCTTGATAATGTAGGCACCATTCGACACGTATATGTTTCTTATATTCGAGTTAGGATCCTGAATCCAGTGTAGTGTAACATGCCCTTTACAGTACACTACTTTACGATAACGAGCGTAAAGTATATTATTTTCAACATTTTTCAATCCTTTAATTCTAAATGTCTGTTTTATTTTAATTTTAATGTTTTCTTCAAATCAATTGTATTTATTGACAGATCAAATCCAAAAAAAGTAAGTCAGTAGTGTAAGTGGGTATATTCCACAAAAATTTAAGTTACTTAAGTCCGGGGTATTATTTTATTAACCTATGTAAACATTACAAAAACTACAAATTATATCCGAAAACACAGAAACAAAAATACAATACAACGTACTAAGTACTTTACAATTATTTACGAGCATTAAAAATAAACATTTTAAGCCGATTGAAATTAATACTAACGGACTTTCGATAAAAATTAAAGCTTTAATAGTTTATTGTTATAAGTATAAGTAAATAAACAGATCACACAACATATGACGGTGAAGCATAATAAAAAATATTTTAACCAAAATACACATGATTTAGGATTTATGATGTTTCAAACATGCTCGGTAGCGTAGTTTTATAGTTGCATTATACAAACAAGAAATGTTGTTTTATATTTACGTGCAAAACCAACCTTATTCATTCTTAGTCTAAGAAATATCATTGTAAATTATTCTACTAATATCGTAATGAAGCTTATATAATATATATTTTAGTACAGTAGTGTACCTAAGGTTGTTCTTTTTATTTATTAATACTGTCGAATTTATAAAGCACATATCTTTGGACTAACGGAAATTTAGTTTTACGTTTACAAATAATTCATTTCATACTTCTGATTATTATGTTTAGTTATTCGAAACGAAAATGGGTTTGTGCTTAGCAGTAGGCTACAAATCCTAATTCTAATTCAAATTTTTGGGCTGTAAATTCACCTAAAATAATTTCTATACAAAATACTACACAATAAGAGATTTATGATATTTAAAAGGTTACATAAAACCATTTTGAAATACTTCAATAAGTCAAACAAAACTTCTTTTTCTTATTTGATATTGTTGAATCTCAAGCTTTTACGCAAAATGAATCACTTATTATTTTTTGAAAACATTTTGACTAAAGATTTAAACATTGCAATTTCCTAAGATGCGCCTGAAGCGCTGTATTACAAAATACTTAGATTTTTTAACATATTTCATTTAAATTATTTTGGCTTAATAGATAATTTCTGTAAGTTGCTTGATATATTTTTATTGAAATTTTTTACTGAAATATAAAAAGACTGGCCGGTATTTAGAGATAATCTTCAGCTTAAATTTAAATTTCACAAAGCCAAATGTGTTGGCTTGACTCAAATTTTGACATATAGTTCCACGTGGAATTTTAATGAAGGAAAATTAGATACCGACTGTTTATTACAAGAACAATTTTAAGAAGGCAAAATTGTAGCTATTTATTGAAATATATGCAAATTAGTAGAGCATAGAAAAATGTAAGCATGCAAGTATTTTTTTAATTCTCCATATTATTCGCGAGTACAGTGAATTGGGTAGCATTAGTCAGTTTGTTTAAAATAACTTTGCATAAACTACGTACTTATAACAAAAAACTTAATTTTTAATTTATCCAACTTCGAAGTGAGGGATCGAATTAGTGTAGTATAATTAGTGTTCGTATTTTCTACAAATATTTGTGCATTGTCGTTTTTGTCTATGTGCAATTTATATATAATATTAAAATGCCTCCACGATTCAGGAGAAGTTCCTCGTACGAGGGTAAGGATTGATAGAAAAACATAGGTAACCTTTAACCCCTTTAAAAAAAACAAAATTAAATATTACTCCGACAATTTTCGTCTAAAACTATAAGGAACTTTGCAGAATTTTAACACAAGAAAAATTAACTAGAATCAGCACAGCGGAACTTTGATTTGTTGTGCGCGTGTCCTGACACCTATACAGTGTTATTTTTCAAAGAATAGCCAAATTTTAAACTCAAGTTCAAATATATAAATAATGATATACAGTTATTGCAGTTTTTGAAAATACGAGTAAACAAGTCTTCTACTTTTATTTAAAATTATCCCAAATTGAATGTGATTTCCGGGCAAGAATTTTTTTCCCTATCGACTCTTACGAATGTGTGCGTGCGTTGTAAAATCAGTTTAAATAATGCATTACCAAGCATATAGAATTTAAAAAAATAAAAACGACGCAATGTTTAGATTTTTTAATCAAATTTCTTTACCATTTGCCTAATTATTCTGAACCTTCTCTGCAAATTCGGCCGGTTAATCAAAAACATCCTGTATAATGTCTTTTAACTATAAGTTAGAAGCTCATGGTCGATATCATGGTGAGTGACTAGATTTAAAAAAAAAAAAACTATTGTTGCGTCGATACTTTCGAGGACGTTTTTAATGAGAAATGCTTCAGTCTCTAACATAATACTAAATTAAAAATTTTGCGTAATAGTAATAGGTAAGATTAGAGGTCAATATTTATACAGGCAGAAAAACTCTCTGCATCACTCAGTAGCCACCCATATCAATTGAAATTTGAAACACTTTTTACGGCTTAACAAAACAAAACACTTTTATAGAATTTTTATAGGAATACCAGTAAAGAAATGACGTCAGTTTTAATGTAGTCAATTAACATCTTAAAAAAACTTATTAATACAAAACAATAAAAACCTAACCAAACTTTGAGTCTCAATATACAAATTAAAATAAATAGTATCCATTACTTTTTATTAGGCTAAGAAGTTTTTGAAGCAATGTAATAAATTTTATTGTCATACTTTTTTTATTATACTAAGTAGATATTCAATGAACTCAAAATATTTAAAACACAAATAAAAAAATTAAATGTAATTTAATGAGTTTAAAATAGTTTAAGTAGTAGTTTAAAATAGGGAATTTCGAAAATTAGCTTTTTAGGCTGCACTAGTCGATGACTCAAACTGATTGATGAGCGTGGCCAATATGCCTGCGTGAGAATATAAAATAAATGCAGTGAAAATCATCAAAGAGTTAGTCTGAATGCGCACACTCCCAAAAATTATATTTTAATAACTTTAAAATTTGAAATAAGCTTAATCTCATGAAAATAAAAAAGTGGATAAAATGAATACTTCACTTTTTTTAAATCTTCATGTACTATTCAATTAAAACAATATGTAAGAGCGCATTATGACTGCAGCTGGATCCTCATTGAAGCGATTTTCCATTATATTATTAACACAGCAAAGTCCAAGGTTGAAAAAAGCGGCATATTTTACCATTTTTATGGTCTTCTGTACTATTTTTAATACTGATAAATATAAAAGTTAATAATATTAATTTTCTTCACTTTCTTTTTTAAGTGAAAAATATTTTAAGTGAAAAATTATACCTTTACAAGAATACGCTAAAGTACGGTTTACAATACTGATAAATCTTTTTTTGCTATATTATGGGCGTAGCACGAATAGGTTCAATTGACCTGGTAAGGAGCAGGATCACTGAATACCAGTATAAAATACTATGCGTATGCTCATTCGTGGCTTAAGTACGGAGTTATGTTGTGAGGAAGTAGCGTCGATGTGCAGCAGCTACTTATTACCCCAAAGAATCCTAGCCCAGATAGATAACTAGCTGTGACCGTATTCCAAAAAATTACCCTGTATGTACATTTATGATCTATGCCTGTTTGTCAACAAAAATAATCATATTTTCAAGAAGATTAAAGATACACGTAAAAAAAATTACACCTACCATAGTTGCGAACAAAAATGTTACATACAAGCACCTACTCTATATGGCAATAAAAGTTTATAATAAATTAACCAAATTTCAATGAAGCCTCAGCAAATATTTAAAACAAAACTCAGCGTAGGAGTATTTAAAGTGTTTTTATATTTATCTAGCTTCTAAGTATATTATATATATATATATATATATATATATATATATATATATATATATATATATATATATATATATATATATATATATATATACGCATATAAGCAGTGTCCTCGTCAAATTTGCAGTGCCCGAAAAAGGCATCTAAGTTGTAAGCACATTTTTAATTTAAGACCAATTATGTACACTTGGATTGCAAATAAATGATTTGATTCGATTTGCTGCTGTTTCGTATGGTGAGTTTAGAGAACCGGAAACCATTTTTAGTGGAAACAAGCCATTTAATATTAGTTCTCAGGGGTGACAACGCATCTGCAGTTTGATACTCAACCAAGGACAAATGTAGATGTCTATGGGCCACAGCAACCAGTCACCAGCAGGTGTGCAGTGTGCCCGTTTATCACCTTTTTTCTATGAAAAAAATATAAATGTAAATAGAACTCGTCCATGTTCAGACGAATATATAAATTTTCCTTGCTTTCTTTTGAGGTGAGCTTTTAATTGAAAAATTAGAGTTTTCAAGAACATGCTAATGAGTTTATGCCTTTCTAAAAATATATGTATGACTATACCTTTTTACGTTAGACAGGCGACTGGTTTAGTTTTTGTATATTCTTACAATAGATAGTGCTTATCATATCCCGCGAAGATTAAAATTAATTTTATAAATAGGTCAAAAAGTTTTTAGTTAAAATGGAAAAAGAGACAGGTAGGATTCATATAATTTTGCGTAATAAAGTGTATAATCTAAAAATTTTCGAAATATAATTAGTCGAGTGCTGACACAGTTGTCCGATTTAGATGACCTTACTCGATATTGTAATTCTACTCCACGCGGACAAATCAAATGAAACTATTGTAAGCTTGTTTTGTATTCAGTTCGAATCCGAAGGCATTACAAAATGCGACGCAATGAAACTACATTTAAACAAGTCAACTGTCGTCTACATGGTAACCACGATGTTTTAATTTTTAGCAGGATTAACGCAAGTGGTATTATATATAAGTATCGGAAGTAAAGACACAATTTCATTGTTTTCTTTTCGCGATGATTTATGAATGATAGAACCATTATCCGAATGTGCATCTACGCATACCAAAATTTTTATGACATAAGCGTTTTCAGACATGGGCGAGTGACCACTAAGTCTGTGCAACATAAATACTTTTGATTACTTACGGAAGAAACAAACACTTTGAGGATATGTCAAGTCTTCGTATCTCTTAAAAAGCTGCCAACACAAACGGCCTGTACAAGTCTTTAGCTTTAGAACTTATGTTCGCATTACTTTCTGTTGTGTAAAAATACAAAACAATTTCAACCAAATAGATTCAGAAACAACAGATTTTTTGTTAACAAACCATAAAATAATAATAAACTTTCATGTATGTCCTAAATTTTTATACATAATGTTTTCTTTGTTAAAATATTATCCGTAATTATCCAAAATTTGGGTAAACATAGTTATCTCTCTTGATGCAATAACTTGTAGTAAGCGAAGTCAATACGTAAACAAGTGCCAAACAGTCTGCATAATAAATGAACCACTATTTAAAAGTTTCACTTTTATGTGTTCGCGAAACTTCGCTTTACTTGTATGAACTTAAAATGTAAAATATATACCTAAAAATTAGAAACCTAAACTAAAACACACATGTGTATCATTATTTGTAAAACATTTTGTGTACATATTATGTAAAATAATGTAAAATACTATCACAAAGGGTTAATACTATTTTAGTAATTTTAATGGTGGGCAATCATTTTTAATTTTTGCTTTTAATTATAATAAGGCGCTAGTTTAAATATTATGTCCATATTTAAACTAGAATGTAGTTTAGAAAGTAATTAAGGAGTATTTCAGGCGAGTTAATACTTACTAAAATAAGATATATGACAAAAAAACTAATAGCATAATTAAAGATGCTAGATTTTAGTAACTTGAATATATAATAGATTCATAAACATAAAAGCAAGACTTTCTTTTCTATCCAAAAGTGTGAATTTAAAAACATATCACAGGTTCATAATTCACAAAGAAACAGTGTCTCTTAGTCAATTTTGAAGAAATGGATATAAAAATATAGTGACATCTGTTAAAAATGTCCCACATACTTATAACTTAACACTGCACATTTTAAAAAAATTAACTTAACACACTTTTTGACTATAATATCATTTCTTAACAAAATCTGCAAGAATCAATCTCAGACCATTAAGAAGTATATTCGATAATAAGTGAGACCATATTACAAACATCTACAGACATTGTACATTATCATGCTACAGATATTTCTATCGCTCCTGAGTTGCGAGAGGATAGTTTGGTGGTAAGGCACTAAGGACCTCTTTAGAGAGCTCCTTGTACGCATTTTCCATCATATTTCGTACCCGAACAATGAGGTCAGGGACGTCTTGCATTGTTAATCCTACTGTAGATACTGGCTCTAAACACTGGATTATGGCATGTCCTGAAATATATGAAAAAACTGTGAAATATAGATTTTTTATTATTATCATACATTAAAACTTAGGAGCGGTACAAATCTTGAGGGTCATGATGTCTATGAATAAAATAAAATAGAATAATTTTTAGTTTATACTAGCAGGTACACGAACCTGTCCTGTCACCGAGGAAATAATTGTAGAAATATCGTTTTAAATTTGGAACAGTTCTATTGTTTAATTAGCAATGATAATACATTCATATACATAACATTCAAATAATTTGTGGGTACAATACGCGCGCCACCTAGTGTAATTTCATTGTACTATGCCTTCGCACAAGTGCAAGCAACATGTTGACAAAGTTTTACCTTAATCCGATGAACAGTATTGGAGCGCGTAAAATACGAACAAATAATCATTAATTTTTATGTATTAGACACATTACATGTAATTTTTATTGAAAGTCATTTTTTACTATTACCACTGGTTTAGAAAAAAATATCTATGAAATACATACTGGGTGTTAGTCCTAATGGTTCATTATTATTCAGTGACTCCAGCATTTTTTACTACAGGACCATATGAAAATACAGACACATCTTTCCCAATATAAAAAAAAATCAACAAATAAACAGTTACTTAAGATCTGTATGTAGGCTTGGATGCAGTTCCATAACTATGCTTAATCCGATTATAATAATTATTTTTTATTAAATAGGTCTCAAGGGTGGTTGCCTCGTTTAAATTTAAAGAAAAAAATCTGCTCATAAAGGTGGAAAAATAGGGGAAAAAGTTTTTAATGTAACTGTTTAGATGGATTTCTATTTGTTACTTTGGGTTTGTGTTCTTAGACCACTCAAAAGGGTCAAATAATTAGATTTAAAAAAGTATTAAGTAACTTAAAAAACTGAAAAGAATAAAAGAAATTCCACATTTTCATAATTCATGATGTTTTCCTTCCACTACAAGCATGTGGAAAATTAGTACTTAAAATTGAAATTGCCAAGTTCATTCATACTGGTGGTAATTTAAGTAAACTGTTGTATGTTTACATGTATTGGGTGAAATTTTCTGTGAAATTTTTAGTTTTTTATAAGTTGATACAGTTATTTTGCAGATAACAATATTTTACATACTTTTGCGTGAGGCTATATTTTTAATATTTCCATTAAAATAAATGTAACTTACCTTTGTTAAATATGTATTTTTTTGAATTAATAAAATAATATGGCGATATGACTACCGGTAATATTGGCACTTGAGCAGCAACTGCAATGTTGAAAGCACCTTTTTTGAAGGGTAAAAGTTTCGTAAAGTCTTTGTTTCTCGTTCCTTCAGGGAATACCCATATTTTTGTCTATAATTGATAAGAAGAAGAGTTATTAGCTTTTCTTAGGCAAGTGTATACATGTGTATGAGTGAAGAACATACTGTAAGTTTTAATCAATTATAGAGGACCTTTTTAATTAATTTTAGAGGAAATATTTATTTTTAATATAATATTTATATTTCTTATAAATAAGTATTTTCGTAACAAAATTATCTTGTATACATTTTTTTATAAATTTTAGTGTTCATGTTGAATCAAAATAACTATTCCCTATTATTATGAATGACTTAATTTAGGGATGTAAATCATTATTGTTGGAAAAAACAGAGGCTAACTGAAAACACTAAGGTATAAGCATACCTTGTTCTTCACCATGACATCTGAAGTAATTTTAAGTTGTTTGTAAGCATCTTTTGAATTATTTCTGTCTATGAACACCACACCAGCAAGATATGCAGCTAATCCAAATGGCCAAACATAAAATATCTCCTTTCTAGCAATAGCAGCTATCTTTACAGCCACATGCCAAATGTTGAACATACCTGCAGATGATCAAGACACATTTTGATATTATATACTTTTAATCTGTACCATTTTATATTTTACTATTCTTATAAAATGTTGTACATATTTCTAAATTGTTTTATTGTAGTAACATAATACCTGTATTTTATATATTATTTTAGAAATAAACATTTTTGAACAGTAATTAATTTCTAATGAATTATTTACATTTGGAATTATTTGTTAATTTATAATCAAGCATTTACATTGGGATATCTTCAGTTATATTTCAAGGCCTAGCTCTTGAAAATGATGATGATGAAGCCTAAGCCTGATGTATGCAATAAAACTAATTACAACTTGAGGTGTTGAGCCATATTTCGGCCATTGATTTTCATAATATTTCTATGAAATAACATTAAACTCAATAATTTTCCGTAAAACATATTTACTTTGATTACAACATCAGATATTTATTCATTGAACCAAACTTTTAATATTTCTAATATTGAACTGAATGTGCATAGCCTATCTGACCCTATATGTATGTACACCAATGAGCATTTACAAGAGATTTAAATTTTATTTCATTGAGTTTTTAGATTTGTATGTCACTGACAAATATTTTTTAACAGAGATGATATTCAAAATAATAAATGTAACATGTAAAAAGAAGAAAAGAAAAAAACATGTCAAGAGGTGAATTCTTCTATAGGGTACATCATGATCAACCTAATTAAAAAGTATTTATTAAATGGCAAGATAACATATACCATACTCCTTGCACCAACTTGCATCCACACAACATATAAATAAAATTGAATTGTCTGCCAAGAATATCAAAATAGCTGCCCTTATATTGAGCTGAGGGCATTATTTACATGCCATTAGGTCATGATTCTTGTATAACCATTAGTAATAATTTTATTGTCTGTCTATCTGTTCAGGCTAACCTTCGGAATGGCTGAACTGATAGTAATGAAACTTCATGAACAGATAAAGAGAAACGCCAAATTATTAAATCTATATAACACTATTATATTATTAGATTTTACCCAAGCATAGACAAGGTGGGTCTCTAATAATAAATAAAATTGGAACCAAATTTACCTAGAATATCAAGTGAAGATTGGTGGTTGGAAATTATAACTGCTCCTCGATCTTCTCCTAAGACTTTTCCATTTCTAAGAAACCATTTAACTTCAATAACTTTAGTTATATGTTTTACAATTTGGGTAGCAAATCTAAAATAAAGAAATTTTGTTTTATGATTGCTAATGCTTATTTATCTAAACTTAATTCTATAGATTCATCAGTTACTACTACAATATTAAAATTCACAACAAACAACATATAGTATGTTTGTAAAAATAGAAAAATAAATATAAAAATTAATTTTATTTATAAGGTACATTAATAAAGTTTACAGTAAATATTTTTATTTGTTAAAAAATATGACACCACAAAACAAAAATATTATAAAATTACAATTATAATGATATTCTACTGTCTTTTTTATTTTAAAACCTGTTTTTAAGTAGGTTAAAAAAATATAAATCTATTAAGTTTTAGTTAAAATTTTAAAATAACTACGCTGAAAGCTTATAACTATTATCATATCACAGCAGAGCTTTTAAAAATATATTACACTACATTAAATATAAAGAGAATAATAAATATTATAATTATGTACTTAGATAAATGTGATTAAATTGAGATATGGATAAATAGGTGTACTTAGTTAAAAATGATAGATGCAATCGTATACTTACAAAGAATTCAGAACATTTTTTGGATTGAATACGAAAAAAGGCATCAATATCAATGATACCATAGAAGTCCATATGTAGAAAATGAGAAATTTAGATTTATACTTGACAAAATTTGGAGTCTCAGAAAACAGTTGTTTTAAAATGTATGTGGTTAACGTAATCATAAAAATATAAACAATCTTGTCCCACATTTTTTATAAATACACTTTGTTATGAATTAAACTGATATAAAAGGAAAAAGCTTTTGTAAGCAATCCTTGTATCTATTAAAAATTACGTTCACTGCGTATATTCTCACTATATTTCCCGATTTTCGCAATAATAAGATACTTATTATTACTTAAGCTGCGCCAACGGCAATATTATATTCCAATTAATTTTTTACAATCGAAGCGGCTGTAAACACAGACTACCACAGAACACTAATACCACCACAGACTACTAAGAGGATACAATACCACAGGACCACAGATTACTGACTATGCCCTTAGGCGGGAAGAATGTCAACTTCAAAGAAAATGGCATCCATAATGCACGCCATCTCTGTCGTGCCCCACTAAAACTTTTTTAAGCGGGAATTTTGAAACGTGATTTTTTTTTAGTTGGCGTCTTGGTTGTTTCGTTTCAAAAATGGCTTAAGAATGTAAAATACCATATAGTACACCATCATCATCATCATCATTACAGCCCTTCACAAGTCCACTGCTGAACATAGGCCTCCCCCAAGTAATGCCACAAAGCACGGTCCTGAGCCACCTGCATCCATCGACTTCCTGCATATCTTACCAGGTCGTCACTCCATCTAGTGGGGGGTCGCCCTACACTACGCCTACCGGTCCGAGGCTGCCACTCGAGAACCTTTCTTCCCCATCGGTTATCGGTTCTTCGAGCTATATGGCCGGCCCATTGCCACTTCAGTTTACTAATCCGTTGGGCTATGTCGGTCACTCTGGTTTTACTGCGGATATCCTCATTTCTGAGTCTATCACGCAGAGAAACTCCGAGCATAGCCCTCTCCATAGCTCGCTGAGCGACCTTGAGCGTCCTCATACGGCCAGCAGTGAAGGACCACGTCTCAGATCCGTAAGTCATCACTGGCAACACGCACTATATAGTATAGTATATATAGCTTGTAGTTTTTCGTTCCAATGATATATATTGCTAAATTAAAACGAAAACAAAAGCACAAAGTTATTTGTAAATTATGGTACTTTACATTCATAAACCACTTTTGAAACGATTAGCAATCATTTTAATATAAAAAAGGAACTATTTTTCAAATAAAAGTTGTTTTTGAAATACATAATTTTTATTTACATTACATACTTGTCCACATTGGTACATAGAAAAACCGTTGGTACATTGATGGACGTAAGTGACGTAGTAATTAACTAATTTTTAACTTTATGCATGTAAACAGTTCTCAACAGCTCTTAACTAAATATCGATTTAATAGTTAAGTAGTTATGTAAAACAGAATAGTCTATTTTTAAGAGGTAGGCGTGTTTAAGCGAAGTATAGGAAATAAGCATTCTCGTAACTTCGCTAAAACACGTGTCAATGATTATTAGTTTATAGCTAATTAGTTCATCACTTCACCTATTAAGTAAACGGCATATGTAACATGACATTTAAGCAAAATGGAAAGTAAAGTTACATTGGTTTTATATAAAAAAGATTAGACAATCTAATATAAACACTTTTTTCTAACAAGAAAACATTATTTACCTTCACATTCTACAAACAAGGCAATAGCTTTACAATATTATGTCTAAACTCCAATAACCTGATTATATTATAGATGCCTGATTTGTAGAAATTATTTTCGTTATATTATTGTTATTGACTGCAATAAAAAATAATAAGTCAACATTTTCATGTCATTAATTAGCACTACCTGCTGCAAATCCATCCACGAAAAACAAAAAGGATAAAGATATGTTGATAAAAATGAAATATCATCTGAGAAAAATTAACAGGCTTCAAAAAACTGTAAAGCATCTAAAGAATGAAGCATTTCTCAAAGTATTGAGCAAAAATGATTCAGTAAATAAAATATTAAAATGTAAAATATCCCCCTCTTTTGCATTATTTTTGCAAGGAGAATTGCAAAACTATAAAAAAAAATCAAAAGGTCGAAGATGGAACATGGACTCCAAAATAATAGCACTAAGACTGTACAAAAGGTCACCTAGGTGTTACAAATTATTAAGAAGGATGATTTGCCTGCCAACACCTAGTTCATTAAAAGCGTTATTAAGCAAGTTTCACATGAAAGTTGGTATTAATGACCAAATTTTTAATGTTTTGAAAAAAAAAACAATAAAGCAACATACTCCCTCAGACAATGAGTATATCCTTATGTTTGATGAGATGTCAATAAAAAAGAATTTCTTTTACAACAAAAAGGAGGACATAATTGAGGGTTATCAAGACACAAGACAGGCAGGTCACCACAAATGGCAACACATGTCCTCGTGTTCATGATTGGCGGAATCCGTAAAAAGCTGAAACAACCAATTGCTTACTATTATTCTAAGGTGAGAATTATGGTCTTTTGTTATTATGTCAATATATGTAGTAGTACTTTTTTACCATATTTATTTACCCTTTTATCATTCTAGGTCCTGCAACATTGTTTTGATGTTGGAATTAATATTTCAGCTACAGTGTGTGATATGGATGGTGTGAATAAGAGAGCTTTAAGTATCTTGGGAGCATCTGTAGAACAGCCATATATTCTGTTCAGTAATCGAGAAGTGGTTACCATTTTTGATACTCCACATTTGCTCAAATGCTTTAGAAATATGTTTTTAAAATATAGACATTAAATGTCCAACAAATATAACATCAAATGATCAAATTGGATTTGGTAAGATTTTTTGTTTTATTACAATCATAATATTATACATATTTCCAATTTACTGGATATTTACACAAATGTTTTTTACAGGTGTTGCTAAATGGAGCCATATAAAGGAGTTTTATGAAACAGAAAACACCAATCCCAATTTTGTGTTTGCACCTTGCTTAAAACAAGAACATTTAAATCCAAATACGAAGCAGAAGATGAAGGTGAAGCTAGCTGCACAAGTGTTAAGCCAATATGGATAGCAAATATGGTAGATATTTACACAAATGTTTTTTACAGGTGTTGCTAAATGGAGCCATATAAAGGAGTTTTATGAAACAGAAAACACCAATCCCAATTTTGTGTTTGCACCTTGCTTAAAACAAGAACATTTAAATCCAAATACGAAGCAGAAGATGAAGGTGAAGCTAGCTGCACAAGTGTTAAGCCAATATGGACAGCAAATATGGACAAGCTGTTTGATTGTGTCAACGCATGCACACCAGACCTAAGAAGGGGGAAACCATTTTCGACAAACATGACAAATAATACACCACATGTCAAACATTTCACTTTAATGAAGATTTTTTTTTAAAGAAATGACGTTTTTGGGATGCAAATGAGCCCCTCAATCCCAAGAAGGTTGGATATGGTCCATCAATGGAATAGAACGAATCTGGAGAAATCTCAGTTCTAAACACAAATCAATAAAAAGTTTGGAAACAAGAAGGCTCCAGCAGGACCCGTTAGAAAATCTTTTTGGATGCATTTGGGCCAATTGCGGCTGCAATTCAAATCCCACTGTTGGACAGTTTGTTTCGGGTCTTAAAACGGCTGTCCTTAGCAACTTATCTTTTATTGGGACAGGAAATTGTGAAGAAGACCAAAATCAAGTTATATTGACAAATTTTAAAACTTTATTGTCTCCACCCACAGACACACGCACTGCTTATGCCACAATTTTAACCGATGAGTTAGAAGAAAGTGTAAATTCTACATTTGAATGTAGCTTGGAAGAAAGCAGTGGCAAAATACAAGCATGTGCCTATGTCTGTGGGTTTATAGTAAAAAATAATCTCAACAAATGTGAAATTTGTAAAAAAAAATTTGTATCTGAGACACAAGAGAGTTCACATACTTTTATTGACTTTAAAGAATATAGTGATCTAAAAATGTCCCTTAAATACGCCTCTAAAAACCTCATCAACTGTATTGAAAGTAGTGCTACGATGATTTATGATTTTTTAGAGGTAGAAGCATATTAAAAAAAATTAAAAAGGACAATTAAAGTTTTGTTCAAAAACTCAATAAATTTGGAGTTTCTCGATAAATGTCCAGAACATAAAGATATGAATATAGATTACTTATTTAGTAGCGTATTTCACATTTGTATGAAGAGATTTAGTATTTTGAAAAATCGGCAATTTGCAGAAGAGTACTCTGAATCTGCTCTTAAAAGAAAAATTGATATTCTGCAGAATAAATAGGATATTACATGGATATATAAGTAATTAACTAATTTTTAACTTTATGCATGTAAACAGTTCTCAACAGCTCTTAACTAAATATCGATTTAATAGTTAAGTAGTTATTATTAATTAAATTTCGACAATACAGGTAGATGTCTAAGTGTCACAGCATTTACTTGCTAAATTCTATAAAAAAATACAAATGTATGTGTTATCCATATCCCACAGTAAACTTAAAAGTTAATTAAACTTAATTTAATAATTAATCTTAACTTAATTATTAAACTTAATTAAACTTAAACTTAAAAGTTAGTTGCAAAGCAGTACCATTGTTTGTAGAGTGACTAATAAACTATCCGACATTAAACGATAAAAATACTGTAAGGTATGATTCGCACCAGTAAAGTGATAGTTTCGAAAATACTATATTCGAAATCCAATAACAAATAATTAAAAAAAAACTTCAATTTAAATCCTACCTGCCTCGCGGAAGCAAGGAATATCTGACCCACTCCGACTAAAACTCTCAGGTGTTTCACCTTCACCACTTATCGGACTATGGGAACACTTTCACACACATCCGTAGCCTCATCAGCGCTAGTCACTCCTTGGCAGCCTCTTTCTCGAGAGGACATATCCTCCCTCTCCTTTTATCTCCTTATATAATGTCACCACCGAAGTGATTATGACTGTACATACAGAAAAAGTAGTTCCATGTAATATCTTATTTATTCTGCAGGGTATCAATTTTTCTTTTAAGAGCAGATGCAGAGTACTCTTCTGCAAATTGCCGATTTTTTCAAAATACAAAATCTCTTCATACGAATGCATCCAAAAAGATTTTCTAACGGGTCCTGCTGGAGCCTTCTTGTTTCCAAACTTTTTATTGATTTATGTTTAGAACTGAGATTTCTCCAGATTCGTTCTATTCCATTGATGGACCATATCCAACCTTCTTGGGATGGAGGGGTTCGTTTGCATCCCAAAAACGTCATTTCTTTAAAAAATTTCTTCATTAAAGTGAAATGTTTGAGATGTGGTGTATTATTTGTCATGTTTGTCGAAAATGGTTTCCCCCTTCTTAGGTCTGGTGTGCATGCGTTGACACAATCAAACAGCTTGTCCATATTTGCAATAACATTAGCAGTAGTGACGGCCTCTGAAGAGAGTTCCCCTGTAAACAATACATAATTTAAGATCTTACTATTAGGATAAAAGAAATATGATTTAAAGCACATTACAAGACAACTCAAAAAAATATCACATGTCACACAATAAACAATAATTTGTACTTGGGAGAGCCTAGTTCCTTTTTAAATTAATAATTATTTTAATGGGTGGACATATGTTTAAATATTATACTTTAAATTATAAATTTAATTTACCTTGTGAAATTTTAGCATACATTCCTGCAGCAACTGAGTGGCTTAACACTTGTGCAGCTAGCTTCACCTTCATCTTCTGCTTCGTATTTTGATTTAAATGTTCTTGTTTTAAGCAAGGTGCAAACACAAAATTGGGATTGGTGTTTTCTGTTTCATAAAACTCCTTTATATGGCTCCATTTAGCAACACCTGTAAAAACATTTGTGTAAATATCCAGTAAATTGGAAATATGTATAATATTATGATTGTAATAAAACAAAATATCTTACCAAATCCAATTTGATCATTTGATGTTATATTTGTTGGACATTTAATGTCATATTTTAAAAACATATTTCTAAAGCATTTAAGCAAATGCGGAGTATCAAAAATGGTAAACACTTCTCGATTACTGAGCAGAATATATGGCTGTTCTACAGATGCTCCCAAGATACTTAAAGCTCTCTTATTCACACCATCCATATCACACACTGTAGCTGAAATATTAATTCCAGCATCAAAACAATGTTGCAGGACCTAGAATGATAAAAGGGTAAATTAATATGGTAAAAAAGTACTACTACATATATTGACATAATAACAAATAAAAGACCATAATGCTCACCTCCTTTATAAGAACCGACAGCCTATCTGCAGTCACAGATCCGCTAGAAAAATAATAAGCAATTGGTTGTTTCAGCTTTTTACGGATTCCGCCAATCATGAACACGAGGGCATGTGTTGCCATTTGTGGTGACCTGCCTGTCTTGTGTCTTGATAACCCTCAATTATGTCCTCCTTTTTGTTGTAAAACAAATTCTTTTTTATCGACATCTCATCAAACATAAGGATATACTCATTGTCTGAGGGAGTCTGTTGCTTTATTGTTTTTTTCAAAACATTAAAAATTTGGTCATTAATACCAACTTTCATGTGAAACTTGCTTAGTAACGCTTTTAATGAACTAGGTGTTGGCAGGCAAATCATCCTTCTTAATAATTTGTAACACCTAGGTGACCTTTTATACAGTCTTAGTGCTATTATTTTGGAGTCCATGTTCTATCTTCGACCTTTTGATTTTTTTTAATAGTTTTGCAATTCTCCTTGCAAAAATAATGCAAAAGAGGGGGATATTTTACATTTTAATATTTCATTTACTGAATCATTTTTGCTCAATACTTTGAGAAATGCTTCATTCTTTAGATGCTTTACAGTTTTTTGAAGCCTGTTAATTTTTCTCAGATGATATTTCATTTTTATCAACATATCTTTATCCTTTTTGTTTTTCGTGGATGGATTTGCAGCAGCAACAGGGTTGATATTCTCAGTTACTTGAGGAATAGCACTAGTTTTGTCAGGAATGGTCTTATAATGCACATTCTCACACAAGGGTTGTATACATTTTGACGGACTCGCAACCGGCTCAAATACATTTGGAACAGTTATAGTCTTCTGAATATTTTCAGACAGTGGTTGTTTAGTAGTTGATGGACCCGCAATATGTTGAATGACATTCCTTTGTTCCAAATTATGGTCAGCTAATGTGATCTGAAAATTAGAGATTATCAAATCATTATTTATATCATGTATCCCAGCTGTTAGCGACGATAAGTGAATTTAAAAACATTTAATCTTAATTGTTTCTTATTTGTGATATAAAACTAAGTGTTAGAAAGGAAAGGTGAATTCAAACGTTTAATCTCAATTGTTACTTATCTGTAATTTAAACTAAGTATGAAAATTAAAAGCATTAATACCAAGAGAGTGAAATAACAACTTATATTAGCTTTAATTCTTATTTTAAAAACTACGTAACGAAAATATAAATCTAATTGCTTATTTAGGTTTAATTAGAATATTTAAAACAAGATGTAAGTTTAGTTACTTATTAGAACTTTCTTTTATTACAATTTTAAAGAGTTGTATTAAAGATATTAACATTTAAGTGTAAATTTAATGATTTGTTTAATTCTCTTTCTCTTATAGTAATATAACATGATAATGTGTCAATTAATCTCTTATATAATCTAATTACTCATTATAGAAATAGATTTTAATTTAATAAGAAGTTGAAATATGTTCTGTATAGAGTCTTAAGCATAGTGTTATCGTGATAAGCGTTGTGCATTCCTGCCGCCTGGCGGCGCTACTTGTATGTCGTCGTTGTTGTCCTCTGCAGGGTATAATGCCGTGCAGGTCTCAGGCCCCGGGGTGTACCCCTTTACCCGGATTTTCCTCACGGCACAGTACAGTGTGCCGGTCCTGGGCGCCTTGATGGTAAAGGCGTTGTTTTGGCGACTTTTGTCGCAGTCGGTTAAATTTATCATTAAAGGTGGTTATCTTAACACAAATTATTTTGTCTGAGTTGGCCTTTCTGCGGCATTGTGGGGTTTACTCGACTCCCTAATCTATATAGGGAGGAGTTCTCTTGGATAGGGTCGCCCGTCCGGCGGCCGTGAGTGCAACGGCGCGAAGCCGTTGAGGTGTTCATGTGGCCCGTTGTCGGCGCGGTCGAACATACCGCGCGCCAGCCGGACCACGAATTACTTGTATGTTGAGCAAAAAAAGCTTAGCTACTCCGGAACTAAACCGTGAGGAGACCGCGCAACTATTTTTATTTTTTACAAGTATAAATTAAAGGTTTTTAATTTATACTTGAATGTTTTATATTTGAAATAATAGAGATAAGTCATATCTATTGTCAGGAATGAATAAAAATATTGTAAGGTATGTTTTACCACACTTATTAAAGAAAATTGTAAATTTCTCTTAGAAAAGGTTGTTCTGTGCTCTGATTGGTCGACGGGTCATGTGCAAATTCATTAGTGCCGCGTGCAAATTTTCTCAATTCTGATTGGTCACAGCTGCCTATAAAAAAGGGGCGTTTTTTGTGGTAAAACATTCCAAATCCGGCAATGTAATAATAAGGAATCAAGAAAATAAATAAGAAGAAACTCTCAAGAAGTGTTATTTATTGCTCATCTAACTGCTACTGTATGCTCTCCAGTTAACATCCCGCCAGCAAACCCGCTCCATTTATTAACATTCTCACACACAAGCATCTACACCAGCATTGATCAACCTATCTCTAAATTTCAAACAGCCTTATAAATTTATAAACATTAAATACAACTTGTTTTTATTAATGAATGTTGCTTTAACCCATTAAATACAACTTGTTTTTATTAATGAATGTTGCTTTAACCCATTACCACCACCATCCTGTATATTTTTTAAAGTTTATATCTTTTGTTTTTTATGGTTGAGAAGTAATGGTAGGTTACGTCGCATACCCTTATAAATCACCACTCAATCTGTTACCACCATTTGTTAACTAGAAAATATTTTCACTGTAGTATGAGAAAAGCCACACAAAAGAAAAAAATGTGGATAGTAACAAAAGAAAGATTAACTAACCATATCACATTCCTCATCAGGTACTGCAGATTTGACTAGCCTCTTTCCAAAATTATCAATGAATGATGATTTCTTAAAATGTTTAGTGCACAACATTAAATGCTTAGAATGAAGCTTGTTTTGAAATTCTGGTGACCACCAAGAGTCATGAGGAAAACAGTACTTCGCCCATAATTCACATCTGAAAATTTACAATTAGATAATAATATACTACTGAGGTGCTAAAAACATGCTTGGAAGAAGAGTGCAATACAAGAGATTGTTCCTTTCAAACAATGTGATTGTATTGTATACATATATAAATATTATTCCACATGTTATTTCTATGTGTACCAATACATCTATAACTACTTTATTATGTTATGATTTCTATGTGATACACCTCATGCATTTTTTTTGCATAATTTTGCATAATTTCTCTTTAATTTTCAGATTTATTTGCACACGTTTTTAAATCGCTAAATATGTATCTTAGGTTTTATTAGCCGATGCGGCCCATAATAATTTTTATTTCTGTTACTTTATTAATTCAGTGGTTCAAATTTAAACATTTTAAAACTGTTTTAATCAGTAACCAAAAAGCTATTTAGCATACGTACCGTAAGCTATTTGTTCTCCCAGGCTCAGGAAAACAATGCAAGGTGATGTTACGATCATGAGCAGGAGAACATCCACACTTGTAACATTTCCTTTCGTTTTCTTTCATGATGAAAGATAAAATTGAGTCTCTCTCTTTAGCACAATGCACAGCACTTGTTTTTAGTCTCTTTCTCACTGTAAACACTAAAACGGAGGAACGGGATGTTCAACTTAACGTTAGTAATGTAAGAAATAAGTTAATATCAAAATATAAACTTAATTTGCAACACAAATAAACAAGAACACAACCGCAAGCGTAAGGGATCAGCTAGTATATACTGGTATTTACGCAGTAACATAGATTACTGTATATCGACACCTCCATGCAATAACATCGTAACTCATTTTTTTCCATAAATTGCGTTACAATGATATTACTATGTAAAAAAAAAAAATACAATTTTTCAGTACAATAATTCTGCTCCCATTCGATTTTAAAATAAACAAACGTCAAAGTATTGTAACATAACAAAAAAGTATTTTTTGTCAACAATATCCTTGCAACTTGATTTACAATTTATAGAAAATATTATGAGTAGCAAGTCAATCAAATACAACAACATTGTAACATTATATACAATTTTTGTACATGACAAAATTGGGGTTTATGGCTAAGAAACGTAATGCAACTGCATTGTATGTTGACTTACAACGAAAACACGTTTATACGTGATCACTTGTGCATGTACATTGCGCTGCGACGCTCCTCGTCAGATGTAAATGCTTGCTAAGATTAACTTTGTTAAAATTGGTACTTTACATTTTAGATCAAGAGGTAGCTTCGACTTCGTCCAAGGCAAATGATCATGCTACGCAGAAAGTTATTCCACCACAAGATAATAGCTATTTTATCGAACGCGGTGAAGACTTACCTTCATTCAAAAATAGTATGCGGGAAAATGCGCTTGTAAATTATTACCCAGATTCCTTCACCTCATCTAGTAGAAAAAAACCATTTTCTCCTGACTTTTCGGAATATATCCCTTCCGACCAGGATGTTTAAAAAAATAGTTCTCAACATTCTTCAGAACATAATATTCCTTTACAAGAGATACCAACAGCTACAAACATATCTGAAAATATTACCACTCCCGAAGGGACAGCAAGAAAAGTGAAAAGGAATGTTCCGAAAAAAACTAATCTGGGTAGAAATCGAGGTCATAATCCGAGAAAACTGGAAACGCAACTTAAGTAAGCGAAAGAAAAATTCGGGCGAAGAATATGTAAACAGAAGCGGAATCTTAGTCCCAGAGAAAGTTATGAGGAGTGGTTGTAATAATGCCTGTACTAGGAAGTGCAAAGAAAGATTAATGGAAACGACCAGACATGCAATTTTCAAAGATTTTTGGGGTTTGGGCGACCACACAAGACAAGCTGATTTTGTTTGTAGATTTGTAGATAGAGTTCCACGAAAACAAATAACAGCATCAGTTACTGGACACTCACGGCGCCACTGGTCCTTTCAATATTATTTATATGAAGATGGCGATAGAAAAAGGGTCTGCAAAAAAAATGTTTCTTGATACTCTGTGTATTAGTGATATGTGGCTACAAACTATTTACAAAAAAATGGACAAAGAAGGCACTGGGCTTGTAGCAGGAGACTTGAGTGGGCGACATAATAATCGGAAAAATTTGATACCGAATGAAGTTAAAGAATCTGTTAGAGATCATATTTCGTCAATTCCTATAGTGGATTCACATTATGTAAGAAAAAGAACTTCTAAACTGTACTTTGAAGAAACTTTAACATACCCTGCATTGTACAGGCTTTACGTTGATTGGATGAAAGAAAATCGTCCGTTGAAACAAGTGGCAAATTCTAGGCAATATAAGGACATTTTTTATAACGAATATAATATTGAATTCCATAAGCCTAAGAAAGACCTTTGTATTCTTTGTGATAGATATAAGAGAGGATCTGAAAAAGAAAAAGATGACATGAAGCTAGATTACACCTTGCTTATTGCGAATAAAACAGTGGTAAGAGAGGTGAAAGAGACTTGTAAGTATCAGTCGAAACAATCTAACGTTATAGTTACAGCCGCTTATGACTTACAGAAAGTATTGAATACACCTCAATCAGAAGTTTCGCTCTTTTACTACAAAAGGAAATTTGCCGTATACAATTTTACTATATATGATATAGGAAAGGCCAAAGGATATTCATATGTCTGGAATGAGACAATAGGCAAGAAAGGATCCTCAGAAATTAGTAGCGCTGTGTTTCTTTTTATTAAACAGAAATATGAAGAAGGGTTTCGTATATTTAATTTTTTTTCTGATTGCTGTGGCGGACAAAACCGCAATCGAATAATAATAGCTATGTATTCCCATGCATGTAAAATATTTGGCATAACGATTACACATAACTATTTTGAAGTAGGACATTCACAATCTGAAGGAGATGCTATGCACGCGTTAATAGAGCGTCGGAAGAAAAATCAGATTATTTTTGTACCAGAGCAATGGATCACTCTGATCAGATGTGCTAAAACTACGGGAACCCCTTATGATGTTACTGAATTAGATCAAAACCTAATTCTTGATTATAAAAGCCTTCTAAAGAAAAAACTAAACTGGGACTGGAATAGTACTGGAGAAAAGATGTCTTGGACTAAAATAAAACATATTAAAATAGAAAACGAAAACCCTGACTTAATATACTTTCAATATGATTATCTCAGTGATCAGTACTTATCTATCAACCTTGCTGTGAAACCTACTACACGCATTACACGAACAAAAAGAGCACAAGAGTCAATTCAGTGTGAACAGTCAAACGACGGAGAAAGTATTCCTTTATTGTATAATAAAGTGCTCCCAATATCAATAGCAAAGTATAAGGACCTTGTAAGTTTGTGTAAATGTAAAGCGATACCAGATATTTATCACAACTTCTATTTAAATCTTCCACATTCCACTCAACTAGCTGAAGACAACGGTAGTGATGATGAAAATTAATAGTTTTTAGTTGATTTCCTATTTTTTTGTTTGTTTTTCAGAAAGAAGGCTTTTATGTTTAGAGAATAAATATATAATTATAAGAATAAAGATAATAGTTTTATAAAGTCAAAGTTTAGTTTTCGGGAGAGAATTAGATTTTTTATAATTAAAAAAATATATTTAGTGTCATAATTATAAGTCCGATAATAATGTTTGTATCCAGTGAAGTTTTCTAATTTGATGTCAATAAATATTTTAATAGTACGAAACTGCTTTTTTATCCTTTAAGTCAATAAAACATTATCATAATAATTCGTAAGAAAATAAATTTATTACACGTCACATTATGAGATGATTCTTTACAGATTTATAGTTGTTTGCATGAAAAATACTTAAATTTTACTATGAAGAAACATTTTAGGTAACATAACACCTCGGAGTTACAATTATCTGACAAAAAAATAAAATTAGCTTACAAAAAACTAAATTGTATCTCAGACATACAATGCTTGTTCTCGTAACTTATATGCTATTTCAATGAGTTGTTTTTCACGTAAGTCATGAAAAACCATGAAATCAACTTTTCTTTTACAACCTAACCGTAAATAAAAATAGTGCACCTAAATAATATTAGATAGTGACAGCTTCAAATATTGTAGGGGTCGTTTTGAAAGTGGTACATTTTTTTAAACTTTAAATTCTGTTTACTCCACAAACATAAAAAATTAGTTACGATTTTATTGCATGGAGGTGTCGATATATACTAGAGATAGATGTGTGACTCAAGTTTAATTTTAGTTAAAGTTCTTGTTTTGCCTAATAGATGGCGTTAAAATATTGGTGCTTTGGGCTCGCCTTTTTTTGCACTTTAATATTTTTATTTTATATACAACAACTAATTACATTGCGCAAGTGCTGCAATGTAATTAATAGTTGTTTATGTTTCTCGTGGTAATTGTAAGTTCCCATACCAAAAAATAAAAAACAGGTTATTTTTAAAACGTTTATTGTTTAAAAATTCTTTGCTTAGTTATTGAATAACATTAGATGTGTTAAATTTAACAGTGTTTGCACAATATCAATTGATTTCTTTATACAATGTCCCTACTAGTTAGTAAATATCTTATATTACAGAGAATAGAACATTTTTTTAATTAAATATAGATTATTACATAATACTTATTGGAAATCGTGTTTTATTTACCACCGATACCACTGTCCTGGGAAGAACCAACAAGAAACCCAGCGTGACTTTTTTTTAAACATATTTCACTTTACGATATCATTTTTTAAATAAATTTTAATAGTACATACAAGCATGATTGCGATCACCTCATACCCAGGAGTTATTTTTTCTTTGATATTATAATAACACTTTTTGTACATTTTTCCTTTAATAAAACATTTCAAATTGTTAATTGACAAATTTTGAACGTTTTCCGAAATTTTGTTGTGAAAGCGTATAATACATTGCCCCATAAAGCACTACTGACTCAGTGGATTCTAGTAAAGTGGTATTACAAGCTTATGTTTGTTCCTAGTGTTTAAAGTTTGAACATCTTTATTCTTATAAAAGCTATTTATAACACTTTTTGTACATTTTTCCTTTCATAAAACATTTCAAGTTGTTAATTGACAAATTTTGTACATTTTCTGCAATTTTGTTGTAAAAGCGTATAACACATTGCCCCCATAAAAGCACTACTGACTCAGTGGATTCTAGTAACTGGTATTACAAGCCTATTTTTGTTCCTAGTGTTTAAAGTTTGAACATCTTTATTCTTATGAAAGCTATTTATAACAGTTTTGTACATTTTTCCTTTAATAAAACATTTCAACTTGTTAATTGACAAATTTTGTACTTTTTCTGAAATTTTGTTGTAAAAGCGTATAATACATTGTCCCATAACAGCACTACTGACTCAGTAGATTCTAGTAATTGGTATTACAAGTTTATGTTTGTTCCTGGTGTTTTCTTTATTCTTATGAAAGCTATTTATTTTTTTATGTACGTACATATTATATTACATTTTCATAAATATATTGCTATGCCAAAGTTAATGTGTTTATTTCTTTAAATTTTTTAAAAGGCTCCTTAAAATTTAAGATAAAAATTGATCGTGCGGCTCTCTTTTATAATCAAAATATGGCTTCAATATCAGTCACATGACCCCAATATTAATACAGGGAAACAGTGGTATCATCCACAAGACTCAACTCCTTCCCATTTAAGAGCACATTGGTAATTGAATCCTCTCCAAAGGTTTGCTCCTCTTCCATAATTTTATGAATTAGTATTTAAAATTAATTAGTTTAATAAAAAAAGATACATTTTGGAGCAGCATTATTAATCTTTAAAATGTGAACTTAATAATGTTATCATACTTTAGTAACATAACAAATCTTTTTAAATGTGTGTAATAACCACAATTTTAAAAAATACAAATAATTTACAAAAGTGACTTCCTTATGCCCACTTTACCATTGTTTTACATGTGTAATCATTCTATTTTTTAAATTAAATAAATACTAATTAAACCAGGTATAAAGTTAATTATATTTAGGCAAATGAAAGAACAAAGCTTGAACATGGCAGATTGCTTGTGTTTCTTAATGTTTGATGAGATGCTAGTGTTCTAAACTACATTACAATACAACTGTCATAGGTTCCGAAGACTGAAGATGTTAAGAGTGAAAATATAACCATAAACATGTTTTGGTTTGATGATGAAAAATTAATAATTAATGTAAAATAAATATTTGTCTGTAACAACTTTGTTTTGATTTTATTTTCAAAACATTATTAATTACCCCAAGAGAGCAAAGATACTGCAGATATTACTGACTGACTGAAGTTAGTCACTTTTGTTTGATTTCATTTAATTCCTTTAGTCAAAGATTTTATAAAAAGTATCTAAAACATTATTCAGAACATATATGCTGTGAAACAAAGTTTTACCTATGACAATGAGATTTAAGGAAGTTAAAAAAGATATGGAAACAATTTTTGTCTTCGCCATTTTCATTGCTGCTTTTATTTGACATTTTTGTTTTTTAATTTTGCTTTTTAAAATCATGATTTTGTTAATTATTTTTTTATTTTCACATCTGTACACCTTTCTTGTAATCAATGTACCTGAAAAAAGAAGGACAATCAGGTATGCATATAGAGATCAAATGAAACAATGACGGCATAGATCAAATTGTATTGGATTCTCCTTTTTTAATGAATGATTTTGAATTGCAACTTGTGCCTTAGGATAAAATAATAAATAAATGATATAATATATATTATGCAATATGCTATTAGAATGCTTTTGGAGCTGGCGCAGTGCTGCAGTGTACACAGTGCAAAAATGTAGCATTTCCACTGCATGGCTTGCGGCGCAGTGATAACAAAAGGAGGATGGCCAACTCGTACCAGACAACGAAACTACAGCGTCCCAATATGAAATATTTATGTAAAATACCTTATTGTTAGGGTATAACTCTCTAAGTAGCCACAAAAAAAGTTATTAATTTGTTTCTATTGTTGTAACTGTTCAAAATTATTTCAAATAATAGTTTCAGAACGCACCTAATGACGATTCATTTCATCTGTGAAAGGACTTGGTATTCAAAGACTATAATTATTCACGTTTTTATGAATAGTTGTTAATTTTAATTCAATTCAATTATTATGTAGACATCAAATCAACTACTATGCTGATTTATTATGTACTGGATTAATATCAATCATTATTAATCAGTTCCATGTCATTGACCATCTTATGTACCATGTTTTTTAGCAAATACATTTTCTATTCTAAGAATATGTATTTTTATAGAATAAGGGTGACAAAGGAGCACACATTCCAATAGCGAATTGCAATCGGCAAGTGCATGCTGAAGCTCATAGACACCCAAATTAATAATATAATATATAAAGAATCAAAATGCAGACACCGCTTGTCACCCCTACCCCATGAAATTCCTTGTTTCCAGTAAAAAGGGTCTGATTCTCTACACTGTAAGAAACAGAGCATCATTAAGCTGGTATTTCGCGCTGTTAGTCTGTGAGAGCGTAATCCTTCCCCGTTCGAGCTGACTCATTCGTGCTACAACCATAACATAGTTGAAGCTTGGCACGTAATAAGGTATAATAGAATATAAGATATAATGAGTTCATATCGATACCTTTTCCGAAAAATTGGGTTAGTTTTACAGGAACATTACAGTGATGTATTTGATATTTAAGTCTAATTAAATAGTTTAATTAACTTAGACAGTTTCATGTATTTTTGTACTTAAGCTGTGCATAACTGCTTAAGTGCAACTGAATGTCTGTGGAAATTGTTTTCGCTAATTTAAAACTCACATTTAATTGTACACACATCATGTATTTTACTAAAAAGCTGTATGTTTTCCTTATATAAATAACTGAGTAATAATGTCCTCCAGACCGAATTTCGGCCACGGCAGCCTGCCTCAACGGAGGCTAGCCATCGGCGCAGGACAGGATTATAGTGCCCAAGTGTATGCGCAAGCACAGGTGCACTCTCTACTCCCTCACTTTTATAATCCGATGGGATGGTAAACTGACAAGACCGGAGAGAGATCAGGCGCAGGACCAACGGCTTTACGTGCTTTCCGAGGCATGGGGTGAGGCACCGCCAACTTCCTGGCTCCGGGCAATTACTGAGAATTTCTCGACGGAAAACTTAATAATTAATTTTTTGGTCTGACCCGGGATTCGAACCCAGGATCTCATGATCAGCAGTCGCACTACTACAACCACTAGACCAACGAGGCAGTCTGAACTGAGCAATTAATTAATTAGTTAAATAATTAATCGACCATAATTTTAACATCAAAAATTTAAAATTAACAAGTAATCATCAGGTTACGTTATTTATAGGATTATTGAAAATACCAGGATTCAATTAATTTGAGAAACATCCACTTTAATTTAATTTAACATTCAACATGTTGAGCAGGAGTGCCGGTGTCACACAAACACTGACGTGAACCGAGGACGTTGTCATGAGGTGCAATTGCCACTTAAGGATGTGATTATGTTAATATTATTATCCCTCATGATAATGTATTCATATATGGGTAAATAACAATATATAATAATATAAATTGTCACAATTTTTTTTAAAACCACTGCTAAACACTGATTAATAACGCTAATTACCCCCCTCACTTATCGCTTACACTTTTAGGCTACATCGCAGTCGGATAAAGCGGCCAAGCAAGGTTTTTCGTTATTAATTAAAATGTGCAATAAATTGCCTTTAGAAATAAAGACTTCCATTAAACGCGTTTCGACAATTGACAAAAACATACTTTTTGAATCACGCTTTCTACAATATAGAAGAATATACGAAATGTTCATTTTTTGACTTGCTTGACATGTAAATGTAGATGAATTTTAATTTGTAATTTTAATAATCTAATGTAATGTAATATCATTTGCATTGATTGTAATTTTGCTAACCAATGTTATAATTTAACAAAATGGTCAATAAATAAAAAAGTAAGAAGTATTTGTTGATTTAGCCTTAAAAATATTTTTTATTTTTAAGGCTAAATACCTTAAAAATATTTTTGACGTTATTATAAAAAATCGTGGCTATTTAGATATTATTTTTAAACGTGATTGTGTTTACAACATAAAAACAAACCAATCTAACTATAGTTTGTTTTGGGACATGAAAGAAAGTCCAGCTCCTATAGAAATTTGGCCATCCTCCTTTCGAAGTTATAAATACAAGAGTTGTAACCGCTTTCTACATTTGAACCATTATTAGTCGTATTTGTTACTATTATAGTAATCTTTAACTTATCACACGGAAAACTTACTGGTATAGTAATAGAATATAGTTACAGTAATTACTAATTATTAATGTATGACCACCAGAGAATTTACTGGACAGATACAACTTGATCTTTCAAGAAAAGAACCTACTCTTTTGTAAATGCCCCCGGGTGTTGTGGTTCTTCATGGGCGGTGATAGTTACTTACCATCAGGTGAGCTGCATGATCGTCCCCCCCCCCCTCTCCTTTAAAAAATAAATTAAATACCTCTTATAGGATTATTATGTGAACTTGGCAGAATCTTGTGAAGTACATTCAGTATATGTGGTGTGGGTTTCATTTCTAATCCTTCAGCATGTAAGCCTGTAATAGTGGTGAAAGTATATGAGTAACACAAAACTTTCTTTATTGGGCTTGCTTTATTCACTGCTACATACCACATATATAATGATAATAATAATAATGTCCTCCAGACCAAATTTTACAGTGCCCAAAGTGTATGCGCAAGCACTGGTCATTATTACTATTTCCAATTTCTTAACTTTAACTTAAAAATTTAAAACTGCTGAGAATTTCTTGATAGAAATACCCAAAAACAGATTTTGGACCGAACTGGGATTCAAACCCGGGATCTCATGATCAAATTGCATTTATGACACTAGACCAACGAGGCAGTCAAGTGTTATTATAGTATTAAGGAATAAATTAATGTATTTTCATTATAATCATTAAAACCTAAAAATAAAAAATGGTGCTCCTTGAAAAATGCCGATATGTGTGCATAAAGCAGTCAAATACTTAAAATTTGCAAAAAGATTAAGTTACACTCCACATGTATTTTTATTATGATATATGCTTTTTTTATATTAAAAATTGTTTAAAGTTATGTCATAAGTAATAATCGAAAACTATACCGATTAGGTAATCTACTACAACTGCCCTGATTTATCCTGAGGGTCGCCCGCATAAACCAAGAGTATTACAAATGAAACTGTATATCAGGCTTTTTGATTGTATGAATACTTTGATTGAGACAACAATATCTACCAACTAAAAAATAAACGAAAATAGTAAGATTTCTTCATAAAATGTTTATTTCTTACAGTTCACAATAACAATACAAAGTTAAAATCATACAGCAAGTT
Source organism: Parnassius smintheus behrii (assembly GCA_036936625.1). Classification (NCBI taxonomy): domain Eukaryota; kingdom Metazoa; phylum Arthropoda; class Insecta; order Lepidoptera; family Papilionidae; genus Parnassius; species Parnassius smintheus. The sequence continues at coordinate 43,304,495 of JAUPFT010000001.1, read as the reverse complement.
TTATGTCATTTTCTATGGAGTTGTAACGAAATTTTTACCAATCCAAGTTCAATTAATAAGTTGGTATTTATTTTATTTTATTTTTTATTTTATAGTATAGGGTGACAAACGAGCACACAGTCCACCTGATGGTAAGTGGTTGCTGTGGCCCTTAGACATCTACATCTGTCCTGGATTACGAATCAAGGTGCAGATGCGTTGTCACCCACGAGGACTAAGATGGAATGCCTCGTTTCCAGTAAAAAGGGTCTCCGGATCTCTACACTCACCATACAAAACACAACAGCATTAAGCTACCATTTGACGCTGGTATTCTGTGAGAACGTGGTCCCTCCCCAGTCGAGCCGACCCATTCGTGCTATAACAATACTACTAATATAACAGCAGCATGGCTCTACCACGTAAAAAATGGTAGACTATTACTCGTTAAAAATCCGTTAACTTGTTAATTCTAATTTGATGCGACAGTTTTCCTTTCAACTTCATTATATATGGTACTATTGAGTATACTTTCCACATTTCCAAAAATAGCAGTTTAGTTGGCAGAGGAGACACATGACTCTAATGAAAAATATGACTTTAAAGCTTAATATTTCGGTAACAAACCCCTTGATCGTAAAGGTGTTCTTCCATACTCGCAATGTTATTGAAATACCTATCCAACAATACCTTACAGGATGGAATATATGGGTAAAAATAATCATTCATTTACCTGCATAGGAGGTGTACCCAAAATAAAAATGTTTTTAAGATTTTATTTCACAGTTTTGTAGACATGATTAATGCCTATAAACTATGCAAAATTACAAATTTGTAACACTTAGTGTCTCTGAGTAAAACTGCGTTGGGATGAACATGGAGAAACTATAAGGTTTCCTTGTTGTGTGTAAATATGGAACCCTAAAAATCTAAAATATTATTAATTTACTATCTAGGGCTTTATAACCATTTACTACCAGGTGGAGTTGTAGTAGTTGTTGTCAAGTTATACACTGACATACCATTGTCTTTAATTTAAAAGTGAATAAGCTTTTTTTTTCTTATTTTATTTAGGGATTTTTGTTAGTTAACATGTCAATCCTATTAAAATCTATATGTTGCTATTAATCTGCACATACTCAATGCAATATCCAAGGTGTATAATACCTATATTGTCCACATTTATCTTATATGTCCTTCCAAATAATTCCCTTTCCCCTAGTTGCCGTTCACATTCCATCAAAAAGTGATGTAAGTTTTCTATTACTCCACAAGTTTCACATTAGATGGAATCAGTTCTTTTCATCAAATAAGAAATCTTTTTCATGGAATGTGACCTGTTCTTATTCTAAATATTAATTTAATAGAATTTTTTTTTAATTTTGTATCTACAAATCAAGGTATTCGAGGTGGTTCACTCTGTATTGTTTTGTACCAAACACCTTTCGTTTTAGAGCGTTCATTGAAAAATTCTTTCAATTTGTTATGACATTAATTTTTGAATTTTGGTAGTACTTCTGAGTAGCAAGGGTCAATATTATATTCTACACCATTTATCTATCTGCCTTGTCATTACCCAATATTTGGTCTATGTGCTGGAATCCACTGCACTCTTGCACATGTGTCGTGTAAACTGAACTGATATATTATTTGGGAAAGTATGCAATAGGCTTTCGAAACACCTTCGATTCCAGAGGCAGATCGAGCCATATATTGGATAGCAGTTTTCCTGTCCGAGTATATAATAATTTAGTTACAGTTATAGCTTGCAGCATACTTTAGGGCTTCGGATATTGCAATGAGTTCAAGGGTCATAATACAAATGTCATTAGTAACTTTATAAGATTTAGAAACTGCTTGATATGGGTCGAAAAAAGCTGCCCCTTGCAACTTTAGCACTCTTTGATCCGTCTGTGTAGATGTTGTGCCAATCGTGATATTTATTTTCAAGTTCTTCAATAACATTCACTTTAACGGAATTTATTCCTACCCCTATCCTATCCAATCCTATCCTTTAGTTATTGATAAGACAGTGCTTTACTATCTATGGCTTTATAACCACTGACCATCAGGTGGGGTTGTAGTAGTTGTCGCAGTCAAGCTATACACTGACATACCTATAATAAGTAAAAACATAAAATTTGCTTGCCCACCTTTACTAATATTACAATCATGAAAGTGAGTTTCTTTAGTCTGCACTGCTAAAACAATTGCTAATTAACATGACAATGAGAAAGTTTTTAATAAACTTACCAAGGTCTTTTAGTTCGAGGATATAGAAAACGGTCCCCAAAGTGCCGATCGCAAATGCGGTAGTTATAGTAAAATTCACGATCGGTTTTATATTTTAGATGTTCCAGCTATACTTTTCAACTGCTGAAACCTTTCTAGTGAGGTATTCTGGTTTCGGAACATAGTGTAAAACATCTGGAATAATAAAATATAATCATTAATTCCGAGGCGAGAGAGGGAAACTGTAACAGGAGATGGGCAATAACCCGTCCGCCAAGCGTGGCAGCTATGGCAAATAGTACCTATGAGGCAATCCGTGGAGGTGCCTTGAACCTTCCAATTTCTTAGATATGAGCTGTTAGCTGTTGTTAAAAAAGTCCTTACTTGGTCACATTTAAAAACACATTGCCATTTTTCTTCTTCTTCACATTTTTGCAAATATTTATTTTAATACAAGAAAGCATATAAACAAACGAGAAATCAGAATAATTTGAAATTAATATTAATATCAAATTAACCTCAACTATCAGTGACCGCCATTAACTGCGTAGGTAGTGGCGTGGTGCGTCCAATTTAGTCTAGTGCTTTGGAATGTAGATGGCAGCACAAAAAAAATATCATTTTGTTCTCAAAGTAATGTTCTAAGTTGCACGCCCATGCGCAGTAATCTATGAGCCATTTGTAATTTTGTTTATTTGCCGTTGCCATATCTTGCCTTTTTATTATAGTATGCAGTTTCATATTCATACATTTTGTTACTTCAATAAAGACGTAATAAATCTATGTTTAACGAAATATATTATATAATAAAGTATTATAATTATTAAATAAAAAAATGATTAAAATGATGTGTCATTTAAAATAATATTTATTTCATGGCAAGATAACATAAAGTGCGAGGTAGATAGATATTAATCCATCTCGCTTCTTTAGAGCCCCCCAAGGTCATCTCCCGGTACCAATCTTTTATTATATTATATATTATTTATTTGAGCCGTGGTAGCTCAGTGGTTAACGCTCGATGTAAATATAACAGAACGCGAGTAACCCGGGTTCGATCCCCGCCGGCACCAATGAAATTGTTAATTGCAATTTTAAGTGCTGATTTACTACGTGCTCGGCGGTGAAGGAAAACATCGTGAGGAAACCTGCATGTCTGAGGAATAAGAAAGAAAAATATTTCGAAGACATGTGAAGTTCGTCAACACGCATTTGGGCAGCGCGGCGGACACTTCCTTGCCCTAAACCCTCTCAGAAATGAGGGGAGGCCTGAGCCCAGCAGTGGGACGTATATAGGCTGTAACTTTACTTTTTTTACTACTTTTATATTATTTATTTATTATAGGAAGTTGACTGGCCCTGCAGACTACTAAGAGCATAGATTACTGTATATATACTTACAGAACTAAGAGGATACTTGTAGTCATGGGTAGTCCGTGAACGATCTAGGTGTGAAAAGCGCTCCTTTAGGTGAACTATGCGAGTTAGTTCGTCGAAGCAGTTCTCTGAAGTTCTTGGCGTTTAATAAATATTGTGATATCTACGTAATATATTTTAAACAAGACTGTTTGTTGACTGATTATCCACATCTAATTATAGTTGATCAGTGTGGTTTAATATAAATTATATTCTAAGTTATGGCTTAATTTGAATTATATTCTATGAAGAGTTTATTTTTTCATTATTATTTCTTTAAGCGATTTTACTGCCCCAAATAATAAAGGAAGCTCTTTGTGGACTGATTATCAATAATATAATAATAGTTTATTAGTATAGTTTACTCTAAATTGTATTATAAAACGAGTTAATTTCTCATTATTATTGCTGTAAGAGATTTTAAGTGCCATAAACAGAAATGTAGACTTCTGCTGTATTTGTAGTGTAGCCCCCAGCCTCCACGACAGTAGGTATACGTTAGAGTTAAGGTAGAATAAGTTTAGCATAATACATTCAAAGTCATAACAAGAACAACACGTCTGCTTTTCATTTAACACCTTCATACATAACGTAATACTTCAACTTTTAAATAAAAATAAACAGAATTTGCAATAATCATAAAATATATACACTTAGTTTTTTATACATTTTGTTTAGAATTTACAATTTTATTCACTTTAAACGTAGAATATTTAATGTATTGAACAAAATATTAATTCATAAAATTGTTCAAAACGAAATAAAATTACGAAAAATAACTGGCTATGAGAGAAAGAGGGAAAGAAAATGTGTATGCACATTGCTCTCCCTTGCTTATATCCCCCACTCAAGTCCCGATCACACTTTTTGTAACGGTTTCGTCCCGCGTTCGTCAGCTTACTCCCCAAGTCAAGCGTGCGTAAAGAAGTTTACTTCAATAAAAAAAAAAACTAACTAACTAAATGAACGAAATAGTTCGCTATAGGACTAAGAACTAAATTGAGCGCTCCCATTGGCACCGACTATGCCCAAGACTAGATACTTGTAAAGCGCTTTGCCCACGGAACAACTATTGCAGCAACTGGCAACTGGTAACTAGCTTTTTACATATTATCAAATGAAATTAAAAAAAGACGTGTGGCACTCGGGGACTGCCGCGGTAAAGCTATTGCATAGCATTTTTTATCAACTTATGCAATTATAATTAATTATTTATTTAATTTATGCGGTTAAGTCCTTGATATTAAATCAAGTTACACTTTTTGAGCGTGGTGACCGATAAGAAAACAATTTTTTTTTCTCTTATTGTATAAATGAGAAGTTAATATTGTTCAAAATATTTTTAATATCTTACAATACATGTAGGTTATTCAGGAATTTTTTCATTCAGTTAGCAGGTAGTGTACACGCATACGACTAGTCGCACGCACACAAACACCGTGCCGAAGTCTGCCGAGTGCCGAAGTCTGCCGAACTGAAACGACATTAGACGATGCATGGCTTTCAACGCCACACCTTCGTGCCCGTCGGAGTTTACCGATAATCTGACGTCATACGACGTAATTCAAATAACTGCAAAACCAAACATAATATCTTAATTTAACAAAAATAGCCTTTCACAAAAATGAATCTAGTTAAGTATGGAGTAATTTTGTACAGATTAGGTAAATAGTTCGCACTCTTCCTTAAGATAGTGATCATAAAAAGTAAACTCGCAGTGAGAGCACAAAAACTCAACACGATCAAGTAAATAAATTATATTTTCGGAGTTATTCATGTCAGCAACAATACGCCACGGTCTATTGTAGAAATTAACAACCCATTGGCAGTCATTGTAGTAAAACCTTATATTAAAATGAGTTTCTTCCCAAGGTCATATTAGGTTATTAGTCACAATATAAAAAAATTAACTTCTATTAAACCTGTCAATATCTACAATTAGTACTTATTTATAATAGTAAAATAAATGATAATGTTACGAGCTTAGGGTTCGTGACAATAAAAATTGCCGATAAAATTACCTAAATTAACACTTTAATTTACTTTATACAAATTAAAGTAAAAAAACACTAATAATTAAACACACTAATTCACTTAATTTCACTCCGAAGCTTCGCTTGTGTCGCCGAGTTAAACTCTGTCCCGATCGCATCTTGCGCCATCTATTTATTCAAATCAGCAAAACATCCGGAATGTTCAAGTAAACACGCGCAAGGTACCGAGAAATCGAGTATAGATTTTCTAGAAACTTAGTTCTTCGGGCGGCGCTGTCGGTCGAGAGATCCGCGATGTCATTCTCTGCAAAGCCGCCCCCCCGCTCTCGCTCCTGACACTAGATGGCGCTAGCTTGAGCGCGGCGTAACACTGCCCCCTCCTAAGAGATGCTCGTCCCGAGCATCATCGGCCCCACAATAACGCGCCAAGCGATCCGCATGGACGATCTTAGGAGTCCCTCCTGTGCCTTGCCGTAACGGCTCCGCAATGTCAAGGGATGTCCTATCCCGTGGTGCACCAACATTGTACAATTTCGATGCTCCTCTACTCCGTGTCTGAGGTCCCCTCGCAGCCGCACAACTTGTACATGTACGACACCAATCCTCCACATCGTCACGATAATGGACCCAGTAGAACTGTTCTCGGACCTTCAGTAGAGTTCGTTTAACTCCCAGATGGACTCTTGAACGACCATTATGGCACAGCTGTAAAACATTCGGCACTTTAGCTTTAGGGACAACCAATTGCAAACGACAGCTGTCTCCTCGACCATTGTCCCATTTACGGCACAGGACTCCGTCCTGAAGCAGCAAGCTGTCCCATTGGGCCCAATAGCTTTTCGTGGTTGAACTCATCGCTGAGACGTCCCTCCACTTAGGCTTGGTAGCACGGGCCTTCATCCATCCCAGAATCGGCTTGATGTCTGGATCTTCCTGCTGTGCACGTCGTAGGCTGTCCTTCCACCCGTTACTGAGGTGGTCTGTCCTGAGCATCCTCACGGATACCACTTCCTTACCTTGCCTACTACAATGGTTACCATCTTCAGGACAAGGTCTTCTTGACAATGCATCTGCGTTGCCAGGAGATTTCTCGCTGCGATGTTCGATCTCAAAGTCGTATCCCTGCTGCTGCTGGGCGGTGCTGTTAGCCGCACTTCCTTTCTGAGACCGTTCACCTTCCCTTCCTAGGGTGTGCTTAGGGCAGCTGGACCGAAGATGGCCCCTTTCCCCACAGCCATAGCACCTAGGGCTGTATCCTTTATTGTGGTCGCGAACCGTAACTGCTGTAACCTCCCTAGCGTGAGGTGAACGATGATCCTGTCGCCACCAGGCAGTGCCGTTAGCTGCACTACCTTCTCGAGATCGACCAACTCTCCTTCCCACGGTTCGCTTAGGGCAGCTGGATCGAAGATGGCCCTTTTCCCCACAGCCATAGCACCTAGGGCTGTATCCTTTGTTGCGGTCGCGAACTGTAGCTGCTGCAACCTCCCTGACGCGATGGGAACGATGATCCTGCCGCACGGCTTCTACCTCCAGTGCATGGGCCAAGGCGTCCTTAAGCGTCTCGTGGTGCCCGAGCCTCACAGCAGCTCTGACTTCCAGGTCGCAGATGCCGTCGATGAATGTTTGCACCAGGTTCCCTCCAATGAGCGCAGGTACAGACTGGTATGCTTTACGAACCATCTTCTCCACCTCAAGGGCCCACTGCTGCAGGTTTTCGTTGCTGCGTTGCACGCGATCTTTAAGCTGCGCGCGAAAGACGTGTTCCAGGTGAGCGTCACCATATCTCGCCTCCAAGGCCTCAAGAAGCTGCTCATAGGTCACTTTCTTACCGAGAGCTTCCAACACAGTTAAGGCTTGGTCGCGCAGGCCTAGGGTGAGTGCAGTCGTGGCTTGGCTTTTATTCCAGCCATTCGCTTTCATAACAGCCTCGAACTGGATTTTGTAGGCTGACCAGGAAGAAGTCCCGTCGAACGGTGGCACCTTGAACCCACGTAGCGAAGGTGCTGAAGCTACTACGGGAGCTGTAGTTCCATCCCCAAGTTTGAGTTCATCCAGCGTTTTCTTAACTTGGTTGATTTGGGTCTCAGCTTCCGACAGGCGGTTATCATGTTGAGCAACCTTATCCTTCACCTCCCTTATCTCTTTCCCGAAGGTCGCGTGAAGGTCCTTCATGAGAAACATCTGCTCTTCCAACCGACGGGCCTGTTCATCCTGTCCACCCCGCAGCTGCTCTTCCAACCGACGGACCTGTTCCTCCTGTCGGCGAGCCTGTTCCTCCTGCTGCTCTTTCAACAGACGGGCCTGTTCCTCTCGTCCGCGCTGCAGCTGTTCCTGTAGCATGGCCATCAGAGCACCTAAGTCAGGTGCCACAGACGTAGAAGCTGCTGACGGACCGGCTTCCGTGGCCGGCGGCTGGCCCTCAGACATCTGCGGCGTTGCACCACCAAATCTCCTCTGGTCCGTCTCCTGCTGGCGTTGACTTCGGGTACGGACACCCTCCGTTTCCTCCTTGGGTAAAATCGGCATTATTTTATCCCACTTCTGACACCAATTGTTACGAGCTTAGGGTTCGTGACAATAAAAATTGCCGATAAAATTACCTAAATTAACACTTTAATTTACTTTATACAAATTAAAGTAAAAAAACACTAATAATTAAACACACTAATTCACTTAATTTCACTCCGAAGCTTCGCTTGTGTCGCCGAGTTAAACTCTGTCCCGATCGCATCTTGCGCCATCTATTTATTCAAATCAGCAAAACATCCGGAATGTTCAAGTAAACACGCGCAAGGTACCGAGAAATCGAGTATAGATTTTCTAGAAACTTAGTTCTTCGGGCGGCGCTGTCGGTCGAGAGATCCGCGATGTCATTCTCTGCAAAGCCGCCCCCCCGCTCTCGCTCCTGACACTAGATGGCGCTAGCTTGAGCGCGGCGTAACAATAATATAGTCAATCTGTAATGTATCACGGCTGGGGAATCCTAGATATTTTTTAGTATTTAGTAAACGAATAACTAGTTGATAAATTAATCATGATATATATCTTTTTTTTTCGCCGGAGACTAAAATGATATTGCTTTTTTTCGTAACTGCAGATTCTGTGGATTTATTTCATTATTTTGAACAATATACGAAACTTAAGTGACTAAAATTAAATCTAATCTGAACCAGAATCATAAAAACTGGCTAAACGAATCTAATAAAGATCTGTTATTTTTGTCTCCTGAGAAAAAAACAGACTATAGGAATCTATCGAATACCTACATAAACAAAAAAAAAATATCACCTATAAATAAAATATTACGAAGCGGAATAATTAATAAGAGTGGCAACGTCGCACTATACAAAGGAATTGCGTTAAGACGATGTCGTTGAGAGCCGTGGTAGCTCACATGGTTAGCGCTCGTTATAGGTATCACAGTACGGGAGCAACCCGGGTTCGATCCCCACTGGCACCAATGAAATTGTTGCGTGCTGATTTAGCTATCAGTTGGAAAGTCTGTTTTCCTGGGCCGTTTTGTTTTGTTACACTGACATCTCGTAAGTCACCTAGGGACCTAGGAGGTTGTGGGTTGCTTATTTTTTATTTTTCTTTAAATTTTCGTCGGTAAAATAACATATTTATAAAAGTGAAAAAAAGTAAAGTTACAGCCTATATACGTCCCACTGCTGGGCACAGGCCTCCTCTAATTTCTGAGAGGGTTTTAAGGCAAGGAAATATCCGCCACGCTGCCTCAATACGTGTTGACGAACTTCACATTTCTTCGAAATATATATTTTTTAATTTCTCAGACATGCGCTACCAGCATGCGACGACGCGGCCCGCGCCTTGTCGCCACTTGCGTTTGCCGCGCTTTGTCTCGTCACAGAGTGGCGAAATCACAGTAATATAGGTATTTTATAAACAGCGCCCGTCTAATATTATGAAATATGTAGATAAAACTTAAAACTTACCTTGATAAATGTATACCCTTTTGTTTGTAATATTTTTTTAGACCTCTCTTCAATCGTTTCTGCTTATTCCCGATGTTTTACAAACTAAACTTAAATATTAATAAAACTGTACAATTAATAAAACTATAAAACACTACTATTAAACAAGAATCAGAAAAAACCTACTCCACCATTAACAAAATTAAATTTTTGCAGTAATATTTTACGATTTTATTTCGTAGTGCTGAGCTCTCGCAACGCGGCGTACGTCCACCTAGCAACACGATGCGCCCCGCACTGAATTTGTTTACGAATGCGGGGGTGATATAGACGCAGTATTTAATCGGGACGCATTTTTAATTTATTATCATATAAATAATACATATTTCTAAAAAGTAACCAAACCAAATTATTTTATTTTGTATTGCAAAGCAGTAGATATTTTTTTTTATATTCCTTTGATAAACAATGAAGGAGTAAAGTGGTTTCATCTCAACGATTTGGAGGTGATTTGGGTATTTTTTTTATTTATTATGTGACACCGATAGAAAAATTATGGCTAAACCAAATTACGTATCAGATCATGTAGATTACTAGCTATTTTTTTCATATGTAATTTCTCTGTAAGTGTCGACGAAAAGTTGGTTCATCTGCACGCCTTTTTCAAGCTTTTTGCGAGAGAGCAGCCTTAATAATAAATGCACTTTGTTCATTCATATTCAAAATTTCAAAACTCTTCGAAAAAGACAACAAAGACTGAGGAAAAGAAACGACGTTAGACCATCGTTAGACAATACACGGCCTTCAAGCCACACCACCGTGCCCGTCGGAGAGCGTGAGGTTTTTTTCGTTACGAAATTTTCCCGCACTCAAGGCCCGCGATAGAATCTATGCAATAGCTTAAAATTACAGAGCTTGAAAATTTTCCCATTAAAAATGAAATGAAAATTTGTATATTATTCAACTAACTTCATCTACTTGTACTCATAAACTGCTAACTTCGCAGCCACTACTCACCGGTGGTAGCGCTGCTATAAATTCTACAAGTTTTCAGGTACGGGCGGGCTATGATTTAGTACGTAGCGATCGCTCTCTTGTTCTCTAACCTCCATGTGTTGGTCTATGCGCACAGAGTACCTTTGTATACGTAGACGGAGAAACCTATAGACAAATTGACGCCTTCTTTCGCATTCGCACACGAAAAAGATAGATTTAATGCATAAGTCTTTCATAGAAATGAGACAGAAGGGTGTGATTGTTAGTCCCTTTCTTCGTGCCGGTTTTTTTTGTTTATGTAAACTACACTTAGCTAAATAACTTTGACAGTTCGTAGCGATCTAAGGAGTTTATAAGTTGGTTCAAGTGAGAAAAAAGTGTTTTGTGAGCTTAAGATTGGTGAATCTTGTTCAGTTCAGTTAGAATTTTTATCTAAATATGTTTAAAAGTCATAAAGGTTATTGTATAACCTAAAACTACCTTAACGCCATTTCTCACTCGAGGTCACGCTAATCATTAGTCTATAGGTTTCTCTGTCTACGTTTGTATAACCCATGGAGGTTAGAGGACAGGAGAATGATCGCTGTAGAAAATAGTGTCCACTTACCTCTATAGAGGTCAGTGATAGTGTCCCAGAAATATGGACAAGATAAGTGAGGCACCGCAATCGCTAAGTTGTCTCAATAAAAGCGGGCTGTTGTGTGCTAGTTTGAAATGGTTGTTTGAATGGAAGATCATTCAAATAAAAAAAAATACAAAATAACGAAATGATTATTCTTTTTTATTTCTATTAGTATTTATTAATAAATAAATTCTAAATTATGTTTTTGTAATTTTGATTACTAATAATATTATAAATTATTACAAAAATAAATCATTAATTATTATTGATTTATTATTATTTTATTTATAATATTTCACCATTTTTAATGTTTCTTTTTGTCAAACATTAATAAAATACTTCGCAGATACTACTTACCGACGGCAGCGCGGCTATACATTCTACAAATTTTCAGGCACAGGCGGGCTATGCTTTAGCACGTAGCGATCGTTCTCCTATTCTCTAGCCTCCATGGTATAACCTATGCAGCTCTTACAGCTGCGTAGGACTCAATTATACTATATAGGGCACCGTCTTTTAGTATTCAACTAGCTGGAGAGGCCATGCGCGTTAATTCCTAAACAAAAAGTCTGCTAATGTCATTGAGCTATTATGTACTACGTACTAGAGGCGACACTGCATTCAGCTACTCTGTTCCACTCAACTGCGGTGCATACACCGCACTTTAATCAGTAACTCGCTAGACTCTTGTAGAGTGTCACGTGTTGTGATGATTTAAAAAAAATCTCTTGATAAAAATATGCCTTCATTTGTATTTACTTACTTGTAAAAACCAAGGAATTACTTTTCATCGGTTAATAAGATACTTAATCAATTAAAAAGTGTTATAGAATAATAATAAAACAAATTATTCCTAAGACGCCATCTTGTGTCATCGAATATAGATTATGAAATTAATCTGTTCAGATGAGACATTTCTGTGGGTACTTAAGTATAGGACGAATATATTATTATACAATATTTTTTTGTAGAAACATATACAAGTTATTATAATTAGGCAAAATTTTTCATGTTTAAATCTGCTTATTATTCTTTTATTTTATTTTTAGGTTTCCACATCAAAGTCAAAGTGGTATAAATTCATCCATTTTTAATTCTCGCGTGCCCAGCATTTATGAACGACTCTTATTCTAATTTAAATAAATATATGTGTAATTTAAATGTTATGTTAATAAGTTTTGTTAAACACATTTAGTATGTTTTTTTTATATTTGACATAGATACTTTTTTAAATATTCAGATAAAAATATCATAAAAATGTAATTGTGATATAATATTATGTAATATTATATTAAATAAGCAAATATAATATACAATATAAATGACAAAATTTAAATATTGTTCTCGATTTATTTACCTATTTAACAATACAATCTACTATTACCTACGGATCATTCTACCTATGTTTATTCTATGATAAAAACCAACCGCGCGAACACAGAGTAGCGCACATTTTTTGTTTGAGATAGCTGTTCTAGTACGTAAGTACATTATTACTTCAATGGCTAATGTTATGGGGGCGCAAGAAAAGCACTCTACTATTACTTCACTACAAATCGCACTCTTAATGCAACAGTGACTGATTTCAAAATTTGTCAGTTTTTAATTACGGTCAAAAACTATCCTTGTAAACGGAGCTCTACAACGTGACATTAAAAAAACACCTCTATTTCTGCGGATTTAAGAGATAATTTTTTGTGTCGTTGTTTCACTACGGTCCTCGCTTCCCCTCTTGGATGCAACACCGACGCATTCATTGTTGCATCCGCTTCCGCATCCGTTGTACGAGGAGGTTGTGTCCAAAGTCGACTCTTTTTGAGATATGTCGTTGTTGCACAAAAATCGAGGTGAGTGTCAGATAGCGATTTTATTAGAATAACTACAAAATTAAATGACGCATATTAAGTAATGTCAGTTTAGGATTTAAAATGTTTAAAGAAAATTAGTTTTTGTCTGTTAATAAGTTCTGTAAAAAAGGTAATTTACAGCTAATTATACATTTTTATTATTACAGATAATAAAACAACATACATGTTCCAACATTGAAAAACGGAGGATAAAATAAATTTTTAAAACCTTTCCTATAAGGAAAGTTTAAATGAAAAATTAGTAAGTAAATAAGGTTTTTTTACATGTAGGACCTTGGGGTGGCGGTGGAGCAAGACAGCGTATCTCTTCTAAACTTTCTTTAATCTTCTTTTATTAATATTTTAAATATAGTATTGATATTAAAAATGGATATAAAGGAGGCGAGGGAGGTATGTCAGGAGCATGCTAAATGGAAGTCCGTAGTCTCTGACTACCCCTCTGGGTGACAAACGTGACTGTTTATGTTTTTTTATGATATTAAAAAATCTTTTTAGATATGATATTGTTTACTTCATGACGCTATAGTTTTTTTTCATTGAAAGGGCATACGAGATGAAATAAATAGAAAAGTAAGACTCCGATTCAGCGATGATAAGTAGGCTTTAGTCAGACGTCCGCTTCAGTTCAACAATGATCCACTGTCGGCGGTATGACAAGAGACAACTTCTGAAAAATACCTTGTTAAAAACAACAACAATAATATCAAGCAGCAAAATGACGTTGGTGACCATAATAACTATTCTTCGGTTACAATTTGTTTTAAGGACGAAAATTTGTTTAAACAACAGCAAGATAACACTGATACACAAGGATACTTCACTTTTTGTTCTTTTCCAATTATTTCATCTATGGTTAAATCTTTGCGAAAATAGCGTTCATGTAAGAAAAATTATGTAATTTTGCCAATTAACTCTGGTGAAAGTGACTCCAATCTAAGCGACTCGGACCCAACTTACACAACATGTGATCTGAAGGAAATGAAACGGAGCAAAGTTGTCCTTTTATTTAACAAAAATGACATTAACATGTCCAAATAAAGTTCAAGTTCTCAATCGAATCCAAATCCTTAGCTGGGTCCGAATTTTCAATCGCGTCAAAGTCCTCGGCTAGTCGAAGTTTCCAGTCGTGTCCAAGTCCTTAGTCGGGACCAAGTTCTCAATGCAACCGAAGTCCTCAACCGGGTCCAAGTTTTCAGTCGTGTTCAAGTCCTCAACTAGGTCCAAATTCTCAAATAGTTTCTACTCAGGTCAATAAAAATAAAAAATAAAAAGGGGGCTCCTCATTTTTGGAAAAGCAATTTAACGAAAAACAAAGAAATACCGGCCATGCTTATATTTCTGTTACATCTAAAAAATAAATAAAAGCTCGTACTATTAATCCACCGTGTAATGAAAAATGCAGATTGAAACGTATATGACAAATTTTGGAGTTTGGGTGATCTACAAATAATGAATTTAAAGAGCTTTATGCTCTAGAATACAGCTCTTTAAATACATTTATTCATTTAGGATGAACTTCTAAGTTCATACTTAATATAAATACACCTTAACAGAAAATCCAAGGAAGCCAAATTTTGCCTTTTATATAACATAGCAGAATGAAAATAAGAAAATAGTTTGCAAAACTTCTTTTATTAATACCTTTGCCGTAACCGATAGAATGCTTCGTACTATAAAAGATAAAAGTGACCCTAATGATTTTTTGATTGAAGATACGCGGTAAACATGGAAAACAAAAAAAAAAACTCTATTTGAATTTAAAACAACATATAATTAATTTTATTTAGAATATTCCCCGTTTGGAATCCCGTTTCACTAGAGCCATGTCATCTTATGAGTATATAAATTCGAACAAAACCATAACAGAAATTTATCAAGACTTTTTTGAGGCTCAAGAAGTTAATGGAAAACCATACGAAAAATTTTGCAATTTTTATCAATTATTTAAAGAAGCTGGCTTGAAAATGGAGTAACCAAAAAAGATCTTTGTTTTATTTGCAGCAATTATAGATTGAACCCTGACCCTAATCTAAAAGAATACGAAATGCATTTAGAAGAAAAAGATTTGTCAAGACAGGAAAAACGAAAAGACAGATACGCTATTAATAACACAAACATATGTGTCATTTACGATTTACAAGCTATTTTACAGGTTCCAGACGGTAAATGCAGCAGTTTTTTAATTCAACTAGATTAAATTATTATTATTTCACAATTGCTGAGCTAGCGAAAAAAAAACTTAGTTGAGGAAGATAGGGCATATACAGATGTACGAGTACAATGCTATTTTTGGGATGAGACCCAAGGACAAAAAGGTTCTGTCGAAATTGGTACATGGGTTTTTAAATTCTTAAATGCAATTAATGAAAGGAATAGGCGTAAACCTGTCAATGTTATATTTTTTTCCGACAATTGGTGTGGCCAAAACAAAAATAAATTCATTGCTACATTGTATATATGTATGCCATAGCTAACTTTGATAACATTGAGACAATAACTAATAAAAGGACACACACAGAATGAAAACGATAATGTACATAGCCTGCTAGAAAAAGAAAAAAAAATACTTGAGAGCTGAGAATATTTACATTCCGCAATAGTACGTTACGCTTATTCAAGCTGCGAAAAAAAAGGAAGTAAATTTAAAGTTCTCACATTGACCTATTATAACGATTTCACTCCACAAGTTCAATGAGGTGTCCACTACAATAAAAATTCTGAAAAGAGTCAAGTATGTTGAAACGATATGAAAAATAAAAATAATTCGATTTCAAAAAGATAAACCTTTACATTTTTACTACAAAACTTCATATAAAGATAAAGAATTCAAAGAGGTTAACGTAAGATATTATGTGCCTAAAAGCTTGCCATCCATTTGAAAATTTAGTCCTTGAGAAGGATTATAGCAAAAAGTTTGAGCTTGATGACAGAAAGAAAAAAGACTTCCAAACTCTTATTCAAAAAAGGTTGTGCCGCCATATTTTTCCAAATTTTATACAGATTTATTTTAAAAACGTTATTTGTAATAACTTCATTTAATCATAAAAATACAGAGTACTTATAAGAAGTAGCTTTTCTAAAACACGTACCCATGGACTCAAACCAAAAAACTTTTCTTGGAAATTTTGGTTCATTCCCAAGAAAAGTTTCGTTGGAAAAGTTGTTCAAAATGCTGGTACAAGTCCATGGTTTTAGTTTCCGGAAAGCTGTCCCTTTACAGCTTGTATAATTTTTTATCTTTAACTTTTTTGGTTTATTTCAAATTTGTGCCTTAAATAAACTATTTTGCGATGTACGTTAAGTTCTTTAAGGTGGAAACGCCGGCCGTCCGTCCATACATTTTTTAATTAAATTATACACTAAACACAGACACTCTTTCTTCAAAACCAATCATTTTATCACTTCTCTACAATGAAATGTGTACGAATTTGACCTTTATAGGCAATAACTGACATTATATACTGAGAAAAACAATAGTGAAATCCCGGAAAAATTTTACACTTCTTTAGTAGTGTGCGTGACTTTTGACAAGTAAACGAA
Organism: Parnassius smintheus behrii; assembly: GCA_036936625.1. Classification (NCBI taxonomy): domain Eukaryota; kingdom Metazoa; phylum Arthropoda; class Insecta; order Lepidoptera; family Papilionidae; genus Parnassius; species Parnassius smintheus. The sequence goes on along the minus strand of JAUPFT010000001.1, from coordinate 43,287,910 downwards.
AGGCGACGTTTAGACATTGGCACGCTAGATGGCATGCAAGTGATCTTAAATAATTCTGATAAATCAATATAATAAGTTCAATAATTGGTTAATTTCCTTTATAAACCGTTTAAAAAACAGTGTAAAATAACATAAAACTAATGACCTTAGACACCTATGTTTTTTGTAAACACTTTTATTACTTATTATTGTTGTGCAGCAACATAAATACCAAAAGTCATAGGTAGAGCGCTGAGCGACGATGCCGTTCTTCCTGATCTTTACTCTTGACTTATATATATTTATATATATATATACAGAATGGGTCCCACATATATGCAATAAATGAAACCACGAGTAATACTAGTCCGTAGAAGTGTAGAAAAATTAAATATTAAATTAAAACCCGTAAAATAAGAAAGTGAAATTTTCAAACAAAATAAATATTAAAATAAATTCAGTAAAAGTGAACACTCTGTTTAGACAACGTACCTTGACCCCTTGGAAGAGTGACAACATTGCACGCGGGTGGCACGCCGACAAAAGACACCGCTGTCGATATGTCGCAATACCAATAGTTTGCACTGCGTGGCAACGTCGCTTTTTAATGTTGAAGGATTCATTCAAGTTCATTGAATCATTGACTTAGTGACCCAACTCTATAGAGTGTTGGCGATAACAAGTATATGGTTTCATTTATTGCACATATGTGGGACCCATTCTGTATATATATATATATATATATATATATATATATATATATATATATATGTGTATATATATATATATATATATATATATATATATATATATATATTTATGTATAACCTCCTTGTCTTGACTTGACGAAATAAAAACGTTGCCAAACTTCGTTCACTTGTTTGACTTGTTATAAAAAATATATTCTGATTTCAGTTGTCACGCGCTATGATTTGCGCACGGAATTTCTTGTGTATTATCATTGAGCTATTACGTACTACGTACTAGAGGCGACACTGCATTCAACTACTATGTTCCACTCAACTACGGTGCATACACCGCACTTTCACTGTCACTCACTAGGCGCCTTAGAGTGTTGTGTTGATTTAAAAAAAAATCTCTTGATAAAAATATGCCGTCGTGTGTACTTAGATATTGCACAAATAATTCAAGAAATGTCAGTAAAATCCAAGGAATTACTTTTCATCGGTTAATAAGATACTTAATCAATAAAAAGTATCATAGATTAATAATAAAACAAATTATTCCTAAGACGCCCTCTCGTGTCATGAAATATAGATTATGAATTTAATATGTTCAGATTTGACATTTCTGTGGGTACTTAAGTATAGGACGAATATATTATTATACAGATTTTTTTTGTAGAAACACATATAAGTTATTATAAATAGGCTAAATTTTTCATGTTTAAATCTGATTATTATTCTTTTATTTTATTTTTAGGTTTCAACATCAAAGTCAAAGTGCTTGGCATAAATTCGTCCATTTTTAACTATCGCGTGCCCAGCATTTATGAACGTCTCTTATTTTAATTTAAATAAATATATTTGTAATTTAAATGTTATGTTAATAAGTTTTGTTAAACATACATTTAGTATGTTTTTTTATAATTGACATAGATACCTTTTAAAATATTCAGAAAAAAATATCATTAAAATGTAATTGTGATATAATATTTTATAATATTATATGAAATAAGCAAATATAATATACAAAATAAATGACAAAATTTAAGTATTGTTCTCGATATAATTTACCTATTTAACAATATAATCTACTATTACCTATAGGTCATTCTACCAATGTTTATTCTATGATAAATAAACAAACCGCGCGAACACAGAGTAGCACACATTTTTTGTTTGAGATAGCTGTTCTAGTACGTAAGTACATATTACTTCAATGTGTATTACATGTTTTGTATGCATGTTTTCATTGATTCGAATTACAATGTTTCTCTAGTATATATTTAAGACTATATCGTAATTTATCGTAGGTATACTAAAAACGTAATTATGTTTTCGGTAGTATTAGAAACAGCAGGCTGGCCCGTGATTTTTCTGAATTATCGTCACAATACTGATTAACTACGTCATACGTGTTAGTGTTTCATTGTTTACAAATAAATAAGTTATTCTAATCTGAGTTATATTTTTCTCATTCGTCGGCCAATTCTACCAGGAATATAAAGATAACATTGAAATATAAAAATAAGTAAATTTTTGTACATTTTAGTGTTTTACATTTGTTGGTTATGAAATGTGTAATTATTGTAATAATTGGTACTGTTAGAAATCATCAGTGTTATTAGTTTTGAGTGAATAGGGATGTATCAGCATAATTATGTTGCTTCAAATAGGTACTTCTGTTTTGATAAAGAGTTCAATAGTGTAACATAATAAAATAAAACTGCCTTATATTGTAATTAATGTTGACATAATTTATTTCCCAAAGTTTACGCCAACAAATATAACTTTTTTTTTATAACAATCGTATATAGCGTTTTGTAGTTCTGCCTACCCAATCTACACACACAGAAAAATTAAAAACTTGTTTTTTTACATACACGCCATCTAGTGTTAAAGCTTCGTAAACGTAGGGATACGTTTGTGTGTGTATGTAAACGACACTATATTCAATGACAGATGTTATTATCAAACTTTGTGTCGAATTGGGTGGATTTTGAGGCAATGATATGACCCATTCCAATAAAATGTTATATACGATAACCGCAAAGTCTACTCCTACGAATTAATAATTTTCCAATTACACAAAAACCCAAATAAACTAAAAATGTTGACTTCAGCGCCATCTTGCGAGAGAATAGCTGGAAGCAGTCCGTAGGTTTCACCTTAAGAGTATTTTTATTTGATAACGCATCCTTTATAAAATATTTAATTTGTGTCAAAAAGAAACAATTTTTAAACAAATTAAATTAGTTACTTTCTAATAAAGTACGCAATGTATGTAATATTGCGTACTTTGCTGAGCACGCCAAACTTTTTAGAGGGCAATTTGGCCTTCACTTCCAAGTGACCACGAAGCGGCACATAACTTAAACGTAACATAAACACTCACGCCTGTCACCCAGAGGGGTAGGCAGAGACTACAGACTTCCATTTGGCACGATCCTGACACACCTCTCTCGCCTCCTTCACATCCATACACCTACGCATACATGTTCGTCGGTTACGGGTACTCCTAATTTGGCTCGTTTTCAATAAATCGCCAATTTGGTCGATAAATTTTCGCCTAGGACGCCCCTTTCCGACTCTGCCATTCACTTCTGCAACATAAATTTTCTTTGTCACTCTTTTCTCATTAATTCTTTCCACATGACCAAACCACCGAAGCATTCCTTTCTTAATCCTGGTCACAACATCATCTTGCAAACCACACTCTTCTCTTATTACACAATTTGTTACCTGTCATTCAGATTCAGCCTTAATATACTCCTTAACGACCGCATTTCTACTGCGTTCATTCTACTCTCATGCTTCTTCTGCCACACCCAACTTTCACTACCATACGTTAAAGTAGGGACCAACACAGCATTGTGAATTGCCATACGTGCCTTTTTCGACACATTTTGACTCTTCACAATAGAGTGTAGGGCCCCATTTATTCTATTTCTAGTGAAGCTGCACGTCACTCGATATGTCGACGCCGAGGATTCCGATACTGGCTGAGGCAACAAGGCCTTGAAACTGAGGAGATACGACAAAGAGGTTCTTTTTAGCGGTTAACGCGCAAACTTGTGTCTTCTGAGGGTTAAATTGGACTAGATTTAGTCGTCCACAATCCGAAACTTTGTACAGTAAAGACTCGGCTTAAGACAAACTTGTGTACTTGGAGACGTTTTCCCGAAAAATATTGGCACGGCCGGTTTACAGAGCGTCAAAAGTGCTGTCATCTGCACAGTAATGAATGTTGCTGGATGCAACATATCACTGATGTGCGGAAGAAACAGCGTTGGTGATAGCACGTAGCCTTATGGAACACCAGCATTAACAAGCTGGTAATCGGAGCTAGCACCGTCTACAACGACCTTGAAGCTCCGATCTGCAAGAGAGCTGGTGATCCAATGGCACAATTTCTCGGGAAGCTCATAGGAAGGGAACTTCGAAAGAAACGCTTTGTGCCAAATCCAATCGAAGGCCTTTGCAATGTCCAAACTAACGGCCAATGCCTCCCCCTTGAACACTATTGCCACCACCCATCTATGAGTCAGGTAGACCAGAAGATCACCAGCTGATCGACCACGACGAAAACCGTATTGGCGATAACTAATCAGCTGGTGATCCTCAAGGTACCTCAAAAGCTGGCAATTTATAATGGACTCTATTGTTTTGGAGAACAAGGAGGTGATGGTAATGGTGATGTAGTTGGACGGGTCTGAGCGGTCACCTTTTTTAGGGATCGGGTGCACGAAAGCCGTTTTCCATGATTTTGGGACTACGCCTGAAGAGTACCGAAAAAGACGCGTTAGGACCGGTGTCAACTCTGGAGCACACGTCCTCAGCACAATTGGGGGGATACCGTCAGGCCCACTTGACTTGTGAATGTCCAGGGAGAGGAATGCTTTGCGAACCGAACGCGACCGCGGGATGATTGGCGGCATACTCCCTCCATCATCGAGAGTCGAGTTGGAAGCAAATAAAGAGCCTAGCAGATCGGCTTTCTCCTTTACGGTATGGGCCAGTGAGTCATCCTCCCTGTGCAGAGATGGAAGAGATGACTGACAGAAATTTCCTTGGACAACCTTGGCGAGAAACCAGAATTCATGGGTTTCAGAAGGAAGGCGAACTGGTTTTTCGTCAATTCTGCCTATGTGCTCTGACTTTGCCTTGGCAATGACTTTTTTGAAGGACCTGGAATCGGAATTATACTTCTTTATTAGAGCGCTGGTGCTTACATCCCGGGACGTTGATGCATCAGCTCAGGCTTGGTACAACTCCTGCTTAAGGCATCATGCTATTTTACAGGAGCGACCAAACCATGGCTGAGATTTGCCTCCGATGGGCATTACAGAGGAAGGAATAAAAAGTTCCACACTTTAAACCGATCATGCGGGGAGATCTGTTTATAACTTTGCTTTGGCATATGGTCTGACACAACTGGTTACTTCTTCTACGCGGATTCCAGATGTGGAAGATCATACTACACCTTCCCTGCTGGACCTTCTGCTGACTTCTCATTTGGATGGATATCAGCTTACCGTCGACGCCCCTCTAGACTCGTCGGACCATTCTCTTGTCCAGAGTATGGTGCCAGTCACATTAACGTCGCCGCTGCATTCTGCAGGCTGCCGCTGTCTATAGGTTGACGGGGATAGGATGCGGTCTCTTTTTACATCCTACACTTGGGGGCGGGTTTTCTTCTCACCGGACGTTCTTAGCGTAGTTGCTGATTCAGTCGATGATGTGATACTTTAGGGTATGGAACTTTCCCACCCTCTGTGGTGCCCATTGGAGGCAGATCACAGCCACGGTTTGGTCGCTCCTGTAAAATAGCATCACGCTACAAGCAGGAGTGCTACCGATCCTGGTCTGACTCATCAACGTCTCGGAATGTAAACACCAGCGCTCTTAAAAAGTTGTATAATTCCGCCTTCAGATCCTTCAAAACAGTCATTGCCAAGGCAAGGTCTGAGCGCATCGGCAGAATTGGTGAGAAGATAGTTCGCCTTCCTTCGGGAACCCGTGCATTCTTGTCTCTCACCAAGGCTGTCCAAGAAAATTTCTGTCAGTCATCTCTTCCATCTCTGCACAGAGAAGACGACTCACTGGCCCATGTTGCAAAAGACATGTTGCAAAAGAGAAAGCCGATCTGTTAGATAGTAAAGCAATTTGGGAAATAATCAAAAAGTTTCTTTTCATTAATTAGCATAAACATTTTACCGCAAGATGTGTAAGATTCGAGCTTAGACTTTAGTAAGATTTTTACCGAATTCACTCATTTACTATTTTCGTCTACGTCATCTGGATAATATTATCAATAACATTACGTAGGTACACTTTCCAGATCTTTTTTCATTATGGTTATCTTGCAAATCCATTAAAACTTTGAATTTCTTACTACATACCTCATAGACTTGGCAACTTCTATTTAAATCCAAAACAGCTTATCTAAAGCCACGTTTTGCGTTGCTCTTTAAACATTTTGACTCTTTTGACTTTAACTGATTTTGAAGTAATTTGTCTCCTGTTTATGTCATTGTTTTTTTTTATAGGATAGGGTGACAAACGAGCACACAGTCCTGATGGTAAGTGGTTGCTGTGGCCCATAGACATCTACATCTATCCTCGACTATGAATCAAAATGCAGATGCGTTGTCACCCGTGAGGACCAAGATGGAATGCCTCGCTTCCAGTAAAAACGGTCTCCGGTTCTCTACACTCACCATACGAAATACAGCAGCATTAAGCTACTATTACACGCTGGTATTCTGTGAGAGCGTGGTCCTTCCCCGGTCGAGCCGACCCATTCGTGCTACAACTATACTACTAATATAACTGCAGCATGGCTCTACCACGTATAAAAAATTTTACATTGTATTCTGCTCCTACTCAAGTATTTAAATTTTTAGCTTTCTCCTCGTAAATCTTCAATTTTAGATTAGATTGGTGTCGTGTGCTACTCATGAATTCTTTTAATGACATAATGAACGCAAAAGTTCACAAATATCCTTTCTAAAATTTCTTCCAAGATAATTATATCGAGTTGGGTGCGGGCGATCTTATAGTGTAATAGCTTTAAAAAAGGAGCACCCTTTCTGAAATACGGGTGATCATATAATTATTTTATCCAAACACAACGGCTATTTATTTTTGCTTCCCAAAACCTTATTTACATATTTTAATAGCGCCTGATAATTTATATATTGCAATTACAATGAACTGTAACGAATGCTGTATAGGGACTCGAGTGCTTGTGTTAGAATCAACGGGGTCTACTCGGACTGGTTTGGCATCCATAAAGGTGTCAGACAGGGCTGTGTAGCTTCCCCGTGGCTGTTCAACCTATTTATGGACAGCTGTTTGGAAAATTTGAAAGTTGAAGAATGCGGGGTAAGAATGGGTGAGTTAACCATCAAATGCCTTTTGTACGCCGATGATCAAGTCATACTTGCGTCGTCGGCGGCCGAGTTGCAAATGATGGTTACATTAATGAACAGGTCATTAAAAGAAAGGGGAATGAAAGTGAACGCAAGTAAGACGAAAGTGATGGTTTTTGAAAGAGATGAAAGCAAAACGGTTTGTGAAATAAGAATAGAAGGAGAGTTAATTGAGCAAGTGGATGAGTTCGTATATTTGGGATGTGTATTCAGCAGGGATGGGAGATATGATAAGGACATTGAACGACGAGTGAATGCAGGAAATAAAGTAAATGGGGCTCTACACTCTATTGTGAAAAGTCAGAATGTGTCAAAAAAGGCACGTATGGCAATTCACAGTGCTTTATTAGTCACTACTTTAACGTATGGTAGTGAAAGTTGGGTGTGGCAGAAGAAGCACGAGAGTAGAATAAATGCGGTAGAAATGCGGTCGCTAAGGAGTATGTTAGGGCTGAATCTGAGTGACAGGGTGAGAAACTGTGTGATAAAAGAAGAGTGTGGTTTGCAAGATGATGCGGTGACCAGGATTAAGAAAGGAATGCTTCGGTGGTTTGGTCATGTAGAAAGAATGAATGCGGAAAGACTGACAAAGCAAATATATGTTGCAGAAGTGAATGGAAGAGTCGGAAAGGGACGTCCTAGGCGGAAGTTTGTCGACCAAATTGGCGATATACTAAAAATGGGCCAAATTAAGAGTACCCTTAACCGACGAGCATGTATGCGTAGGTATATGAATGTGGAAGAGGCGAGAAAGGTATGTCAGGATCGTGCTAAATGGAAGTCTGTAGTCTCTGCCTACCCCTCTGGGTGACAGGCGTGAGTGTTTATGTGTATATGTAAAGAATGCTATTGTAAAACATAAGTGTATTAGTTTAAATGTCAACTTCAATAAAAAAATCGCAGTTTTTAGAGACTAACTTATATAATTTGGATAAAGTATGTAATAAAGTAGCAAAAACGTGACGAATACGGCATTCGTGTACAGCACACTTTTAGTCGGGTCAAAGTTCTATGGAGATTCTGGCATAGTCATTCGACAAATATAATAATTACACTATAAAAAGCTAATTCAATATTAGCAGTATAGTATATAGTTAAAAATAATCAAAATAGTCATTTTTATTTATTAGATAATGTACGATATGAGAATACATAATTCTAATATAATGCAACTAATATACCGAATAAAGAAAATTAAAATACGTTTATCACTGTCTGCCTTGAAGATACAAGAGGAATAATTTATTTAACAGTTATACATATTTTGTGGTATTTATAACCTACCTGCTAGTATCTTATGATACAGGATTAATTTATAGTCAGGAATCGGAGCATCACCTTGTTCGTATGTAATAACTTTAAGTTTTATTAAAATCAATATAGGTATGTATTAATAATAGGATTAACATAATAATTATACCGAGTTAATATAATGATTTATTATAATATCATCAAGTTTACAGATCAATATACGTGGATAGATAGATAGATACGTAATATCAGTAAAGGGTCAATTTTAACCCACCGCTGTATGTTGGTAATCTGATGGAGTCAAATTAGCCATAACTTCTCGGGAGAGGTCTTTGTATACAATCGCAATTTTATCTTGCACCTGCTTCGTAAGTTCCTCCACGTCGTCTAGATTGAGGCCTTTTGTAGGTATGGGGTCCAAGCATTGAATAACGATGTGACCTACAACAATTTTAATACAATATGAAGTTTAATCTGAAAACCTATATAATTCAAATATAACTGGATTTTGAGATCGTATTGAAATTTACGAGTACATATATGAGATCAATCCTCATGTATCTATACAATACACATGCTCCTTTTTCTCATTGCATAATCGTCTAACTAGCCTCGGGAATGTAAATTATATACACTAAAACACAATCAGTCGAATTAAGTACTTGGAGCAAGTCATTTTTAAGCTAGAGCGAAAGTATCGCTATTTTTGCCTTTAACGACTCGGCGTGCAAGCAATCCATGCTATGCTGACACTGTATCCGCAACAATTTTTGCAGATTTGCAAATACAAGCGGAACATTGATTATTATTGATAAAATTTATGATAGCTTTAACTCACAGTTTCGAACACTTCACATGAAATGACTCTAATTTTACGGATTTCATCACGCTTAATTTAAACTCTTCAATTCCCGACTCGGTTGCTTTACAACTCTTATGGTTACGGGGATGGTTAGGTAGGTGGTGGTGGTGGGAGGTGAAGGGGGGAAGAGATGTTTATAGTCCCGATGTCACAGTTAGTTTGGATACCCTTTAGCTTTTGAATATTAATTTCTGGTCTTATCTACGTAGAACGAGCTTACAGTATCTTGAATTGTTGCAAGGGTTTGCTTTAGTATGGATTTAATTTTATTAATTATAGAACCTAAATCAGACGGTAGCATCCATCTATGTCCTCTATTGAAATCAAGATATTTTTAATTTCGATAGCCTCACCTTTTGCGAGGGTTTGTGGTCTATCAAAACTGACGTAATGGCGATCTCACACGTGTTCACTGACTACAGACTTCCTGGTGCGTCGGTGTTTCACGTCATCTACATTTTTTACGCGGGTTTTTATAGATCTTTTTGTATGACGATGTTAGAGAGATCAAATTCATTATTTAATGTTTATATATAAAGTGCCAAGTGCGTAACAAATTTTAGTTTTACCCAGTGCACACTAATTAAATATGCCTACCGAAACCTTGCAAGCAATCGGGAAGAAACCTAAGTAACCATACAGCATCGTCTGCTAAACAAATAACAGCACGAGACTTAAGAATGTTCAACACAGTGCCATCAGGGAGTCACCTACCGCTTGCTAAGCAAAAACCAGCACTTCTTTAAAGATGTCACTCAATTTACTTATGACGTAAGAATATTCAATGTAGTATAAAAACCAAGGTATAATTGTTAAGATAGCCCAGCAGAAGTTAAGTTAGTTTGTAAGTTATGTAGTCTAGTATTCATGTGTACTCACATTGTCACAGTAGTTAAGTTAACTTGTAAGCTAAAAAATAGAAGTAATATAGGAAAAAGGCTTCGTCTCTTTCCACTTCAACCCTCCCTAAGCTGCCGCAAACGTAAGTTACTGCTAAACAACGTATGAAGTTCTAACGACCAACAAATTTTGTGAATACGCTTTTTTATACCGCTGGTGGTTGTAGATTGTAGAGTGAAGAAAAGCGAGGCTTTATTCGTAATTATTCAATACTATCTATGTCTTAGCATCGAATTCTCAAGCTATTATGTAGATTTTTTAAATTTGGTAGTGTAAAAAGTTACCTAAGTAATTATAGTATGATTTGTCCTTTGATTCTCCTATAATTTATTTCGCTTAAAGTGTTAAAAATGTTGCGTTTTTCCTCAAAATTCTCATTTTCAGGTCGTAACATCATGAATTTGAGTGAGAAAAGAAAAGCCAAATTGATATTTTTGGAGAATAGATACAAGGTAAATTCTCAATTATTGATAAATCAATATTACGGCCTTCATCACACAGTCGATCTTTATCCATTTCTCCAAAATCACATCACAGAATTGTTATTGGCTATAACAGGTCGTAACCAGTTGATAGGTTAGAATTTTTGTTATCGTGATGAGAGAATGCAGGGCCCTGACCGTGCTTGGTAATTAAATTTGAACATGACGCCATTATTAAGTCAAGAAGAGAAGTAGCACTATTAGGAAAGGAACTTATAGGAAGCCAAAAGGGGTAGAATTTGCATATTACATTAATTATAGATTTAAGTTTATTAGCACGGCTGTTTTGTTTATGCAAACCAGTATTGAGGCTTGAACGAGTAACCAGTAACACATCACAGTACATCGACGGTGAAGGAAAACATCGTGGGAAAACCTGCATGTCTGAAAAATAAGAAAAAAAATTCGAATAAATGTGAAGTTCGCCAACATGCATTGAGGCAACGTGGCGGACACTTACTCTCATTCCTTCTCTCTTATGCAAACCAATATGACTTTAGATAGGGACCAGCGATTCAAAGAGAGATTCGAAAAACGTTAAAGTTACAGTGTATGTAGGTCTCACTGCTGGGCACAAGCCTCCTCTCATTTCTGAGAGGGTTTTTGGGGCAAGGAAGTGTACGCATGTTGGCGAACTTTACATCTATTCGAAATATTTTTTCTTATTTTTCACACATGTAGATTTTCTCAAGATGTTTTCCTTTACCGTCAATATTAGAAACTAGTAAATAAATTACAGAGATAAGAATATAAAAAACTCCGAGTAGAATTTTATTCTGATAGGGATACCTACAATAATTAGCAAATGCTCAGCAGATTTAGCAGGAGGCCGTTAACATTAAAAACTAAAAAGGAAACTACAATCTAAGATCGCCACGCCCATCGCCATTGTTCGTGGGATTATTTTTTATTAGACGAAGGAAAGAAGAATATTAAAAAGGAGGTAAACAGACCTTGAGCCAAGATTCACAAATTAAAATGACGTGAATATTTTGGAAAAAAGAAAATGACGCAAACATGTCAGAATAATGATGCTTTTGTCGTTAATGTAATTAGCTTTGAAGTTTTTCACACATAGTCATATTCATATTTAATAATACGATAGCTCATAGCTCTGCTAGGTTGATAGTCAGCGCTACAGTCAAGTTATTAATTAATTCCATATTTATGTATAAAATGACTTATCTATATATATTGTTACAGAATAAACATTTTGAATTTGAATATATTGTGTTGGTTTAGTTTTTGGTCCCTTTGGCCGAGTGATTTATAAATAGTTAAATTGCAAAAAGTACGGAGTGAATTCAGAATGAACAAGTCAACGCACTACCTTACGGAAAGGGCAGTACAATATCTGACCTCAGCTAGTATATTACAAATATATATTATAATGATAAAAAAAGATATTCTTAAAAAAATATATGTGCATTTTCTTACCATTTTTAAAAAAATCTTTTTCTTTACTTATAAAATAATATGGTGAGAATACAACGGGTATGACTGGGACTTGAGCAGTAATGGCCATTTTGAAGGCTCCCTTTTTGAATGGTAATAAGCGTGTGTAATCTTTGTTACGTGTGCCTTCAGGAAACAGCCAGATTTTCGCCTAGAATGATTAATTTAATGGTTAAAATGCAATGAACAGTATTTAATAAAAAAATTACGTTTGCATATATGTATAAAACGAGTATATGTCTTGTGTTTCTTTAAACCGAACAGTTGCAATTAATATTTTAAGTACAAACAAATTTTTTTACACCTTTATTAAAATTGATATTTGTTTTGCTATTTTGGAGTTATGAGAACATTATTACAGAAGCATCATTACAAATTTCATTTATTATCATACATGACAAGTTAGGAATGGGCCTCTTTCAGGGGAGTGCTCTGAGGAATTGTTCGGATTAATCCCAGCCGCCAAATTTCGTGAACGCACGACACGGCAAACGTCCCGATACCATCCACACCATCTGGATGCTTGGCGGTCCACCACTGTACGTTTCACAAGGAGCTTTCTTCCACGTACAACCTCTCTGTGGAATAGTTTATCACCGGCGATTTTTCCGGACCGATACGACCTGGGGACCTTCAAGAAAAGAGCTTACTCCTTTCTAAAGGGCCGGCAACGCACCCGCAATTCTCCTGGTGTTGCGGTTGATCATGGGCGGCGGTAGTCACTTAACATCAGGTGAGCCGCATGCTCGTTTGCCCCCTCTTCTATAAAAAAAAAAAAAAAAAAAAAACTCTTTCATTGTATCAAAAAAAATGATAGTAGCAATATATGAATCAAGTCCGAGTGTGCGGGGGTCGGAACACTGAAACACAGGGAATCCTAGTACAGGTTCCGCTCTCTCACAATGGTCAATTTTACAATAATTGTAGCATAGAGTTAAGACAATAATCTAAGCATTTTCTTGCTTTATGTACCATTGTAATTGGAAATAAACGATTATTATTATTATTGTAAAAAGATCAGCTGTATTATTTACGTTTAGAAGGTGATTGGTGGCCGTATTATCAGACGACTTGGACACGATTATCATCTTGTGGAAGTCTGTTACTCTCCCTGTGTTCAGGGAGATGTCAGAGAGAGAAACAGAGATCCACTCACTGATCTCACGGCATCTTTAATAATACATTAAATATATATTAGCAATAATTTATCATTGGAAGACCCTGGATCATGCCTTATGGAAGTACCATTTGATTTTAGGAGGGTACATTTATTTCTAAATTATACCTTATATTTCTTTACCTTTCCTTTTACCATAATGTCTGTAGTAGTCTGAAGTTGATAATACGCCCGTTCGGGATTTTTTCTGTCTATAAAAATAAATCCGGCAAAGTAAGCTGCTAGCCCAAGCGGCACAAAATACCATATTTCCTTTTTCATAACGACCGTCAGTTTATTTACCTTTTCCCAAATGTATAACATTCCTAAAAATAAAAGGATAATAAATGGTTCTTCTCGTCTAACGAGCTAAAATTAAACGGGATGGACACATTGAATGAATTTTAAGCCTCAGATACATTGTCACAGCCTAAGTATTACACTAGCTTTCCTAACATAATATTTTATGAGTACATATAGGTTTTCCACTTTGCCCGTTAATTTTAAATTTGTTTCCCAGGTTATGTTTATTTTATTTAATTTTTGTTTCTGTTGTGCAATAAGTTTAAAGATTGTAATTTGTAGGTTTCCTTTTATGCCTTGAAATTATTTTTGGTACACACAACACTCTATTTCTGACTCCAAGCAGCAGTGCTCACATTGTTGTGTTCCAGTCTGAAGGGTAAAAAGAGCCAGCATTAAGTGTTGTGGGAAATTCCATCTGATCCCCGGAGGTGACAAGGCATCTGTGGTCTTTTTGGTTACAGTAGGTTGCAGGCGTCCACGGCTTGCAATAACTACTTACCACCACGTGCACCGTCGTTTCGGTTGACATCTTAATTTTATAAAAACAACGTAAGACATTTGTTGTATGTCAAAATACAGTTTTTTGAATTTATTAAAAGTCGACTGCGTAACATAAATCTTCCCTGTAGATGTTTTTGGCATACATACGATTTTGCAGTAGTTGCAGTTTATAATATTTTCACTATGCAGTAATATTTTCAGTTGTTTCAGGAAGATGTTGCTGCCCATCTCCTGTTCAGTTTCCCTCTGTAGCCTCTTACAAAACCTATGTGATGATATGGGAAACTAGATATATCACGCATGGACCTCTTAGCAACTTAATCAGTCAATTGCCATTAGATATGATGTAAAAGGAACACCATATCAAACCGGAACTCATCTGTTTGGCCCCAGAAAGAGGGAAATAAAAATATCGAAAATCATACAAAACGATAAAAAAAATGCGTACCCAAAGCATCAAAAGTCGATTGATGGTTGGAAACAATGACGGCTCCATGTTCGTCAGCTAAAATTTCGGTTCTACGTAACTCCCATTTTACATCATACAGTTTAGTAATATGTTTAAAAACTCCTGCGTAATACCTGTAATTCATATCAAAGTAAGGTACTTTTTTTCAAAACTTGTTTTCGAAACAAGACTTAGACTAGGAAGTCTTGTTTTGAAAATTGACTTTTAAAAATATAAATATTGATAATGACTAAGAAATCAACGAATATTTCATTATGTTTCTGATGATTTAGTAATCTTGTAAAGTGAACTGAAACATCTACTATTCAGACACATGAAAGTGTATTTATTCGTTGTGGTGTTTTCCAGTATATTACACAACATGTAACAAAACCCCTATGGTTGACGTAAAGTGGGTTAGCAGCATCAGTATTCAAATAACTTTACTTCATTCGCACTCGACTATAAAAATAATAATTGAATTTAATTATATATTTTTTGCAAATTGGGTGTGGTTTTATATTACCTTTAATCGGAAAAGGGGGTCTTTGAAAATACTCTTATTCCCAAGCAATGTAGAGGTAATAAAACTACATACAATTTGCAAATAAAAGTTTTTTTTTAAATTAATTTTTTTTATGGTCGAGTTTCTGTTACATGATGAAACAACATAAATATACTACAGTACATACACAACACTTAATGTTAAACAATTGAACTTAATTGAAATTAACCAATATGTTCTTAAATGGGAAAGAAATTAGTATTTATAAGAGGGTCATATGAGCCAGTTGTAAAATAAATTTAAAATGACGTTCAGAGAAAAGTTTAAATAAATAAATGTTTTTATTTTCGTTATAAATCGTTTATGAAAATAAGATGTTGCACCGCAACTCAATGCTTGTGAATCAAAATTTAAAAAAAATTAATTGAACAAAGTTGTATAACGGTTTGAATAAAACTATTATTTACGGATTTTATCGCGTTTAATTACATTAATTTATTTTTATTGTTATCCCGACGTTTCGGGTGCTTTACAGCGCCCATGGTCACGGGGGGGACTGAGATGTTTGACGTCCCGATGTCATAGTTAGTCCGGCTACCTTCAGTTTTTTAATATTAATTTTTGGTCCGATTTACGCAAAACGAGCTTATAGTATCATGAAGTCTTGCAGTGGTATGCTTGGGTTTGGGTTTAATTTTGTTAATTATAGGATCCCAAGCAGATGGTAGCACCCAACCATCTTCTCTATTGAAATTTGGATGTTTTTTAATTTCAATAGCCTCGCGTATCATAGACGCGAAGGATTTCGGATGACTGAATGACTGATAACACTATTGGTCACACTGTGTATAGGAAAAAGATCCATCACAGTTAGCTACCGTGGGTAAATCTTTGTTTCAGAGAGCACGAGGGATCTGTGACAGAAAACATCTGGCTGCGGAGCTTCAGCATGTCAAGCAAGTATTGCAAGACAACAAGCTTCGGGTCCCGCGCCTACGTCACAGTGAACGAGTGAAGCCGGCCACAGTCGAGCGCGCGCCTGCTCTACTACCATATGTTAGAGGAGTCACGGACAAGATTGGCTACATCTTGAAGCGAGCGTCCATTAAGACATACTACAAGCCGCTGAAGAAGATTAGTCAATTTTTACCATCCATCAAATGTAATATTCCTCTACAAGATGCAGGTGTGTACAAGCTAGATTGTGAATGTGGTCTCTCTTACATAGGTCAAACAAAGAGATCTATAAAAACCCGCGTGAAGGAACATATAGCTGATGTGAAGCACCGACGCTCCGGGAAGTCTGCAGTCTGCGAACATGTTCAAGATCGTCCCCACCACTACATTAGATTTGATAAACCACAAATTCTCGCAAAAGAACACCGATTCCATACATACATACCAAGGATGATACGCGAGGCTATTGAAATTAAAAAACATCCAAATTTCAATAGAGAAGATGGTTGGGTGCTACCATCTGCTTGGGATCCTATAATTAACAAAATTAAACCCAAACCCAAGCATACCACTGCAAGACTTCATGATACTATAAGCTCGTTTTGCGTAAATCGGACCAAAAATTAATATTAAAAAACTGAAGGTAGCCGGACTAACTATGATATTGGGACGTCAAACATCTCAGTCCCCCCCGTGACCATGGGCGCTGTAAAGCACCCGAAACGTCGGGATAATAATAAAAATAAATTAATGTAATTAAACGCGATAAAATCCGTAAATAATAGTTTTATTCAATGTGTAGTGTTCGCGTAAATTTAAGAAATCATTGTATAACGGTTATTTAAATATTATGAAAAATAAAATGAAAATTATCTTTGGGAATAGGGTGATCGCTAAAAAGCTATGTCTCTAATATTATTTCATTTAAACAATTGTTTAATCGTTTAAATTTATTTTGTAAGCTCTTGCTGGTTCCTCCCACGACAATTTCCAAACTTGTAGTATCTGTAAAAAACTTTAACTTTGTATAAGTAAGTATTATGAAATATTTTTTTACTTATTAAAAATATTCTATTATATTATAGGTACTATTATTTACTAAGTATATCAGGGTATGATGGATGCTGATATAACCAATGATATTTATGTATTGCTAATCTATCTTAGTTTTCTTTGCAAGCGGGATTCTTGTCTTTAGAGAACTAATGCTTTCCCGGTCCACTGCAACTTGGCTTGACAATAATATTATTAAAAATAATAAAAAATGTCGCATGGCGAATCAAATAACATCTGCAAATTAAGAGTACATAGTGTGGACACCGGTCAGACGTCAACAAGACGGTCATTTAATCAATGTCGATCCATTGAAGAAATGGTTTTAAAGGCCGGTTTACATTTTGAGAAGTGACAGTAGCTAAATGCAAGTGCCACTGACAAATGACAAGTACGAGTGACAAGTGATAAGTGTGAAAAGAACAGTATGAACGGCAGCCTACTCTATTCTTTGACAAGTAGCTCTGCCCCGCGTCACCCTCGCTCGCTTTTCACTCATTCGCCCACCGTTCCCGCTCAAGCTAACACGTCACGACATACACGTGATAGTAATTAGTTTTGGCTTGAATTTTGAACAGTTAATTTTGATTTACGCTATTGTTTTAACAATGGCGAAGCGATCAGAGAACTATAACATTAAATTTATCCAGGAATGACCAAAACACGATTGTTTATTTAAAATTAAATCGCTGAGTTTTAAAACCAAATTAACGCGAGACGACGCTATGCTACGTATCAATATCACGCACTTGTAGGTGCAGTTGCTCATCCATTTTGAGTACGAGAAATGCCATACGGTTTGGAATTCACATAATAATGACCTCACTGCATATCTATTTCCCACATGTGTAAACACTCAATTGCTAGTTGTCAGTGTTTTCTTGTCAATCTCACTAGCACTTGTCTCTTCTCAAAATGTAAACCGGGCCTTAATTTTAGGCCCCGTGCAACTGACAAATGACAAGGGATTAGTGCGAATTACTGGGAATAAAATGCGCACTTGTCACTTCTCACTTGCCACTCGTACTTGTCACTTATCAATATGTAAATCGAGCCTTAGGAGTCTGACCAGTCAAGGAAACAATATAAATTACTATTATTGTTAATGTCATAGTTTTATTATCTTATTATGACTTCAATGAGCAATTAAATAACGTAATTAATTAAATGGTATATACCTGTTATCATAACAATGACTCTATTGTTTTCGCTTTTTGTTTATTATTATGTTTTGTTGTGACTAAAACTTTGTATCTAAATTAATTTAACTAGTTATATCCGGTATCCTTGGCAGCGTAAGCTGAAGAGACAAACTCGGCGTTGCGTTACTTTTAATTTCTTTTGAGTGCGCAGGAGCGCTAAGCGGCTAATTCTACTTAATATTTAATAAAAAATATTTATAATACGTTCCCGCAAATGGAGCCAATCCCCTGCGGCATTTTTTAGTTTATTACCAGTATGCTTATTTCATTTGTGTTTCATGGTAAGGTAATACAGATTTTTTTTTAAATCGTTAAATTCTACTTATCGACACCAACATGAAACATGAAAAGTGTGGTATTAATTCATCATGCAAAATATTTATACATACATAATGTATAAATATTTTGCTTGATGAATTGTGTTGTGTGATGGTGGTTTTGGTCATGTAGAAAGAATAAATGCGGAAAGACTGACAAAGCAAATATATGTTGCAGAAGTGAATGGAAGAGTCGGAAAGGGACGTCCTAGGCGGAAGTTTGTCGACCAAATTGGCGATATACTAAAAATGGGCCAAATTAAGTGTACCCTTAACTGACGAGCATGTATGCGTAGGTATATGGACGTGGAAGAGGCGAGGGAGGTATGTCAGGATCGTGCTAAATGGAAGTCTGTAGTCTCTGCCTACCCCTCTGGGTGATAGGCGTGAGCAAAATATTTATATATTCTAAAAACTTGATTTTTGTAGAAACGCCAGAATTGTCCGTATAATCTAACTGAAGCGAGTAGAACAAATCACTAAAAGCTTCTTAATACAGATAGATTAATAAAAATAAGAAAAAACGGAGCAAAAAGAATAGTGGTACAATGTCTTGATTGATTTTAATTGATTGATTTCGTCTCGGATTGGAGGCGACTAAATCTAGTCCAGTTTAATCTTCAGAAGACACAACAAAACAAAACAGAAAAGAACCCCTTTATCGTATCTCCCCGGTTTTAAGGCACTCCCCTTGTTGACTCAGCGAGTATCGAAATCCTTGGCGTCGACATGCAATTTCGTGGTCACTTGGAAAAGAAGACCAAATTGGCCTCTAAAAAAGCTTGGCGTGCTCAGCAGAGCGGTACAGTATTTCATGCCGGCACACCACCTGCAACTTTACAAGGCGCAGGTTTGGCTGCACATGGAATACTGTTCCCATCTTTGGGCTGGGGCTCTCCAGTGCCAGTTTGTGCCATCCTGCGCAAAGCGGCTCGAATCGTCTTTCCGATCGGCTCGATTCACTGGCGCTGTGAAGAGGTGTTTTATCTCTTTGCGTATTTTATCGCATCTATCACGGGGAGTGCTCTGAGGAATTGTTCGGATTAATCCCAGCCGCCAAATTTCATGAACGCACTACGCGGAAAACCTCCCGATACCATCTACAACATCTGGATGCTTGGCGGTCAACCACTGTACGTTTCACTAGGAGTTTACTTCGCGTACGACCTCTCTGTGGACTAGTTTACCATCGGCGATTTTCCGGATAAATACGACTTAGAGACCTTCAAGAAAAGCTTACTCCTTTCTAAAACACCGGCAACGTATCTGCAATTCCCCTGGTGTTGCAGTTGTTCATGGGCGGCGGTAGTCATTTAACATCAGGTGAACTGTATGCTTGTTTGCCCCCTCTCCTATAAAAAATAATATAGCTGCATCATGGATCTATCATGGTTAAAAAATATTATTTATATTTTTATTATGAACTTTGGGGGTCATTGTAGAAGCGTGCTCGTCGCGACCCCTGCCAGCCCTTTTCAGGGCTGCAATTCTACACAGCTGCGCACCCATGCAAACGAGGGTTAGGGCGTCCCCCCAAGGCGACGCACACCAACTCGTCCCCGTTGGTGTGGAATGCAGCGCGCAAAGCGGCGATGGGGACCGCCACCCGTCACGCACAGCCCGACACGGCGGAAGGTGGAGGACGGAGTGCAGAGTTGGCACGTGGAATGTTAGAGGGGGCATGAGAGATAAGACGAATGAGTTGATCGAAATAATGAAAGAAAGAGAATTAGATGTCGTGTGTATGTCGGAGACCAAACGGAAAGGCAGTGGTATTGAAGAGCTCCCTGGCGGGACGTTAGCTATATGGTCCGGAGTCCCGGAAAGCGAGAACGCCTGCCAAGGAGTGGGAGTGCTGTTGTCGTCCCGGTTGGTCGATCTTATGACTGAATACAAGGTTGTGAACTCAAGACTTCTCTGGATTCGCTTCAAAATGGGACTGACGAAGTTATTCCTTTTGGCTGTTTATGCACCGGTAGCTTCGTCGTCCAGGGCTGAGCTGGAGGAGTTTTGGGAGAATGTAAGAGAAGTTCTAGATTTGGTTAAGGGAAACGAAAGAACTGTTGTATGTGGTGATTTGAATGGATGGGTAGGTATCGCTCGACCAGGATACGAGTCGGTGCTTGGAAAGTTTGGCGATAAAAGGGTTAATGATGCTGGCAAGCTTATACTGGCTGTATGCAAGGAAAAGGGTCTTCTTGTGACAAACACTATGTTTAATCACAGGAAGATCCACATGTACACTAGAGAAAGAAAGAATGAGAGAAGTATGATTGATTTGTTCCTGGTGGATGACCGACTGCGAAAACAGGTGATGGATACACGAGTGTTCAGGGGTGCTGACCTGGGAACGGATCATTATCTAGTAATTACTAGATTTAGGGGTTTGTTCGCGGGTTGGCGCCATCGGACGGCAGTAACAGAACCACGGTCGGTCTGTCGCATCCGAAGCTGGAAGCTTCAGGAAGCGGATACTAGGGACAAACATCACACGAGGGTAGCCGAAAAGCTTGACACCATCGATGGCAGGAAAGAATGTGTGGAGAGAACATGGCAGAACCTTAGGGATGGAATGGTAAGTGCAGCGGAAGAAGTATGTGGTACGACAAAAAGAGGTAGTAGTAAAAGAAGAGATGCGTGGTGGAATGATGAAGTGAAAGAAGCTGTAAAAAAGAAGAAAAAAGCATGGTTAGACTACTTGGCCTCTAGTAACGATGAGCATATGAGAGAGAAGATGAAAGAAAGATATAAGCTGCAGAAAGTTCATGCGAAAACATTGATTGAGGAAGTACGTGAAAGGTGTAGAATAGAAGCGGACGAGAGGTTGTCGCACAACTTTAGGGAAAACTCCAAACTCTTCTGGAAAGAGGTTGGAAGGTCCCGGAGTGGTGCGACAGCTTTAAGAATGAACAAAGTGCTTTCGAGAACCAATGACGTCCTCTCAGAAAAATCGGACGTCATGCAGCGATGGAGTGAATTTTATAGAGAAATGTATGCGTGTCATGATCTTAGTGAAGGATCCGGGGGTGACGCCGTGACTAGCACGCCAGACACAGACCTCGATGACACTGAGGTCATCAGCATGAAAGAGATTGAACGTGCGATTCGAAGTTTGAAATGTGGTAAGGCTACGGGACTAGACAGAGTTACTGCTGAAATGGTCAAGTACGGTGGGCCTCGCGTCTGGGACAGCTTTCATCTGCTGTGCAATTTGTGCTGGCGGACGGGAGATGTCCCGGATGATTGGCGATCCGCGGTCTATATAAAGGTAAAGGTTCACATTTTGACTGTGGGTGCTATCGGGCGATCAGCTTGACCAGTTTAGCAAGTAAAGTTTATTCGAAGGTTTTGACACGCAGGATGCAAGAGAAATCGGAAAGATTCTTATGGGAGGCACAATGCGGATTTAGACCTGGAAGAGGATGCACGGATCAAATGTTTTCTCTCCGCATGATCACGGAGAAGCTTCTGAGTGTTAACCAGAGGATTTTCTGTGCTTTTGTGGATCTGGAGAAAGCATTTGATAAGGTTATAAGGAAGAAAATGTGGGAACTGTTGCCGGGATATGGTGTGGATGGTCGATTGTTAAGGGCTGTGCAGTCACTTTACTATGATTGTAAAGCCTGTGTGCGGGTAGGGCATGACCTGTCACCCATGTTTAGCGTCCAAGCGGGCGTAAAACAGGGTTGTGTCATGTCTTCCTGGCTGTTCATACTGTATCTCGACAGCTGTTTACAGAAGCTGAAAGATAGCTGTTTGGGTGTGAAATTGGGTGACATAAAAGTTAATTGTCTGCTGTATGCTGATGATGCAGTGCTTATTGCACCATCAGAAGCAGAACTGCAGGCATTAGTCACGTGTATAATAATAATAATAATAATAATTAAAATTTCTCTTTGTCCTTTTCAAATTAATAATTTGAAAAGTCATTGGTGCCCTGAATGCATTAGTAAAAAGGCAAGGCGTGGTGAAGAGTGCACGCCTTGCAATACATAACGCAGTGTTGGTACCGACTTTGTTATATGGCAGCGAAACCTGGGTATGCCAGAAGAAGCATAAAAGCAAGTTGAATGCAGTGGAGATGCGATCTCTTCGTAAAATGTGTGGTGTTACCATAGCCGACCGAAAGCGAAACGAAGAGATTCGCAATATGGCAGGATTGAAAGATAATCTTATCACAAAAATTGATAGGGGCGTACTCCAATGGTTTGTGCACGTTGAACGAATGAGTGAAGACCGAAGGGTGAAGAAAATATATAGAGCGAAAGTAAATATTAAAAGGTGTCGAGGTATACCGAGACTAACTTTTGAAGACCATGTGAGCAAATTGCTCGAAGAGGGGAGGGTCAAGAGTACTCGGATACCTAGACGTGCATGTATGTAGAAGTTAATGAACCTGAAAGAAGCGAAAGAGGTATGTAAGGATCG
This sequence comes from Parnassius smintheus behrii, assembly GCA_036936625.1. Lineage (NCBI taxonomy): Eukaryota > Metazoa > Arthropoda > Insecta > Lepidoptera > Papilionidae > Parnassius > Parnassius smintheus. Next base: position 43,264,991 of record JAUPFT010000001.1, on the reverse strand, counting down.
TGACACTTGGCGATCTGTTCTCTCTGGCTACCCCGTTAGGGATTGTGCGTGACGATAAGTAAGTAAGTAAGTAAGTATTATGAACTTTAAAAAATAGGAGGGTTATATTTTTTCTTTTCTTGAAAAGTTAATATTTATAATGGTTATTAATAACCAGCTGTTCACGCAACTTCTTTCGCGTGGAATTTGTATTTTGTTATGATATTGATCATGATTTATTTGTACTTTTTAATGGGGCCAAGATCTAGAAAGATACAAATCTCGATCAAAGCATTCAGTTAGTCAGTTAGTCAAACAAACTAAATAAACAACAAATAGACGGATCCACAAACGAAATAATGGACGGACTCACAAAAGAATCAAGAAAAAACTAATGATATAAAGAATATAATATATTACCGGATGTTTGTGAAACGTTCCCGAAAACGAAGACAGACGATAGTGCTACGACACCTATGATGGGACCGAAAGGAAATCGATCCCGATGAAGAAAAAATCATCAAAAATCAAAAATAATCAGTTTTATTAGCTCTGTTCCCATTACATCATGTTTGTACAGGTAAATGAAACGATAAGTCGTAAACGATAATAAAGTCATGAAAATACTGAAACATAAAACTTACAATAGTACCACCTGATTAAAGGGTCAAAAATCACGCGGACGCTGAATTTAGAAAACCACCTCCGCTGCCTCAACCTCCACCTCCACCACCGCCCACTTCTAAGCCTTTGCTCTCCACCTCTGCTACCTCCGCCTTCAACATTCCCACAAATTCAGGTTGATCCACCTCCGACCCCGCTCTTCCCGCTTCCGCTACCACCGACTTCACCAAAAATCCGTTCCCTCCGCCTACGCCTACGATAAAACCTTCACTTCCTCCACCTTCACCTCCACCCCCGTCTCCGTTCTCCACCTCCGCTTTCTCCGCCTTCACAATCTTAGACAATGTCGTCGCTACCACTACTTCCGCTACAAGTCAAGGCGTTGTCGATTTGTTGAGTTATCCGTTTAATCTGTAGCTTGTACCGCCAAAGATACGAAACGGCAACGCCGCGGCTGCTTTCAGCCAATTCGATCGTGTATCCGATCGTTTGCTGTGCTCTGATTGGCTCATTTAATCAACATTTTCCTTCTATTAGTAGTCTCTTGAGTACCAGGGATGCATATAACAAAAGGCGCCAGATCAACATGTATTTTCGGATCAACAAAGTGCTCGCGTGAAGTCGCGTATAATATATATTTACGATTAACGATTATTACCTATATTTACAGATTGGCTATTTTGCAGTTACGCTAAATTCCTTTATGTCAATGTAGTTTTCGAATGTAAATTTATGAAAATAATATCTTGTGATGTATTAATTATTTATTCTATGTTGCCTGTATGTTGGGCTATGTCAGAAATTCAGTGCCTTTTCTTAACGCTACTTTACGCTCGGGATGCTGTTGGTGCTAGTCAGCGAGAAAAACATCCTTTGCAAATTATGATTTTGAACCAATTTTTAGACTAGAAACATGGACATTTGGTAAAAAAGGATCACTTGCTGTCTGATTTAAAAACCATTAATTCATTTTTATGTGCATTGTACTTTAGATCTTTGATGTAGTCCACATATCCTTTTAGTCTCTTCAATGCACCAAATAATAGGCTCAGCAACACTTTATCGTACGCAATGTTAATATGATATCTGACTTAAAGTAAAGTCTTAGTTAAGTGTTTTTTAAATACTAAGCTAGACGATCAAATAATTGAAAAAAAGTAAAATGAGCTGACTACTCATAGGAAAAACTAGAGTACGATTATATTAGTTCCGATGATGTGTCTAATGCTTTCGTAAGGTCCAAACAATCGGCACACACAGGTATTTTTCATACTATTTAATGAACGTAACATATAAATCAATTCATCAATATAAACTGAAATACTTACTTTACTTTTTTTAAATTTTTTGCATCCAGCAAGAAAGCCGGGCAAATTGCAGTTATATAAATTAGTAAGCTAAAATAAAATATGAAGAAATATAGGTGATAACGTATCTTGTGTGACGCACTATAAAAATATTTTTTTAAAAATATCAAAAAATTAAAAAAACGCACAGTAATTAACGGAAAAAAATCCCACATAATTTATATTTTGTACAATTTACTTTACGGATACCGAGCGAACTAACGTAATTAACAGAATGAGCAAGCATAATTTTATTCGGTTAGAATACTGTAATATATATGCACTTTTGAACTTTGTAGGATAATTACCATAAAACAATTTAATTTCCTTGCATTAAATCTTAGCAAATATAATATTTTCTATATTATAGTTGTGTGGCTCAGTTAAATTTTTAATATCATTGTTAAGGACCAAAAAATTAAAATGTTTTTATATGGCTCTATGAATTTGCAACCTGTCAAATCATAAAGTATAAGTTAATGCGCCGCACAACAATACAAGCAGCGACGCGTGGAAAGACTTACCTTTTGTATTAACAATAGGTGATAAATTAGGATGACGTAACCTACATGCACGAGTGTATTAAAAAGAACTAATACTTTATTTTTTTTAAATAAATTCTTATACAACTATCACAGAAACTTGCTGAAAGAGTCTGGTAGAGGTAATTCAAAGATTTAGCAGCATGTAAAAGATATCGCATTTGTATCAAAATTGTTACAAAAACACTTCTCGCTATATACGTTAGCAAATATAGCAAATAGTTACTTGGTGAACGTCGGTGAAAATCTTACTCAGGAGATAATTAAACAAATTTTACAATATACATGAAATGAGGATCGATCATAACCAAGAAAGCACTAATTAAGCTCGTTTGTTTTATAAGATAGCAACATTAATAATAATAATAATAATTTATTATTAATAGCGTAGGGAAGTGATGACCCCATCGCCCACTGACGTAACGGTTATGTGACAAAACCGCTACGTCAGGGCAGTCTGTCAGCACTTTGCCAAGAGGTGTTAGTGCCGTGCCTCGGCAAAAATTGAAGGTGTAAAAGCCCGCTTGTGCACATGGCCTCACCATGAAACGGGGCCGGGTCTGGGCGTCTCCCGTTAAATGACGCCCACAAAAATGGATGATGGAATTGAATAGAACGCGTAAGGGGCCGATGTCTGGAGGTCGCCAGGGCGCGTCTGGAGCTGGCGCTGGACGCGATAGCATGCGAACCGCTAGCCGAGTGCGACGTGCTGCACGACCACCCTGCAGCCCCTTGCATCCATCATCCCCACCAGATCGCTTGGTGTCGCCATGGTATTCGCGAGACCAGCAATAGGCAACCACCCCTGGTGGAGTACGCCGCGTGCGTTGGACAACCCAGATGAACAGCAACGCATTGCGGGCGTATTTTAGGGCAAAAGAGGGAGAAATTGGAGGTTTTGCGTAACTGGCAAGGATGTATCGACTTTTTGCTGAGCTAGAGCCATCTGTAACCGTCACCAAGAAAACCTGGCAGATCGAGTTCGGTATATCTTGTGCTCAAATATATTTGATGTCACCGAACTCGAACGGCTACGACGTGAGGCTGTACCTTCATCGGATGAAAATGCTAAGGCTGCCGGCAAACGTGGATGCCGCCGCGAATACCTCAGTTGTGGTTGATTCAAACGATGATGGAACAGCCGCCCAAGAACTGGAACTAGAGCAAACGAGGAGTACATTGGAGGAGGCAATTGTGGAAACGCGCAGTACGCCTCTCGAAAATCGACCGCGACTTCCCTGCATAGCCCCAAGCAAGGGCTCTGAACCCAATGCTGGTGACTTATTTGGAAGCTAGCTGGGACCTTTGCGAGACGGACTCAATTCTTTTTGGCGTAGCACTGGCAGTCTGCCGTATTATGGGCGCCAAACTTTCTACGGCTGGACGCTCTATTGGACAAAGTAGTGCTATCCCAGCCTGGAGTATAAGAATTGAAGAACATATTGCAGAGTCTAGGGCTTTCATCGGCAGACTGATATAACTGACGGAGTGCATGGATAACCTGAAGCAGAGAATCGCTGCTTGAGAAAAGCAGATTCGGCGATATACCGTGAGGTCAACATGGTTCAACCTGAATCGTCTCTTCCAGAGTGATCAGAACAGGCTCTATAAATTATTGGAGCAATCAATGGTAAGTGGAACGGCCAGCACCGAATCAGGCCGAAACTGTCGCATTCTGGCGCGGCCTGTGGTCAGAGCCCGTAAACCACAGCGAGGGCCCTTGGACGGAAGTTGTGGCGAGTCAGTGTGCGGGTATTACGCACATGGAGCCCGTCATCATTACGCCGTATGGCGTAGCTAAGGCGACCCGTAGGGCCCCTAACCGGAAAAGTCTAGGGCTTGATGGGCTATATCACTACTGGTTGAAGGGGTTCGTGGTGTATGACGCTGTGCTCGCCCGTTTCAAGAGGCTCTCAACCAGAAGTCACTCCCGAGCCTCTTCACTACTGGAATCACTCATTTGGTTCCTCAGGACCAGGGTGCCACAGACACGAGCAAATACCGCCCCATCACGCGTCTACCCACCATATACAAGACACTAACATCCATTTTGAGCGCGAGAATCACTCGTCACCTGGACTCAAATGAGGTGATGTCGCGCGCTCATAATGAATTTCGGGGCGGCGGTCGTGGAACCAAGGAACCACTCCTCATTGACGTGGTCATTGGCAAAGTTGTGGAACGCAACCGTCGTAACTTCTCCGCCGCCTGGATAGACTAAATGGCTAAAGAAGGTCCTCGAGCTGTACAAGATTGACTGTACAGTTCGAGACTTCCTCGAGCGGTGTATGGGGCAGTGGAGTACTATCCTCTGTCATCTACGCGAGCGGATGACGGCTGCGGAAAGCCACATAAGGGTAAGAAGGGGTATATTCCAGGGCGACTGCCTGAGTCCAATCTGGTGCTGCCTCTCTTTGAACCCTCTCAGTACTTTACTGGAGGGCTCCGGGAGGGGATTTTTTGCTTCGGAAAGGAGGTACAAAAGTGACCCACCTTTTTCATATGTATGACCTCAAGTTATTTGCCTCCAGTCGCTCATATTGTGGAATTGCTAAATATCACTTGTGAATATCAATTCTATTGGAATGGAGCTGGGGACGGATAAGTGTGCGGTTTTCTATGTTGAAACGGGAAGGTTTGCTATCTCTGACGTCATAGGCTTATCTATGCCCGTCAACTTAAGGACCCTTTCTGGGGCTGAAACATACCGATACCTGGGTATGTCACAGACCATCGGATCTATGAGGCTGGTATGAAACAGTCAGTTTGCGACGTGTTTTATGCACGCTTGAGGAAAGTCCTTAACAGCCTTTCTATGCAGACTTAACCAAAATCCTTAACAGCCTTTCGTCCGACATGAATAATACGCACGCATATAACGGTTGGGTCATGTCTGTCCTCATGGCATGTCCTTAGGCATACTTAGGTGGACTCAAACTGAACTCAACGCCCTGGATAGAAAACTCAGCAATACTATGACGTCAAACAGGATGCATTACCCGAGATCTTCGATTGAGCATTTCCGACCGGGAGACCGTATGGAAGGAGAAGGAGCCCCACGGGAGGTTCTACAAGGCTCTACATGAGTCTTTTGTAGACACAGTTGCATCTCTCCACTGGCTACGTTTTGGTGACCTCTTTGGGGAAACCGAGGGATTTGTTTGTGCATTACAGGATCAGGTTATTAAGACCGACAACTATCGGTGATACATCCTAAGGGATGGCACCATCGAGATCTGTCGAGCTTGTCGCCATCCCGGTGAGTCACTTAGGCATGTCATCTCCGGTTGTTCAGCGCTTTCTAACTCTGAGTACAGTTGCACAGGCACAACCTAGTAGCCAGAATTCTACACCGAGAGCTCGCTCTGAAATACGGTTCCGTAGATCGAAAATTGCCGTGTTACATATACTTACTGGAATCCGTGCTCAAAAATGACCGCGCCAGGCTCTACTGGGACCGGGCCATCATTACAGATAGAATTATTCTTGCGAATAAGCCTGATATTGTGCTGAGGGACCGGGCACAGTCAAGGATATTTTTGGTCGACATTACCATTGCGTATGACGGGAACCTCGTGAAAGCCGAAACAGATAAGGGAACAAAATATCTACACCTGGCTCACGAGGTGACCGACATGTGAGGTGGTCTGCCGACCGAAATTATTTCTGTAGTCGTTTCTCCAAACGCGCTAATACCAGTCAGCCTCTCAGGTCATCTGAGGCGGCTGGGACTCCGTGACGGACTGCTCCAGGCTCAAATGCAGAAGGCGGTGCTCCTCGATACCGCCCGCATCGTCCGCCGGTTTCTTTTCCTTTCCCCCTAACCCTCAGCCGTATGGACTTCCCTGCCGAGGGCCTGCATCTGGTTGGGCCTTTATTTATTTATGTATTATTTATTTATTTATGTTAGTATATTAAATATATATTTATCGTCTCCTTTTATATATATATATATATATATATATATATATATATATATATATATATATATATATAGTAGTATACTCTATTAATACCCCTAAATAATAATAAAAGTCTTTATATGTCTTAAAAAATTACAAATTCATCAACACAAATAAATCTTATTATGCTAATCGGAGACAAAATGGTCTATGGCTCAGTGAATGTAGGAGACGCACAGACCCTGGTATTCTGCCGCAGCCTAAACATTCGTGCATGGTAGTCTGCACATAGTAGTAGGTATCTTATAATAAAATCTAAGCTTTTGTACAGCAAAATAAAACCTTAGCCTATATTACTTGATGTAGATAGGGTTATAATGAGACTAATGCTTTTAGAAACTAATGCTTTTAGATAGGACGATATTCCAACTAGTGTGTTAAGGAACTTCACACAAACAGTGGTATCGCTATTATCTCATTTACTTTACGTTATATAGGTACATGTGCTAAATGTTTTGAGTAGGATAAACATCGAACATCGATGTTAAGCTACCGATACCAACATCGATCATCCGTAACTTGTGTCTAAAGTCGAGTTGAACTGCTGAAGCTGAACATAGTCTCGGATTGGGGCGACTAAATCCCTTTCTTTTATAAAAAAACCTACCCCCATGTATTGTAAGGGTACAAAAATTTCTCGAAAACCTTCCCTCCTCCATCTTCTTATGTAAGATTTTATCTCGTCTTTCAGATTAATAAAATGTTGTGAGAAAAGGGTTAAGTTACAACTAAACTCACAATTTGATGTAAATCAATTTATTTTTATTTTTAACAGATAATTTAAGTTATATACTCTTTTATTGTTATCAGATATAGATTACCACTATGTTATTATTACACTACTAGTTGAGATAGTACCTTGTCTTTGTGTACATTATAGAATGAAGAAAACCTATTCGGCATCCGAAATGGAACTAGATTTTTAACAAGTTTATTATAATATATGAATTAAGTTTAAATATGAATTGAATTTCGACTTAAAAAGATAAAAGCATGTAGATATTTTTTAACCCTCCGCCCCATCGGCGCTGAATGCAGTCAAGTGTAAGGAGCTAGCACTGGGGAGCCCCAGCCCAGAAATGGAAACAGTATTTCATGTATGGCCAAGCCCGCGCCTTGTAAAATTGCAGGCGGTATGCCGGCATGAAATACTGTCCCGCTCTGCTGAGTACGCTAAGCTCTTTAGAGGCCAGTTTGGCCTTCTCCACCACGAAACTACACGTCACTGGATATGTTGACGCCGAGGATTCCGATACTGGCTGAGGCAACAAGGGGAGTGCCTTAAAACTGAGAAGATACGACAAAGGGGTTCTTTTTAGCGGTTAACGCGCAAACTTGTGTCTTCTGAAGGTTAAACTGGGCTCGTCGCCCCCAATCCGAGACTCGTTCAGCAAAGACTCGACTTCAGACACAAGTTTATCACGGTACTCTGAGACGTTTTCTCGGGAAATATTGCCATGGCTGGTGTACAGAGCACCACCGGTGCTGTAATCTGCATAGCAATGAATGTTACCGGTTTGCAACATATCATTGATATGCAGAAGAAACAGCGTTGGTGATAGCACGCAGTCTTATGGAATGTCAGCATTAATAGGCTTGTAATCGGAGATTCCGTCAGGCCCACTCGACTTGTGGATGTCCAGGAGTGCTTTGCGAACCGAGCGCTATGAGAATCGCACCTTCTGCATGGAACACTCACACCGTGGGATGGTCGGATGATAATCAGATCTCAATACTTGCAAAATGATTACAAATATATTTATATATTTAAAAACTGGCGCATTCTTCGAATGTTTCTACATAATAATAGTACTTAGCAGTGAACTTAAGGAGACTGTCATTGTAATCTTATGTCTATTATGCCCGGTTTACATTATTGCAGTCCAGCGATCGAATCCAGCTCTGGATTGCTTACTAGATAAATTTAAACTGGCACTGGAATGCACTGCATTCAGTTAACATTCCAGTCCAGTAACTGGATTGGCGGTCTACTTTTGAATCCAGTGCGACCAATCCAGTATAATATGTAGACGGCCAATCCAGTGCAATTCCAGTGCTGTCACTGTAGTGTTCACAATTCAACAGCTTCTAAATAACTGGAATAACGTAGACCTTACAGATCCAGTCCAGCACTGGACTGGGTAATTTTATACTATCGCGGTCACCTCGATTTTTGGCTCTAGAAAGTCGAAAAAAAATCCGATTTAGATGATTTTTTTTAAATTTTCGTCTTTATTATTATATATTTTTATTAGGTGGACTGTGTGCTCGTTTGTCATCCTATCCTATAACAAAATCCGCCATAAAGACGAAAATTTAAAAAAAAACATCAAAATCGGATGACTTTTCAATTTTCTAGAGCCAAAAATCCAGGTGACCGCGATAGTATAAAATTACCCCGGACTGGTTTCGCGGTGGATCATTGGACTGGAATAATGTAAACCGGGCATTATATTATTACTCAAAGAACAGGTTTTGTCTTACTTTTGTTAAAATACTTTTTTCATTATTTATAAAATAGTAGCAATAGCCATTCTGAATGCACCTTTTTTAAACGGCAAAATACTCGTGCAATCTATACTTCGCGTACTTTCAGGAAACAACTTGATCTTCGTCTAAAAAGTAATAAGAAATTTAAATTATAAATTGTACATAAGCCAAATGTTTTAACTTATTGTGACGGCCCAATGTTATTATTAATAATTAAATTCAATATAACGGGGCGTCAAAAACAGTCTTAAAAGAAATATATTAAACAATAAAATTACATTAATAAACATAAAGTTAATATAAATATATTTCAGACATTAGACCAATAACATAGTAAATTAAAGGCAAAATATTGTCTTTCATAATAAATAAATTTATTTAAAAACTTGGAAAAATAATTTAAATAAGATAAATAATACAAATACAAGTCGAAAATATTATAAAAATATAGATAAATAACATTTATAAGATAATTAGAAAATTTGTTAAAAATGGTCTAAGTCTTGGAAGGTGTTCATGTATAAAAGAAAATTTCCTAAGTTGTGGAAGGTGTTCATGTATAAAAGAAATTTTCTAAGTTGTGGTAGGAGTTCACGTATAAAAGAAAATTTTCCTAAGTTATTGAAGGTGTTCATGTATGTCTTGTATGGAGGAGCTGCCGGAGATACATTCCTGCAGTTGTACATATATATGGGGTGCTCGGGAGCCCAACTGCCTGAAGTACTGTAGCACAATGACTAGTCCTATATTAGGGACTTATGATATTAAACTCAATGATACAAAAGCAATACTATAGAAGGTCTCCATGATGAATTTGCATTACAATAGTAGGGTCATGGATTCGAACCCTATATATTAATGACTTATGAAAGTAAGGTCTATGATATTGTCACGAGCTTGAGGTTCGTGACAATAAAAATTGCCGATAGAATTACCCAAATTAACACTTTAATTTACTTTATACAAATTAAAGTTAAAAACACTAATAATTAAACACACTAATTCACTTAATTCCGCTCCGAAGCTTCGCTTGTGTCGCCGAGTTCCACTCTGTCTCGATCGCATCTTGCAGCGCCTATTTATATAATTAGCAAAGAAGCGTCCCGAACATTCAGGTAAATGCGCGCCAGGCAACGAGTATTCGAGTGTAGATTTTCCAGAAACTTAGTTCTTCGGGTGGCGCTGTCGGTCGAAAGATATGTGATGTCATTCACTGCGAAGCTCCCCTCGCTTTCGTTCCTGACACTAGATGGCGCTAGTGCGCTGATTTGAGCGCGGCGTAACACTGCCCCCTCCTAAGATATGCTCGTCCCGAGCATTATCGGCCCCATAATAACGCGCTAGGTGATCCACATGGACGATCTTAGGAGTCCGCTTTGCGCCTTTCTGTAACGGCTCCGCAATGTCAAGGGATGTCCTATCCCGTGGTGCACCAACATTGTACAATGTCGATGCTCCTCTACTCCGTGTCTGAGATCCCCTCACAGCCGCACAACTTGTACATGTACGACACCAATCTTCGACATCGTCACGATAATGGACCCAGTAAAACTGTTCTCGGACCTTCAGTAGAGTTCGTTTAACTCCCAAATGGACTCTTGAACGACCATTATGGCACAGCTGTAAAACATTCGGCACTTTAGCTTTAGGGACAACCATTTGCAAACGACAGCTGTCTCCTCGACCATTGTCCCATTTACGGCACAGGACTCCATCGTGAAGCAGCAAGCTGTCCCATTGGGCCCAATAGCTTTTCGTGGTTGAACTCATCGCTGAGACGTCCCTCCACTTAGGCTTGGTAGCACGGGCCTTCATCCATCCCAGAATCGGCTTGATGTCCGGATCTTCCTGCTGTGCATGTCGTAGGCTGTCCTTCCACCCGTTGCTGAGGTGGTCTGTCCTGAGCATCCTCACGGATACCACTTCCTTACTCTCTTGCCTACTACAATGGTTGCAATCTTCAGGACAAGGTCTTCTTGACAATGCATCTGCGTTGCCGTGAGATTTTCCGCTGCAGTGTCTGATAGTAAAGTCGTATTCCTGCTGCTGCTGGGCGGTGCTGTTAGCCGCACTTCCTTTCTGAGACCGTTCACCTTCCCTTCCCAGGGTGTGCTTAGGGCAGCTGGACCGAAGATGGCCCCTTTCCCCACAGCCATAGCACCTAGGGCTGTATCTTTTATTGTGGTTGCGAACCGTAACTGCTGTAACCTCCCTAGCGTGAGGTGAACGATGATCCTGTCGCCACCAGGCAGTGCCGTTAGCTGCATTACCCTCTCGAGATCGACCAACTCTCCTTCCCACGGTTCGCTTAGGGCAGCTGGATCGAAGATGGCCCCTTTCCTCACAGCAATAGCACCTAGGGCTGTATCCTTTGTTGCGGTCGCGAACTGTAGCTGCTGCAACCTCCCTGACGCGATGGGAACGATGATCCTGCCGCACGGCTTCTACCTCCAGTGCATGGGCCAAGGCGTCCTTAACCTTTCCCTTACTGCGATCGCCATAACAAAAAAAACAGCTTTGTACGGCGGCCTTTGTCATCACCTCAGCTGGCGGCACTTGTTTTAAATATTTATGTTTCTCACGACCTTTCATTTATGTTTAAAGAGGTTTTAGTTACAGTTATTTAAAGCCGATAAGATTTTCGATAAGTAGAAACAATAACCATAACATTTAAATGTTTATTTTATTATGTACAGCTCTTTGTTTCTAACGGATCTTGATAAAGTGTACTTACTGACAATAAATTTTGTTTTATGAATGAAATATCGTAAGTTTTTATTTTATTTTTATGTCCTTACAATCAGTACAATATATTCTTCCTAAATTAATCAAAATTATGCATGTAATAATTATAATAATTCTACTTTTTCACTTGCAAACATTTGCTAAAAATTCGATAATAGATTTAGCAATTCCTAGTAAAAGTATTTACTATGGTATTCGAATAAGAAATATACTATTATTATCTTATTAGAAATCTTGACCGTTATGACTTGTTCGCGTAGAGGTTTTTTGTTTCTAATTTTTTATCAATTGAAACATAAAAAGTTACTATTGTTGTAACTTAGATCATTCAAAAACATTATGTAGTAAAGATAAATAACATTACTTACAGTTTTTTTGAAAGAAAATCCAACTAAAATCCAATCACAAAACTTCAACGATTACGCAACCAACCGCACCGGCAAGCAAAAGCGAATGGCTGTTATATTTGATGAAGTCTATGTAACCGAGTGAATATAATGCTACAGAATATTCTTTTGTTCGTTCAGAATCGAATGAAATAGTGTTCAATCGAAAATATACTGTATTTTTATATCAATTAATGACGAAAATAGTAGCACGTAATGCGGACATGTATACATGTCCTCGGTACTTAGCCGTTACAAAACTTGGACCTGTCAACATGTCCACGGTACCTTAGGGGAGCGTCTCGTGGTGCCCGAGCCTCACAGCAGCTCTGACTTCCAGGTCGCGGATGCCGTCGATGAATGTCTGCACCAGGTTCCCTTCAATGAGCGCAGGTACAGACCGGTATGCTTTCCGCACCAGCTTCTCCACCTCTAGAGCCCACAGCTGCAGGTTTTCGTTGATGCGCTGCACGCGATCTTTAAGCTGCGCACGAAAGACATGTTCCAGGTGAGCGTCGCCATATCTCGCCTCCATTGCCTCAAGGAGTTGCTCATAAGTCACTTCCTCCCCGAGAGCTTCCAGAACTGTTAAGGCCTGGTCGCGCAGGCCTAGTGTGAGAGCAGTCATGGCCTGACTTTTATTCCAGCCGTTCGCTTTCATAACAGCCTCGAACTGGATTTTGTAGGCTGACCAGGAAGAAGTCCCGTCGAACGGTGGCACCTTGAACCCACGTAGCGAAGGTGCTGAAGCTACTACGGGAGCTGTAGTTCCATCCCCAAGTTTGAGTTCATCCAGCGTTTTCTTAACTTGGTTGATTTGGGTCTCAGCTTCCGACAGGCGGTTATCATGTTGAGCAACCTTATGCTTCACCTCCCTTATCTCTTTCCCGAAGGTAGCGTGAAGGTCCTTCATGAGAAGCATCTGCTCTTCCAACCGACGGGCCTGTTCCTCTTGTCGGCGGGCCTGTTCATCCTGTCCACCCCGCAGCTGCTCTTCCAACCGACGGACCTGTTCCTCCTGTCGGCGAGCCTGTTCCTCCTGTCGGCGAGCCTGTTCCTCCTGTCGGCGAGCCTGTTCCTTCTGTCGGCGAGCCTGTTCCTCCTGCTGCTCTTTCAACAGACGGGCCTGTTCCTCTCGTCCGCGCTGCAGCTGCTCCTGTAGCATGGCCATCAGAGCACCTAAGTCAGGTGCCACAGACGTAGAAGCTGCTGACGGACCGGCTTCCATGGCCGGCGGCTGGCCCTCAGACATCTGCGGCGTTGCACCACCAAATCTCCTCTGGTCCGTCTCCTGCTGGCGTTGACTTCGGGTACGGACACCCTCCGTTTCCTCCTTGGGTAAAATCGGCATTATTTTATCCCACTTTTGACACCAATTGTTACGAGCTTGAGGTTCGTGACAATAAAAATTGACGATAGAATTACCCAAATTAACACTTTAATTTACTTTATACAAATTAAAGTTAAAAACACTAATAATTAAACACACTAATTCACTTAATTCCGCTCCGAAGCTTCGCTTGTGTCGCCGAGTTCCACTCTGTCTCGATCGCATCTTGCAGCGCCTATTTATATAATTAGCAAAGAAGCGTCCCGAACATTCAGGTAAATGCGCGCCAGGCAACGAGTATTCGAGTGTAGATTTTCCAGAAACTTAGTTCTTCGGGTGGCGCTGTCGGTCGAAAGATATGTGATGTCATTCACTGCGAAGCTCCCCTCGCTCTCGTTCCTGACACTAGATGGCGCTAGTGCGCTGATTTGAGCGCGGCGTAACAATATAAAAGCAATACTATAGAAGGTCTCTAGATTAATATATTATTTTACAATAGTAGGGTCGTGGGTTCGAATCCTATAATATATGAATGGCTTATGAAAGTAAGGTCTATGATACAAAAGCAATACTATAGAAGGTCTCTATGATTAATATGCATTACAATAGTAGGGTCGTGGATTCGAATCCTATATATGAATGGCTTATGAAAGAAAGGTCTATGATACAAAAGCAATACTATAGAAGGTCTCCATGACGAATTTGCATCACAATGGTAGGGTCGTGGGTTCGAATCCTATATATGCATGACTTATGGAAGTAAGGTCTATGATACAAAAGCAATATTATAGGAGGTCTCCTTTATGCATAAGCATTGTATGGAGTGGTCGGGTGACCAACTGCTCCTAGTACTGTAGCAAAATGACTGGTCCTTATTAGGGACTTGAAAAGGAATAATATGGTGGCGTGTATGCTGCTTCACGAGCAATTGGTCCGAGGTAAACTTGGGCTCGCTAACCGATGTGTCCTAGACATATCATCTTAGTGCTGGTGGTAAGCGGGTTTGTTGTAGCAATACGGCTCTCCCGTGGACATCGCACATCCATACCGTTTGTGGGCTGCGTAGTAGCGCATAGCGATGCGTCGTCTATATTTCGGATTGGGATGATGAGTGTGTTTGGTAGCACTTTTAAGTGTAACCAGCATACTGAACTTCATGTCTTAGTGCATTAGCGCTATGATACGTGGAGTTTTGTTCATTGGCGTCTTAGTAGCGTGCTACTATGATACGTTGGTGATATTTTTTTATATAACAACAATACAAACTTTGTTACCAAAGTCGATAGGGATCATGTGGGTGTGTTGTGAGGGGGCGCCATCCGTATGATAGTTGCATTGATGCTTACTGCCACTTGCGGTATTGCGTCTTGTGATGGATCTGCGGGTGTGCTGCGCCTGATTCGACTCATTCTTGTGGTTCTGGTCGATGGAGGTAAACAAATGACATCTTAGTGCCGGTGGTAAGCGGGTTTGTTGTAGCAATACGGCTTTCCCGTGGACGTCGCACACCCATACCGTTTGTGGGCGGCGTAGTAGCGCATAGCGATGCGTCGTCTATATTTCGGATTGGGATGACGAGTGTGTTTGGTAGCACTTTTAAGTGTAACAGGCATACTCAACTTCATGTCTTAGTGCATCAGCGCTATGATACGTGGAGTTTTGTTCATTGGCGTCTTAGTAGCGTGCTACTATGATACGTTGGTGATATTTTTTTATATAACAACAATACAAACTTTGTTACCAAAGTCGATAGGGATCATGTGGGTGTGTTGTGAGGGGGGCGCCATCCGTATGATAGTTGCATTGATGCTTACTGCTACTTGCGGTATTGCGTCTTGTGATGGATCTGCGGGTGTGATGCGCCTGATTCGACGCACTCTTGTGGTTCTGGTCGATGGAGGTATGCGGGTAGTGTTGTCTGCTGGGATGTATGGGGGACCTTGGGATGGTGTAAGCCCGACGATAGTCGTATTGATGCTTGTTGCGTTCTGCAGCATTGCGTCTCTGCGATGGTTGGTTGGTGAGTGAGGGTTTACGGCCAGTGTGCCTATTTGCCTAAACCGTGTGACGAACATTCACTGTGGCCGGATTCGTTCGTATTCTGTATGGCGTTTACACGCATTGACATGCGCGACTTCGGTCGATGTTTGTGTTTACGCACTAACAAGGGGCCAAGCCTCTTTTACTGGTTCGCCAGTTATTTTGCTGTGGACTACGGTCCAGTTTACGAATTAGCGTTCCCTACGGGGGAGTGCATCAAAATGGTTGGCGCTCACCGTGCACGGCGTGTGTGGGGCCGTGTGCCTCCCCTACATTTTTTTAAATAAATGTAGGAGAGCGAAGCCCTTGTATCGGGTATTTTGTATAAATATATTTTGAGCCTTTTCCGAGCGGGAAGGTATAAATAATAATAAATTAATAATGTAAACCTGATACAAGTGGAATAGGGACGTCTTATGTTCTTAAACTTTCTCGAGCCCTGTCTTCGTGAACGGAGTTCACTTAGCTTATAAGGCACTACCAACAGCTTTCAATTGCTCTAGTGAATATTCATTCTTCCAAAAGACACCTAAAAGAACTAAGTTACTAATAGCCCACGAGCCCGCTTCAGCCAGGCGCACAATATTTCATAAAACCAGAAAGTTTGTCTGCGCACGTCACCAACACAGGTAAGAACGATGAGCGACTATGTACTTTGGGTAGTGGTTACTTTGACAGGTAACTGGTAACAAAGGTGTAAAAAAAGCACCTCAAATACATTAAAGGATAAAGCTCGGTTTTTTGATATTTTCTTGAGAATAATATTTAAAATGATGTCATCCATTGCCGGACACTTAGTATGGTTTTAACCCCCTGCCGGACAACCCCAAACTCAAAAATATTGTACTTACGCTTACAATATAGTATAAAAGCTGAATTTTAGATATGTTACTTGGGGGACTATCAAAAGAAGTTACCCCAGTAGCCGGACAGTTTTCACGGTTTTTACATATTGCCAGAGGCCTTGAAAGTCTGCGGTAAGTGCGAGCGCGAGGCAATACATATTTAGGCGGGTTCGAGTGAGATGCTGAGTTTGCTCTATTGCGGACTTTTACTTACTCAGTATTATATCCTAAACTATTTTTATACTTAACAAAAAAAAATAACTTAGCAAAATAATTCCATAAAATTATTAATGACTAAAAAATACATGTAAAAAAATTATCTAGTAAAATTTTCATGTCTAAAAATCAATAAAAAAAATCTAAAAAATTAATCCATAAATTTTTAGAGTTTTGTTAACATTTTTGGGAAATTCAAGTTTTGACTGTGTGAGCTAATAGTATTGTTTATGGTAAGGAATCCAAAAAATATTTTTAATATGTTCATAGCCATCTTTTATTAAGTAAAAAATATTCTTAATATTATTACAGAGTTAAAAAAATATTATTGAATACAAAAAATTATTTAATAATGCTCAGAATTTTCATTGTTGTCGTCGATATCTTCATCATCCTCGTCACTACTACTCCAGTCCGCTTGATTGATGTCCACATCGCCTTCTTCGTCAGTTTCTGTAAAAGTGTCAGTTTTCGTTTTTGATTGGCTCCACCAAGAAGAGTAAAGTAAAAGTCGAGTAATTATTGTGGTATCGAAGCTTCTCCTGATATTAAATCCTGCGCTGTAATATTTTTAGCCGGCAACTTTTTCTTTTCTATTTGCCATATTGTTTTTCTTAAAATCAATGCCGCTTTTTGTAAAATATTTTCGGTTTGTAAATTTTCCAACATTGTATCGTCTATCACGTGTAAAAATTTCGGTGCTATTATTTTTTGTTATGAACAATGAAAGATTTAATATCATTTGAAAAATTTTTAAAATTTTTTTCTTCTAGGTGTTGAGCTGTGAAAGTAACGTTCATTTCAACAGAATTGTCTTGAGAAATTTTCTCCAATGAATCAATGTACAGTTCGTGTAAATGGATTAATAAATGACAGCGCCCTTTCTTGATTATGTCTTCCTCGATGATTACACTTATTTCATCAAAAGCCAATTGGTGATATACTCGATGAAAATGCCAATCACTTTTACTGAATGGTTTTTTTTTTGGTTTGACTTTTGGATTATTGTTAATACTGCCATCACTCTCAGTTACATTATGTACTATTGGAGTTGAATGATTATTTTTTCGAGTATCTGACTCAAAAGTTTCAACATTTTCTTGAGATGTTGATGATTGGAGTTCGACCGATTCAGAAATTGGAATAGATTGCAATATTGATGAAGATTCTACAGGTAGAGTCTGAGAATGAGGTTTTTCTTGAGAAGTTGTAGGTTGTGGTTCTATTGATTCGGAAATAAAAGTTGTTTGAGAGATTGTTTACGATTCTGTAGTGGAAGATTGTAAATTAGATGGTTCGATGGTCAACTCAGGTATCAACGGCGTAGTAGGAGAGCGATTGTCTGTAGGTACACTGGCTGATGTTGCTTTTTCATTTTTTTTTAGAACTTCCAGGTTCAAAAATTAAATATTTTTTCATAACCCCTATGAATGCTTTATAGCATTCCCGGTGATAACCACAGTCTGTATATTCATCGGGCAAAATTATATCTTTATATTTTAGGTTATGTTTTTTTCTGACATTCAAAATATTTTGACATTTTTTGAAAATTTTCTCTGAAGACAATATTATTTTGCCGGTACTTTCTTTATAAACAAAACAAATTAATTTATATTCCATGATAACACTTCACTAAAAATCGATCAAATTTATTTCACAAACTACACAAATGAACGATAAAAAGTATAGTGAACGTATAATAATTCGACACAATACAATGTAAGCGACAGATGATGCGCAGTAAAAGTCCGCAATAGAGCAAACTCACCATCTCACTCGAACCCGCCTAAATATGTATTGCCTCGCGCTCGCACTTACCGCAGACTTTCAAGGCCTCTGGCAATATGTAAAAACCGTGAAAACTGTCCGGCTACTGGGGTAACTTCTTTTGATAGTCCCCCAAGTAACATATCTAAGCGTAAGTACAATATTTTTGAGTTTGGGGGTGTCCGGCAGGGGGTTAAAACCATACTAAGTGTCCGGCAATGGATGACATCATTTTAAATATTATTCTAAAGAAAATATCAAAAAACCGAGCTTTATCCTTTAATGTATTTGAAGTGCTTTTTTACACCTTTGTTACCTGTTACCTGTCAAAGTAACCACTACCCAAAGTACATAGTCGCTCATCGTTCTTACCTGTGTTGGTGACGTGCGCAGACAAACTTTCTGGTTTTATGAAATATTGTGCGCCTGGCTGAAGCGGGCTCTTGCTCTATAAACAAACACAACGTAAATAAGGGTCCTAACTAAGACGATCACGCCAAAATATTACAAACGGCCTATTATTAAACCTTTTGAAAGATCATTTAGAAAATCAAAACATATTTTATTAATCCTGGTCACATATATATATATATAATTTTTATTATAATGGTGAATTAATTATACTTAATATAATAATATTTTTACATAGAGAGGGGGGAGCGTTACATTATGTATATAAATAATTTATCAAATCATGTATCATTTTATTTAACGACAACGATTACCGTAACATTTTTATATACGAGGGTGGATTGAAAAGTACTCGGCCTAACCAAGAAAATAAACACATACTAAATCAGTTATATTTTTATTTTTCTACATAATCACCATCAAGTTCAATACACTTTTGCCACCTCCGCTTCCAAGCATTTAGACCGTTGAAAAAAAATGATTCTTCCTTAGAGTCAAAATATGCGTCTACAGCTGCTTTGACCTCGTCGTTTGTCGAAAATCTTTGACCTCCCAAGTGCTTTTTTAGGTTAGGGAACAGAAAGAAGTCTGATGGTGCCAGATCAGGTGAATACGGCGGATGCGGTAACAGTTCAAAGACACAGTTGTGAATTTCAGCCATTGACTGTACTGACGTGTGAACACGGGCGTTATCTTGATGAAACAGGACTTTTCTTCTGAGCATTTCTCGACGTTTTTCTTTTATTTCCTCTCGTAAACGACGTAGTAAGGTGCAGTAGTAATCAGAGTTTATAGTCTGACCCCTTTCAAGATAATCAATCATAATCACACCTTTCGAGTCCCAGAATACTGAAGCCATCACCTTATTTGCCGACAAAATCGACTTAGCCTTTTTAGGGGGTGGTGAACCAGGTCTTCTCCACTGTTTTGATTGTTGTTTTGTTTCCGATGTACAGTAATGAACCCATGTTTCGTCCATAGTAACAAAACAATTCAAAAAATCATCTGCATCGGCTTCAAATAACTCCAAACAGTCGCGTGAAATAGTCAATCGCGTCCTTTTTTGTTCAACGGAAAGCAGTCGCGGAACCCACCTCGCAGACACCTTGTGAAAACCCAACTCGTTGACAATGATGTTTTGAATTCGTTCATAAGAGATGCCTATAATCTTGGCTATCTCTCTAATTTTTAATCTGCGGTCTCCCATTATTAAATCAAGTACTTCTTTAATATTTTCGTCAGTAGTTGACGTCGAAGGCCTTCCAGAGCGGGGTTCATCTTTCACACTCTCTCTACCACGCTTAAATTCTGCTATCCATTTTTTGACGGATGAATATGACAGAGCACAATCGCCTAATGTACTGACCATGTCATCATGGATGGCTTTTGATGATAGCCCCTTCTTATGGAGGTACTTAATGACGGCACGCTGCTCGATTTGCTCCATTCGCGGAAATTATGTCCGATTACTTTGTTAATAAATTTATAAAATCACAACTAATTATCGCACACGTTTCGAACTTCACACAATGAAATAGTCTGAACTGAACTAAATAATGTGGGTAGATTTGATTTTTAGAATTGAATGGATCTGTGTTAGGCCGAGTACTTTTCAATCCACCTAGGTAACAATGGCCAAAGGCGGGTAATGATTTTTATGTCTATGTATTTCTATATGCGCTCCGTCTCTCTCATATGTTAATACATAGAAAGTTTTCGATGCTTTGGATTACCAAAGCCTTGAAAACTTTTAGTTCAAATTAAAAAAAAATATTTTCAGCGTGATTTTGAATTCGAGTTAGTTTTCGATTCGAACTCACAATATATTTAATTTTATTTTCAAGAGTTGTCAGCGTTGTTGTGGATATGGACATTTTTGTCAGGCGATTTTTTTATTAAATTATATATTTTATTTGTTAAATATGTTCTAACACAAGAAAGTATTTTTTTTTGATAAAACGTTCAAACTTATCAAGCAAAAGAATTCTCTTCACTTGTGACTACAAGCGTCATCTAGCGGCAGATAGCTGAAGATTTCTATTCTAAGAATTCCAATTTGATTACTTCAGTAGTTAGACAAGTGTCAAATATTAATTTATCGTGACCGACATTTGGATCGATCATTCAAATGGATCATTTCAGGCTCCAGTACTCTGAGAATCGAAAATTTTCTATTTTACTTTGTAATAGCGCCATCTGCTACATGCCTGTTGCCTGACTTTTAAGGTGATTAAAACTACTTTTACGGATTTTATCGCGTTTATTTTTACTTTTTATTTTTAATTCCCGACGATTCGGGCGCTTTCCAGCACCCATGGTCACGGGGGACTGAGATGATTGACGTCCCGATGTCATTGTTAAACCCGGAGTACCTTCAGCTTTTTTAATTATTGTTTATGGTATAAAAAAGCTGAAGGTACTCCGGGTTTAACAATGACATCGGGACGTCAGTCATCTCAGTCCCCCGTGACCATGGGTGCTGGAAAGCGCCCGAAACGTCGGGATTTAAAAATAAAAAGTAAAAATAAACGCGATAAAATCCGTAAAAGTAGTTTTAATCATGTGTAGTGTTCGCGTTAATATAAGAAATCATTATGACTTTTAAGGTGTTAAGTACAATAGACGCTAGATAACATGAACACAAAAACAACATAAATCGTTCGGTATATTATAAATGGAATGGACAGACATGATAACTTTATTCAATATTATTATATATTTTATTTATTTAATAAATTTGTTTACTTTTAAATTTCATTCCTGACAATACACAATTTCATCTTACTGATTCATATTTTTTTGTGTTTAGGCCATCTAGCATCTATTGTGCGTTGTTCCACCATTGTGTGTTGTACCACCTTGAGAGTCTCATTAATTTTGGTTCGACTTCGATAAAATGAGAATGACTTTAATCTTTAACTACGGAACGAAATAGATGGCGCTATTTATTACAAAGCTAAGCAATTTTAGTGGAAAGAAAATATTGTTTTGATTTAGAACACTAAAATGGCTTTACATGCCTAAAAGTAAGGATTGTAACGATTATTTGCTATAAAATTAAACTTTATCTGTCCTGTGAACGCATATTTTCCAAAGCAGTGTTGACAATATGTAACAAACGCAGTAATATAAGGCAGAGCAATGCTTACTCTTAAATTACAATCTGTAAATTTTTATTTTCGCCTAACTTGACAACACTTTCGAATACATGCACTGAGTTGTGTATCATATAGTAAAAACAATTCATTCAGATCATTCGGGATTCCGTCGGTTTTCGACTCATTCACAATTCACACCAATCACGAGTTAAAAAGGTTCCGTCAGTTGTGTGTGATTGGTTGTACCAGAAAATTCAATAACAGATGGATGAATCATCAATACTTTTAAGTGTACCAGCTCGCACGAATGAAACATTCATGATTGACATATGTCTATTTCTTTAGAAATATATAACATCTTCATGGTGTAGGTTAGTATTTCAGTCCTACATAATACATACTCGTATATAAATATTTAAGGTTTGAGTGAAATTTGATTGTCACGAGGTCTTTCAAAGTGCCAAAATTCCCGATGTATTCAATTTCGATAGTGAAATGTCTGGTTTCGGGCGGTTGCAGTCGTCCCTTGCTGATGTATGCTCTCAATCCTTAATTTCATTTTATATTCTTAAAGTGTTTTTTTTTTAATAATGATTTCATATATTTACGCGAACACTACACATTGATTAAAACTACTTTTACGGATTTTATCGCGTTTTATTTATTTTATTTTTAATACCCGACGTTTCGGGTACTTTCCAGCACCCATGGTCACGGGAGATTGAGGTGACTGACGTCCCAATGTCAAAGTTAACACGGAGTACCTTCAGCTTTTTAATGATTGTCTTTGGTCCGATCCACGCAGAATGAACTAACTGTGTTTTGAAGTCTTGCAGTGGTATGCTTGGGTTTAGTTTTAATTTTATTAATTATAGGCTCCCAAGCAGGTGGTAGTACTCAGCCTCCTTCTCTATTGAAATTAGGATGTTTTTTAATTTCAACAGCCTCACGTATCATCCTTCGTAGGAATCGATGTTCTTTTGCGAGGATTTGTGGTCTATCAAATCTGATGTAATGGTTGGGGCCATCTAGGATATGATCGCAAACTGCAGACTTCCCAGAACGTTGATGCTTCACGTCAGCTATGTGTTCTTTTACGCGGGTTCTAATTGATCTCTTTGTTTGCCCTATATATGAGAGACCATAATCAGAATCAAGCTTGTACACTCCTGCATCTTGTAGAGGAATATGACACTTGATGGATGGTAAGAACTGACTAATCTTCTTCGGCGGCTTCTAATAGAAGCTCGCTTCAAGATGTAGCCAATCTTGTCTGTGACACCTCTGACATATGGTAGTACAGCAGGCACATACTCGACTGTGGCCGACTTCACTCGGTCACTGTGACGCAGACGCGGGACCCGAAGCTTGTTGTCGTGCAGAACCTGCTTGACGTGCTGAAGCTCGGCGGCCAGGTGTTTGCTGTCACAGATCCCTCGTGCTCTCTGTAACAAAGCACAGTTAGTTCATTCTGCGTAGATCGGCCCAAAGACAATAATTAAAAAGCTGAAGGTACTCCGTGTTAACTTTGACATTGGGACGTCAGTCACCTCAGTCCCCCGTGACCATTGGTGTTGGAAAGCACCCGAAACGTCGGGTATTAAAAATAAAACGCGATAAAATCCGTAAAAGTAGTTTTAATGAATGTGTTTTTTTACTTAATATAAGTGGTGATGAAGCCCTAGATTAATAATAATACATTTTAATATAATATGCCTAGTAATCTTCTCGTAAATTACTTTTTATTAATTATATATATACTTAAAAATTGAGAGAGGAGATTGATGGTTTGAAACAACGATGGCTCCACGTTCCTCAGCTAATATTTCGCCTCTACGTAGCTCCCATTTTAGGTCAAACAGTTTTGTTATAAGTTTCAAAATAGCCGCGCCGAATCTGTAATAAGCAAATATTTACAAATGGATGTTCATGATGTAATGATGGCACGCATAGTCACCTTCTGAGCATAAAAATAGGCTGTTATTTTGATATTACAGACATACGCTTCAAATTTTATTTATACATGGATATACACTACTCCATTACTATCTTAACAATTTCTAAAACTTTTGCACGAGTCAAGCAGCGTTAAGTAATCTCGTCAATATGTCATATTAGTAGGAGAGCTGGCGGCAAAAATCGGCAAGAGTTTTGTAATGCGATAATTCAATATGATTTAGCATTGAGGGTCTACATGAGTCAACCCACTCGCAAGGTCAGGTAGTGGAACACCTGGCGGCGGTGTGCTTTGATGTATGTAATATACCTACAACACGTTCTAAAAGTATTTTGTAATAACTAAAAATTGGCAGCAAGCTAGTTTATACTACAGCAAAACGTGGCAAAGTAGTCAGACCGCATTGTTGTGGAACGCGGCGGATTAGCACGCCACGTAAGTTGTCGCCATAGGGATGTCAGTGCAAGAGTTTTGTAGTAATTATACTAAACTGAAAATTGTTTTGCTACTTAACATAATTTAAGAAAAAAAAAAGTAAAACCAAAGATTAATGGAACAGAAGTAGTAAGTAGTCGCTCAAAATGCGGATAAGTGCGGCTGAACGGAGCGTGTAAGGATATAATATCAATTTCCATTTTTATTAAATTATAATAGATTTTTTAATGCAAAGTAATTAAATTACACACTGAATAATAAACTTCTAAAAATAAAATAAAATTTAGTCTTTTAAAGAAATCGGCATCACTGTCGCTCTTTTTATCGCCCGTGTCCGTATTTGTTTCGCCGATGTATTGTTACTCAGACTCAGACTGAGAATATATAAAAAGTACTCGTAATTTATTATTGTAAATAAGATATTACATATATCTTATTTACAATAATATATAATAAAATAAGGCACGAAATTTGTTTCCATCAATATAATCATTTATAAGAGTAGAGATTAAAAATGTACTACTAAATGTAAATGTACATACTTTCATTTTGATTTGGTTGAATGATCACGTCTGTCACACGAGTTAGCAACTAATTTCTATCGAACCAGTCTAAATCATACCACTTATATATCTTTCCAATTATTTTCTGTTGCCGAAGTTATAAGTAATTTCATTAATTATTTTTGCAACAAAGCACATTGAACGTTTAGAAAATATTTAATATTACTTAAATTTAAAAATTAATATATCATATATTTACAATTTATATAGTTTAAATAATACTCTGCTACACCAGTAATTTCATTTATAATATTCAAATAATATTAATATAAATGATAGTAGCGTAAAAGAGGGCAATGGGAGTCACTTAAGCGAGAATTTAAATAAAAGCTTATTTCGCAACAAAACCTTTACTGAAACAATAAAATAACAAAATTTACTTATTTAGCTATCAATTGAGATCAGTTTTAATCACTTTGGCAATCAGATTTGGAAATGATGACAGTTGAAAAAAATAACAGATTTGACCACCATTGCACTGAGGTGAGGGCAATGGTAGTAACCCTGTGGGTAATCAGAGTCAAACAAAATTTAAGACATATCGCACATATTATACCTTTGGCTTAGTCCCAACCAGTGCAGTCCAGGTGAGCCGTTTACTTGTAGTGATTTTATAATGTTATAATTTTCTTTATCTACCAGGTTTTTTTTTTTAAATTGGCGTTGATGTTAAAACTGTAGAGTGCTGCTTCTTTCGACCCTGTCTTGTATTGAGGATAGATGCTTCTTTCTCTGGAAACTTAATAAATTCTTGTATAGTAGAACCTTTCTTCGAGGTTTCTTTGGTTTGTTCTGCGGATAAAATATTAAGACCTACTTTTTAGATGTTTTAGGAACTGATAGATCTGCCTGCTTTGTTGTGCTTTTATTATCATGTACTGCATGAGTAGCAGCAGCTGAAATAGATTCATCATAATCTTGAACCACAATAGACTCTGATTGATCTGAGAATTTTAGCTGCAACAAAGTCTTTTTCTGAATATAGTTCGGCATTAATTGGAAATGGAATAACCTTGTTGATCAATTAGCTGTATAGCTTTTTCCAAACTATCGGTAGACCAGGAAGTCTTTTCGATAATCCTGACCCGTATTTTCGGTATCTACAACAAAACTAAAAAGCAGTATATAACATGAAAGAAATTAAGTGGTTATTCACATTATACTACTTTACTTTGCCGGCAATGACTGATGACACCTGCCTCCCATTTCCCGCAACTTCACTAATATGTAAAAAGTAAAGTAAAGTAAACTACACTAATATGTAAGAATTCAGAAATAAAAAATAATTGAAATTATTATGGTAATCAAGGGTGTACATAACTATTTGGAATGTCATACTAATAACACATAAAAGTCTCATTTAGATACATTATGAAATTCAAAACTTACTATTTGTTTTCTTTCGAAGAAAATTTTATTTACATCGGCGAGAGGCAAAAACAAAACTCAATCATCACTCCGAAACACGCGGTGGTTACTGGTGGGCACAGAACACTATTACTCCTATCGGAGCTGGTGGGAGTCGTTTAAAACAGTGGTGGGGGGCACAGAGAAGGGCGTAGATGTCATTTACGTGACTCGCGGATGTTTAGTTTTGCAGATAAGTAGGTGATCACCATTAGCCGCTGACTCCCATTACCCGCTCAAATAAAATATTCAAATAAAAATATATTCGAATTTATTTGAATGCTACAAACGAAATTATATTCACAGTTACATAATTTCACTACAAGTTTATATTAAAATATACAGTTACAATTACAGCCTATTAAAGTCCTCTGCTGAACATCGGCTTACCCCTTAATATATAGTGAGGATATTTGCCATAGTTGCCACGCTTGGCCAGCGGGTTGGCGACCGCAGTTTTAAAGGGGAATGCCCAGTCTTCATAGACACTTCGGCCATGAGTGCCCACATATAAAAGCATATAGATATGATAATATGCAATTAAAACAATGAAATGGTAAAGGAATGGCTTTAAAAAAAGTCGGGGTTTTGAAAATATTTGAAGTTTTTATTTTCACAAATGCAGTTTTTTTAACAACTACTTTTATCGATTTTATCGCGTTTTATTTCTTTGATTTTTAATTCCAGACATTTCGGGTGCTTTCCAGCACCCATGGTTACGGCAGACTGAGGTGACCGACGTCCCAATGTCAGTGTTAACCCGGAGTACCTTCAGATTTTTAATTTTTATTTATTGTCCGATCTACAGAATGAACTTACTGTGTCTAGAAGTCTTGCAGTGGTATGCTTGGGTTTTTAATTTCATTAATTACAGGGTCCTAAGCAGGTGGTAGTACCAAGCATCTTTCCTAAAAAAGAATTTATATATTAGATATTATATAGAATTTATATAATAAAATACACTTTACGACTAATAGTGATGACTTGCAATTCTAGCCCTAAGTAAAGATCAGCTAGGGCTTAACTTTATTCCTTCCATAATGCTGCTCCTCTGGTTATTACAGAGTTCTATCCGGTAGCAACCATTAAATCTTATATGCTCACCATAATAGTAGCGAGCTTGCTTTAATTGGTATGTGACACAAGCAATTAATATTAAGTCGCTGTAAGTTAAAACAGGAAATTCCCTAACATTTTAAAGTCTACATTTATATTTCTAAAGTCTGCCTGCCCTAGCTCTATTTAGATTGTTTTCCCTAGCATACTCAGAAAAATCATTATTTGTCTCCATATTTTGATGAACTATTTCAAGTATTTGAGCCGCATCATCCCTGTCCCTTATTTTTGTGTGGAATTTATTAACTATAGCAGAAGCCACAGCAGTCTATCATCAAATGTGTAGAAGCCCTGTTAAAGTAATTTTGATGAAATATTTTAAATTCAGTTTTAAAAATGCCATTCACCACCTCTACTACCCATATCGACACATAGTCACGGCTCTGGATTTATTAGCATATCTTGTCATTAACTGAGATTCACCATCTGCTTTTTCATTTCTCAGACATTCTGCAGACATTTCTGCGACCCTTAGACATCCACATCTATCCTCGATTACAAATCAAAATGCAGATGCGTTGTCACCCGTGAGGACTAAGATCATTTTCTCGTTTCCAGTAAAAAGGGTCTCCGGTTCTCTACACTCACCATACAAAACACAGCAGCATTAAGCTGATATTCCACGCTGGTATTCTGTGAGAGGGTGCTCCTTCCCCGGTCGAGCCGACCCATTCATGCTACAACTATACTTCTAATATCACTGCAGCATGGCTCTACCAAGTATAACACACATACATAGTACTTGTCACTATGTATGTTTGTTATCGCAAAATGTAGTTAATCACAAAAGAGACATACTTGCAATGCTGATGGAACTGTTACAACCTGGTAAAAAACATTGTGCTTTTATATAATTAGTTAGCAGTACACTGTGTGATGTATGATCTAAGCTTTGTTGTTCTGGGTGCAATACATTACTCACTTCAGATTGCAACGAGGACGGACTAGATGATTCAGATGGTTCCCGTTCTGCAGTTGAACATGATGCTGTTCTATCAGTTCATTGCCAGCAATTATGATATACACGGCATGACAACTGAAACAATGTAAAATACAAAAAATGAAGTCAAAGTGAAAAAATAAAAATAAAATAGATATATTTCAAACTCAAATATAAATAAAATATTTATCAAGTTAAATGTTACTGCACAAGGACGGATTTAATGCCCTATATTATTTAATAATTAAGGACTGACAGACTACCAGCAGTCCAAAAACAATGAAAAATCAACTGTCTCCTTTCTTGGTAGTTGATAAAACTGGTTAATCTCATAAATAAGCTAGTATGTTTGTCAGATATAGCTAGGGCAGATGTGAAAAAATAAAACAAGTTCTTGAGTTGATATAAAATCAGTGTAAAAACATGTATAATTATCAGATATATGGATCACATTTAATAAATTGAAATGTTAAACATGTTAAACACTTACCTCACGTAGCGCAAATAATTCCTCACGTGGAAAATCGAAGACAAACAATGTGTGTGATCTTATTCTCATAAGTGTCAGTGCCACAGCTGATGTATAGATGTTCAAGACGAACTATTGGTGCATTTTGCGAGTGCCACACTACACGTTCACTGTACTCGAAACTTGTACCTAATAAAGAAGCTACAATTATTATATTGATATTATTCAAGTAAACTCAGTTATAAAGCATTTCTTAGAGGAAGACATACCACATCGTGATATGTACCAACTATTTACCTGCTGTGTTCGAACCAATTGTTGAGAGATCAACAATTGCATTTTACTTTTACAACAAAACAATAACACGATAACAACACGTAATTTAATTCTTGTGACATAACAGTGACAGCGGCCTACCTGTCGGATACGATGTTGCCACTTAACGGTCATAAAATCTATGGAATGATATCGATTTTTATTCGATTAATAATATCATAAAAAGAATAATCTTTGACGCGTTTTAAGTTCTGCACGCTTTTTAAAATATAATTTCCTTTATTTATTGAAACTCTATTTCAAATGTATTTTTAAGAACAGTTAGCTTGTGCTGTATTGTTTTGTTATGCTTTAGAGAATTCGTGGTAAATCAGCTGGAAATTAACTTCTTGAATTATCATAACATGATTCCATTTTAAATGTTATGTTAAAAACAGATAAGAATAACAGTTAACTTGTGCAGTAGCGTTTTGTTATACTCTAAAGAATTCTTGGTAAATCAGCTAGTAATTCGCTTGTTTAATTATCATAACTATAAATGTGAAGGTTGTCAATGAATTCAACCGAGCCTATAACAACGGTTGTTTTAGTTTTTAATGGTTGACTGCCGCTTTTGATGACTTGAAATTAATAAAAACCTATTTTGCGCAATAAGTTTTTTCTCTTTGGTAATGAATAAACCACAGAAACCCCTTTAATGTATAATAGTCCTTTTTTGATACAAGTAGCACATTTTAAGGAACCGCAAAAACAACTTTGTTATTTATACAAACACTATGAAAAACAAAATAATTTGTTGCTGGCGATAATGATAGTGGTATTTTGACTCGATTTAAAATATATGCTTGTTACTACTGAACTCTTCATGGGCCTGCGAGTCCGACTCGCACTGAACCACTTTTTTTCAACATTTAGTTTTGACGTGACAACGTCTTATAAATTGGTTTGCCGGGTGACACTTCAAGAAACTGCGTTACGCTCCGCTCACGTTATGCGCTCACAATGAGAGCGAGTGAGAGGCACGCGTCCCTTCCACTCGGGCATGGTTAGCCCGCCTAAGAGCGAGAGAGACAGACATAAAAAGTGTTATTTCATCCTTCTTCCTACTATACGAATGAATATTCACATTAAAATTATTTTACCACTCAAAGTCGTTGTCACGTAAAACTTTCGCCCGTATACCGACTTTACAGGCAACCAAATTTTTATTATTCATACATCATTTAAGGTAGATTACTGGTTTCTTACTACTGTTCAGTTCGTAGCACAACTAATTTTTATTCTAATAAATAGTTTTTTCGTTTAAGCGGAGCTCTTTTACTTTAGGTTTATTACCTCTTTATCTACAATAATCAATCTGAGTAAGTAAAGTGTGTAAATACGATTCTTAAATTGTAAAAATAATAATTGGATTTGAACATCTTAGGTAGGTATTTAGTTTTATTTATTTAGAAAATATTAATCTCACAATTATTTATTGTAATAATATAATTTATCACACAGCTAACGCCCTCATTAGCAATGTAATGGTGAAAGAATTTTCAAAATCGGTCTAGTAATTTTTGAGATTAGCCAAAAAACGTATTCATTGAAAGTAGCGCCCTCTATAATAAAATTAACCCTATATTAGATATCTAAAATTATACATAACAATCTAGTGGTGAAAGAATTCTTAAAGTTGGTCAAGTACTTTACGAGTTAAGCGAATAAAATATTCTTTGATAGTAGCTCCCTCAATAATAAAATGCATCCTACGTTTTAAGCACCATAGCAAAAAACGATTCAACATAGCCTAATCCGCACACACAGTAAAAACATAACCATCCTTTTTCGTCTGTAGTCGGTAAACATTTGGTTAATAACGGTTGCGTATCGACTGCTTTGGATAAATATCCATTGTCAACGGTTATTTTAAACCTATATCATAACATCGTAATAATTATCGAAAGATCATATAAGCATTGTAATAATGACACCATAAGTAATCGATCGAAAAGGGGAATCGATTTTTTAATGATTTTTGTGATTGGCAACATTTTTTATTTTATTCACAGAATGAATTACGTATTTACCTAATTTTATTTTTATCTTTTCGGTACTTTTAATTTGTGCAAAAATATTCCCATTGTTTTAGGATAAATGAATACCGCGATTAATAACCATAAATAAAGATATATTTTTTTAACAAATGCACATTGTTGGGCGTTCCATGGCCTAATATGGGCATCCCCTTTTATAGTAGTTATTAGGAAGACGCTGCTGTCCATCACCTGATTTGAATCTCTCTGTTCCTTCTTACGACACCCACGAGATGATATGGGGTAGGGGGCCATTCATTAATTATGTATGTTTCCCAACGGGGAGGAGGGTTGAAAAATATCTACATGCCTTTATCTTTGTAAGTCGAAATTTAATTTATATTTAAACTTACTCCTATACCTTTAAACGAGAAATTCTTGTATATATATATATATATATATATATATATATATATATATATATATATATATATATATATATATATATATATATACATATATATAATCGGGATCTCGGAAACGGCTCCAACGATTTTCATAAAATTTAGTGTCCAGGGGGCAATAAATCGATCTAGCTAGGATTTATTTTTAGAAAATGTCCTTTTGTCCGTGTTTTCAGGAAATAAAAAAAACTGCTACAATGTAAGAAGGTAAATTTTGACAGGTTATCAACGATCGTAATAGCTCAGATGGGATGTTGTTCATTAAAAAAAAAACGAGCAAAGCTCGGTCATCCGGGTACTTCCTATAAAATAATAAACCTATATATAATATATAAAGTATTGAGGCAGTATACAGCACAATGTCGTAAATTAGATTTCGATTCCTGTTACGATGTTTACGCTTCGACGTAATGGATAGAGCAGCCCGTCAAACAACCGACCGTTTAGCACCAATTCGTCAAATTATTGAAATTAAGTTTCGCAACTGCAAAGAATAGTATACGCCAAGCGAGTCCGTTACACTTGGTGAGCAGCTTGTAGCATTCAAAGGTCGTTGTGGTTTTATAATTTATATGCCGAACAAACCGGCTAAAATCGATATAAAAACAATTATGGTCGTAGCCGTCAAGTATCCGTTTAGTGTACGCGGGTCAACAGCCAAGGTCAAGGCCCTACCGCGTATCAAATCGAATTCGGGATATTATCTACAGAGTTTTGTATCCTCTATATGGCTTGGGGTGTAACGTGACAATGGACAATTGGTTCATCAATGTACCTGTGCGCAAGAATTTACTGAAAAAAAAAAGACTACAGTACATAGTTGGAACACTATAAAACAATAAATCTGAAATACCCGAGAAATTCAAATCTACTCAGAACAGAGTAATACTCAATAATCAATAATAACAATAGACTCTTTTGGTTTCCAACCTGATTGTACACCCCTTAGTAATATACCCAAAAAAAAAGTCGTTTTATTTCTGTCTCTGTCGTGTAAATAATCATCTATTACAATCACGTAAATGACGTCGATGTTTTCGATAAAATGTGTCGTCAGTATGACGTGACGCGCAACAGTCGAAGTTGGCCTCTTATATTACCTACAAAAATTTCCCATACGCGGTGGAAATGGAAGATGTGACTTCTGTAATAGAGCGAGAGATCGAAGCACTCGCAAACAGTGTAGCAAGTGTAATAGGCGTATTTACCCTGATCACCAGATCGTATTAAACCCTAACTGTGACGAAAATGCTATGGAACAGGAACAAACCGTTCGTGAACTTCGTATTGTGGTTATTGATCTGCTAAAATAATGTGTTAAAAAATAAACTGATTTATCTCAATAAGCCTAAAATATGTTAATTTTTATAGAAGTTTATCTTTAGCTTATGATTTAAATACGAATATCAAATGTTGGCTTTTTTAAAAGTATTTAATTATAAATAAAGTTAATTCATAATAATATAACTTGTTTGTTTATATAATAGTGTAAGGCACATGTACCCCGCGCGAGCACGCAAGTATAAGTATCACGTCATTCCTGAAGACATCGACTCCTCTGTGGGCACTGCGTCTACATAAAGTAATTCTACAGGAAGGACATACTATGGGTTAATATAAGATTTGAAGATTATAGAATACAAGATTTGATTGAAGTTAGAATTCATACAATAAAGTATTTATTTTATTTTCCCAAACATACAAGATGGTTTGAAGATTATATTTTTCCGGTTAATACTTGTTTAGGAGGTATCGTGGAAAGATGCACTGATCTTTGATAAAAACTTGTATAATCACCTAAAATTATATTTAATTATACCCAATCACCTGCACTTTTTAAAGATTTACAACCGCTTAATAGAACTGCAAATAATACTACCACTACAAAAAAACATTCGGATACCTTTTCAAAGTCGTTTATTGCTCATTTTTATGTGTTTACAGAAATAGACTCTGATATAGAAAACATAAGGTGCACTGCATTTATTTATGAAATAAATAACGTGTATTTTTTAATTTGATTTATGTGTACTTTAGCGTGCTACGAATGATAATATAAATAAATATAAGCATTAGCATTGTGTTTAAAGTCTACATAGGGAAACATTTTGCATTAAAAAAAAAATAAAAACTAAGATATAATATTCACGTCATATTCTAACAGAATATCCCTATATCGATTTTAGGACGCCCGAACACTTACTTTAATTTATGTGTATGCTTTGGTATTATTTTAGACACTAATATAGGTTAACATTTTAGACACTAATATTATTTTAGACACTAATATAGGTAATATAGTTTCATCTTAGATTATAAAATTAACGTAGCAAGTATCACATTCTGGTAGTCCAAGAGGGTGATAGACGCTTGGGCATCAGAAAATAATTCTATGCTTATGTGCACTACTGTGATGAAAGAAAACCAATCCAGTCATGACGAGGAATAAGCTTGAATATGCCAGAGACAGGCATGCTTGACCGCTACTGGGACTATAACACAACACTAACCGCGGCCATGGACGACATGTTGGCCATGACGCCATTGCATCTTTTCGTTCAGCACGAAACAAGGGTGTCAGCTGTCAGAATAAATCGTCTAAGCTTATAGAAAAACTGCAGGTTTCACTAGGTTGGTTACAATAGCACAAAGTCTTGCCCACACGCAAAAAGACTCTTAGTCGTGAAGTTGCAGAACCAACGCTTTTACCTGATGGTACAAGATTTGAGAGTACAGAGGTGTTTTGTTTACCAGTAAACTGAATCTGCACTTTCTTCTTTTGGATCTTATAATAGGTATGTGCTTTTATTAAGCACTATTGCTTAGAATGTTTATCTGTTCTGCTCAGAATTTCCAATAAAATGCGTAAGTAGTTTTTACTTAACCTTACGTTATCATGAGTTTTGAATTCGGACTAAGTATATGTGTACAGAATTTATGCAACTTTTCTTTTGCTTTAAGTTAAACTATCTAAAATTATCTAAAAACTAAGATGACCAGATTTTGGTCTACATATAGAAAGAAAAATAAAAATACACGAGTTTCTTAGGCAAAGTACTTTTATTTTCATCGCAAGGGATATCACACCCGACCCAATAGACGTAGTTTTTCGTGATTCTATTGGACGACAAACACGTCAGTTCAACCGATCATTCCAACTGATCAGGTGAAATTAGGACTGTTGATATTTTTTTATATATCGGATTTTCGATATATCGATAAATAAACTTATATATAAAACTCCGATATTGATCTATTTAAAATTACAAACATATTACAAGGGTATGTATTTCTATAGAATAAGGGTAGCAAATAAATAAGTACACAGTATACCTGATGGTAAGTGGATGACTACATTTATTATCGATTAGGAGTAAAAAAGCAGATGCGTTGTTTCTCCTCACGCCTGTGACGGAATAGCTCGTCTCCGGTAAAAGGGGGTCGCCTCCGTAATACTCACCATACGAGACGTTGACAGAAACATTAAGCTGCTATATACACATAATTATTAAACATTAAGCCCGACCCATTCGTGTTACAACCATAAAGGAGCTGCAACATAGCTTTACTACGCAAAATCCTTATATTTACACTGGAGCAGCGCTGCTAACTAATTGCTCCACGATACTCTTAGAAATGAAAAGAAACATGTGCCCAGCAGTGGGACGTATATATTTTTTTATTACTTTTTTTACTTTTGGCAGTTTACCAGTACTCCGATATAAGAAAAGTTCAAAATCTAAAATATCGAAATAAGTTTCATTTGATTATTACAACTCAATTGGAAATTTTAAATAATTTTTTTTTGTTTTTCTTTCTGCTTATTTGAACACTAATTATGGAATAAATTAGTAACTTAACAGGTAGAACGTTTTCGTTTTGCTCACTGTGGTATGTGGGTATTTTTTTTATATAAATGATATGAGACGTATATTATAACTATCAAGTTAACGATTTTTGAATAGTTAGTGACCCATTTTTGTATGTGGATAGTCTGATGGCAAATTAGCTGTTACTTCTTGGCATAGATCTTTGTAGACAGTCACCATTTTTTCTCGGACCTGGTTTGTAAGCTTCTCGACATCGTCTAGGGTTAAACCTTTGGTAGGTATAGGATCCAAACATTGAATGACAATATGACCTGAAACAGAGATTGTTATTTTAAGAAAAATTGACTAAGAAACTGTAATACATATTCAACTCATTTTCATTTTTATGTCCCAATTGAAAATAACACTTCATTCGTTCACTTAACAATCTGATAGTAAGTAAGTGTGTCGTTAGTTGTTGTTGTCTCGTTAGTTGTTCTTAGAACAAACATAAAAGCTATGTATAAAGACATTATTTTAGATGGAATTTAGAATCAATGTAAAGCGAATCTATTTAAATATTATATGGTGTAAGGAAAATTGAGAAGAGATGTTAATAATTGCAAAATAATTTCAAATAATTGCAAGTATACGCTAGATACACCTCTAAACTCCAAAGCTTTATTAGACTTGCCATTTTTCTTTGTTATCTATTGGCCCATAATGAACTGAACCTCTACAGTTGTGGAATGGTCAAAGTTGAAATATTTTTATTTAAAATCAGTCTTTACAAAGGCTTGTTGAAAGTCGGTTTGGAAGCGACGAAAAATTTCCAATTGGAATTTCGCATTAGTTACAAATTACAATTTAACATTTTTGTAAGTCCCCGGATTTTTTTCAATCGCAACAATTCGAGATCGCAGTACCAGATGTCACTGAATGTAATATAACCCTTATATCTCATTAATAAGAGTCTATTAATGAGATATAAGGGGAAACGTGATAACCATTTTACCAAATGTCAATCACATTGAAGGTGGTCCTTTTTTGGATTGAAGGACGAGGTTTTGATGACCGATTAAATTCAAAAGTACCTTACACAAATTCTAGATAAGCGGTGAGACATTAGCAGTGTACGGGTATCCGCTCTGATTTCACCAGTGGTATAGACAACTTTAATAAGAATTGCAAACTTTTTGACGCACCATTCAAAAGTTCTACAAAGCATTAGTACTTAGCAGTGGCCTTAAGGAGACCGTCATTGCAATGTC
Source organism: Parnassius smintheus behrii (assembly GCA_036936625.1). NCBI lineage: Eukaryota > Metazoa > Arthropoda > Insecta > Lepidoptera > Papilionidae > Parnassius > Parnassius smintheus. Next base: position 43,228,485 of record JAUPFT010000001.1, on the reverse strand, counting down.
ATGTCTATTATATTATTACTAAAGAACATTTTTTTATCTTACCTTTATTAAAAGTACTTTTTTCATAATTTATAAAATAATAAGGTGAGAAAACGACAGGTATGACTGGGACTTGAGCAGCAATAGCCATATTGAATGCACCTTTTTTAAAAGGCAAAAAACTTGTGCAATCTTTATTACGCGTACCTTCAGGAAACAACCAAATCTTCGTCTAAAAGTAAAAACAAATTTAAATTAAAAATTTTAAGGGAAATGTTTTTACCTATGTACATAAGTTAATACTCTAAGTAATAATTTTATTCAACGACACTGACTACTGAAAATTTTATATAATAATGACCCATGAATAGTAATGACTTTATGTTTATCTTTTGTATATATGATTCGTCCGTTTCGTATGCTAATTCAAAGCCTCGAAAACTTTTAGTTTAAATTTTAAAAAATATTCAGCGTGTACAACCCCTACTCTCAAAAGTTTTGAATTGCACCATAAAAAGTTGTCAGAGCTGTTAGGCATATCCGGATATATTTTGTCCAGCGATATTTTTGATTAATTAAAAGTTTTAATTCTTACAATATTATTACATAAGAAAGCATTTTTCCATAAATTCAGCCTTATCAAGAAAAGCATTCTCACCGTCCGAGAATTCCAAATTAAACACTCATTGTTTCGGTTATGGGAATATGAATTACATTGAGATCAAATTGTTGATCTCTGCGTTATGATGTATTTCACAAAGTCGTTCATGAACAGCCGTGGTGATGAATGGGGTATTATTAGCAATGACGAATTATAATTAAAAAGTTAAATTAAATTACGACATTTCAATGGGCGTTAGTGATTATATTATGTAATCTACTGTTTACTATGTTATGGTAATTGGTTGCTGTGCCCCAAAGATATCTATTCCTGATTACGAATCAAAATGCTGATATTATTGCACTCGTGAGGACTAAGAAGAAATGCTTCGTTTCCAGTAACAAGGGTATCCGGTTCTTTACACTCACCATACGAAAACCAGCGTTAAGCTGCTATTTTACACTGGTATTCTGTGAGAGTATCATCCTTACCCGGTCGAGCCGATCCATTTCCAAAGAGATTTTACGTGGTGGAGTCATGCTGCAACTATATTACTAATATAGTTGCAGCATGACTCCACCACGTAAAATCTTTTATTGATGACGGCTTTCTTCTAGAAACGTGCCTCTCCTCATTTCCATAGTACCACGTTCTCAAAATATTTGGAATTTATATGTTAAATATATTTCTTCGTGATTTTTGAATATAGAGCTGGAAAGAATTTAAGGCGCACCACGTTCTCAAAATAATTGGAATTTATATGTTAAATATATGTCTTCGTGATTTTCGATAATGTTTGATTTATGATTAATAATTAAGTTATCTTTGCTCAATCACAGATAAAATACAGATAATAGATTAAATTCGTTAGCGATATTTAACATTGAATCAAACTTATCGCTACGTCTTAAAACAATGACGAATTTATTGACAATTTTACAAAACAAAAATGTATACAACTCAGATGAAGTAAATGATGACACATACTTTTTTAACAAACGTGATTATATAACAATAGTATTTATATATAAATAGTTGACCGAAATTTCAACAATTTGCGGGAAGGATAGATATTCCACATTCCATTCCTCTTGATTTCTTCACTCTTATCACATTCTCATTCACGCCCACCTAATAAGCGTACACGCATCTCGCCTGCGTAAGTAGTTTGTAAATAAATTATGCTGCGGCGGTGCTGTCTTTGCGAAACTCATAGAAGCCTAAATAACGCTACTAAAATTCCGAAGTACTCTGGTATATAAAGAATTGCTTTGTTTATATGCCAGAGTACTTCGGACACACAGAGTTAGCATTCTTCATCCTCATGTAAAAAGGTAGAGAAACTGTCGTTAATTCGAGAACTTCACGCCTATAAACTTGCGTTAGGCCTATCGTGTCCCACGCATATGTCTACTTATATCACACGTACTTATAGAATTCCCCTATACGAGCTCCGAAAAAATTCAAAATAATTTCAGCCGCAAAGCCACCAGAGCCTCGGTGGTATCAACGAAATTCCAATTTACACAGAGACTGTGAATTTTCTCTCCGAATACTTCAACGAGATGTATCATGGTATTACATTGATAGCGCTGAAACCTATTCTATCCCGCTAGTGGTAAACTTAGTCAACTATGTTCCAATCGCAAATGTTGCAACCGGTTTCGTGTTAATGCTCCTAATGCTATCATTTATATCTTCCATGCCTCCTCTTTCTCATGAAACTTTCACTTATTCTTTTGTAGACGAAGACCAGATACGCTAAGCAGTTTCTTTTATTAAATCGAAAGCCGTTGGTTGTGATGATGTGAGTAGAGTAATTGTTTTATACGTGTTGGAGACTATTTTGCCCATGATAACTCATCAATAATTTCTCGTTTACAAATGGTGCTTTCCCAACTCTCTGGCGTAAAGCCTTTGTTACTCCTATACCTACACCGATTGCAGCGCTATATCTAATTTTCGACCAATTTCTATCCTGATTTTTCTTTCTAAGGTTCCGGAAACTGTTGCTTATAAACAGATTTCTTATTTTGTTTTCTCAAAGAATATTCTTTGCTCTCATCTGTCGGGTTTCCGCCCTGGTCATTCGTGACGGAAGATATCCATGCGGAGACGGAAAAAGCCATATTGGCCGTTCGCAACTTAATAGATTTTTGTAACTGTTGTTCTGTTGATTATGATGTTTTATTAGCTCTTCTTTCTCATTTGAATATCTAGTCTTCAGCTCAGGAATGGCTCTCTTCATATCTTCAAGGGCACCAGTAGGCCATGCGTACTGAATATATACTATCTGACTGGTATGATGTGTCTACTAGTGATAAAATTGATAAAAATGGAAAAAAGAAGAGGAAAGGTAATACCAACTAAATTAAATTATTATCTCTCCTCTTCTGTTTCCATTTTTATCAATCTCCTCACATTAAATCTCATGTACTATTACCATCTGTATGCCGATTTGCAGTTACTTGAGCAAGTGGAAACCTCAACTACTGATATAGCTTTCAAAAAAGGCTTTAAGCAGTCGAAAATGCTGAGTCAAAAATATCGTCTTATAAGGCAATGATAATTAAGATGGAAACAGAAATTACTGAAAAAGATCTTTGGTTTCGATCAAATAACGTCGAAACGAAGGGAGTAACCATTTAAAACTGAAGAGAATCTGTTTGACATTGTAACTGAATTAGGATTTAAATGAATAATTATGAAACACGTGTTTTCCAGTGCAGAGCGGCTTTCAGCGCAGAGCGGCTCGAATCGTCGACGACCGAGTGCTTTCTGATCGGCTCGATTCACTGGCGCTGCGAAGAGATGTTGCATCTCTTTGCATTTTCTTTCGCATATACCATGGGGAGTGCTCTGAGGGATTGTTCGGATTAATCCCAGCCGCCAAATTTCATAAACGCGCTACGCGGCATACGTCCCGATATCATCCACACCATCTGGATGCTTGGCGGTCCACCATTGTACCCTTCAAAAGGAGTTTTCTTCCGCGTACGACCTCTCTGTGGAATAGTTTACCACCGGCGATTTTTCCGGACCGATACGACTTAGGGACCTTCAAAAAAAGAGCTTACTCCTTTCTAAAAGCCCGGAAATGCACCTGCGATTCCTCTGGTGTTACAGTTGTTTATGGGCGACGGTAGTCGCTTAACATCAGGTGAGCCGTATGCTCGTTTGCCCCCTCTTCTATAAAAAAAAACGTGTCCAGACACGAGATGCTGGGCCTAACAAGACCAAGCCCATTATTTCTTTTTTATCAAGAAATACATGAAAAAAGATTTCATTGCAGCTTCTGCGCTATCTTCGAGTGGTATATCAATATTAAATTATGACTTATAATACATCTCTGAATAGTGCACTGCGTATGGCACAAACGTGAACCCGTCTATACCAAATGATAATTTTAGGTAGCCTAAGATTATTGTCTAAATTACATTTTTGCACCTTACCATTAAATGTTTAGTAATAATGTCATATCATTCATTTAAAGAACCTTGGTATATAGATTGATGATTAAGCAACATGGAACAAACATATATTGGAAGTTTGCGGGCTCTATATCCATTGAAAAACATTATTCCCACCAATCATCATCATCATTACAGCCCTTCACAAGTCCACTGCTGAACATAGGCCTCCCCCAAGGTATGCCACAAAGCATGGTCCTGAGCCACCTGCATCCATCGACTTTCTGTATGTCTTACCAGGTCGTCACTCCATCTAGTAGAGGATCGCCCTACATTTCGCCTACTGGTACGAGGCTGCCACTCGAGAACCTTTTTTCCGCAACGGTCGTCGGTTCTTCGAACTATATGGCCGGCCCATTGCCACTTCAGCTTACTAATCCGTTGGGATATGTCGGTCCCTCTGGTTCTACTGCGGATATCCTCATTTCTAAGTTTATCACGCAGAGAAACTCCGAACATAGCCCTCTCCATAGCTCGTCGAGCAACTTTGAGCGTCCTCATACGGCCAGCAGTGAAGGACCACGTCTCGGTTCCGTAGGTCATCACTGGCAACACGCACTGGTTGTACAACTTAGTTTTCAGGTTTTGAGGTATACCTGACGAGAAGATGCGTCGTAATTTCCCGAACGCTGCCCAGCCGAGTTGAATCCGTCGATTGACCTCTCGGTCGAAGTTGGACTTACCGAGTCGGACTATTTGTCCCAGGTAAACGTACTCGTCAACAATTCCCACCAATACTAAGATCCTATTTGTCCCGTTACTTTTTCTAACAATCATTATTCATTATGGGATGTCTTTTACTGATGAAAGTATATTTTATTTATGGGTTAAATCTATTTACTTTAGAGTGCCTCAAATGCATAAATCTATACATTTATGTTTTTGAGGCACTGTAGATTTATTTCCGATTGGCTACAAAATCAACATCCGGTACGTAAAAATTTTTTCAACCCTTTTTTCTTCAAAGTAGCAGTATAAAATGATTTTTTTTTGAAAATATAGGGTGGATTAATTAGAGTGTTTTCTTGATAAACGACTACTCATATTATCGTATAAGTACGATGTGGTTATGATGGGGGCATTTTACGAATACAAAATTGCCTGACCTTGACATGTCGTGAAGAAAGCACTACCAAATAATACTTCGCGTTAAGAGACGTGCAATAAATTAATATTTTTTTTTTGGTTATAGATACAACACTGTGCGTTGGCCGATCTCTGGGCTGAACATCATGCCCAGCGGGAGATCTCCCTTTTTCCTTACAAGGCCAAAGTCACAGCATAATTTAATTTGCAGAAATAAGTAGTAATAATTTATAATATATGACGCCGGGCGCCGAGGATGTCCAAGCCTAGGACGCTGTTGACTTTTAATCCGCCTCTGCTTAACTTCAACAGCACCTTCTTAATCAGCAGCAACAGGCAACGAATGTCACCACTGGCCACGGACGTTAAGCAGCGTTAAGTAAACTTGTCATATGTACTGAACCTTTCTTGGTTGTATGACTCTTTTTTGCCTACCTACTTCTGCTACGAAGCATTAATGCTTGCACTGCTGTGTTCAACAAATTTTTGTAGCCTTCTTTGCTTGAAGTTGGAGGTGTTGATGGGCTACAGTAGCCACTTACCATCAGGTGGACTGTAAGTGAGTTTGACCTTCAATTTTCATTATAATAATATTGTATCTTTAAAATACAAAATGTGTTTTCAAACCTTTTCTTTCACCATAACGTATGTCGTTATTTTAAGTTGATCATATGCGTGCTTAGAGTTCTTTCTATCTATAAATACGGTTCCAGAAAGGTATGCCGCCAATCCAAACGGCATGGCATATATTAATTCTTTTTTAGCAATGACTGTTAATTTATCTGCCAATTCCCAGATGTTGAACAGTCCTGAAAAAAATTTCTTAAACATTTAGTGGGATTGAAAATGATGTGTTTAAGATACTTCCTTGAGAAAGATGTTACGATTTTGTGGTATAGGTTAGTCACAGAACACCTTATATAGCGAAATTTGGGCTATTGATGAAGATGTTAGTAGTTCAGTCGTACTTAATATTTATAAATATTTAAGGGTTTAATTGAAATATTATTGAGATCTTTCAATGTCCAAGAATTCTCGTTATTCAATTTCGATGGTGAAATATCTGGTTTAGGATTGTTGCAATCGTCTCTTGTTAATGTATGCCCTCAATCATTAATTTTATTTTCTATTATTAAAGTTATTTTTAAACGTATTATAAGTCAATGTTTGACTAAAATCCTACTTAGTGGTAAGTGATGATAAAGCCTTAGATTAATAATAATAGATTTTGATATAATTGGTCTAATAATAATCTCATAATTAACTTTTTATGAATTACAAACCTAAAATATCGAGAGATGATACATGGTTTGAAACAACAATGGCTCCACGTTCCTCAGCTAATATTTCGCCTCTACGTAGCTCCCATTTTAGGTCATACAGTTTTGTTACATGTTTCAAAATAGCCGCGCTGAATCTGTAATAAGCAAATATTAACAAATGGATGTAATGATGGCTCGCAAATAATCACATAGAAGGTGCTTGATAAAAGGTTGTTATTTCGATATTGCAGACATACTCTTCAAATTTTATTTATGTGTATTAGATATATATATAGTACTCCATTGCTCTCCTAATAAATTCCTAAACTTTTGCATGCGTCAAGCAGCCTTAAGTAATCACGTCAATATGTTATATTTGTAGGAGACAAAATCGGCAAAAGTTTTGTAATGCAATAATTCATTATGATTTGATTTTCTATAATAATGCACTCAAAATGAACGTGTGAAGAATTTTCTTTGCTTTCTTCACCACATTGGCACAGTCATCCATTGCGAAGTAATTGTATTTTCTACAAATCCTCCTCAGACGGATCCCAAATGGCAAATTTTGAGGCGCTAACCTTTTCCCAAGGGCACGTGTCATCTGTCCATGTCTGCGGTCAGTGTGATTGGTGTTTAGCCATGTCTCATCAATGAATAAAAAGTTGTCCCAATTGGTTATATTTTTAATTTCTTGTAGAAATGTTATTCTTTGCATTCATGTCTCTAAATAATTATTTTGCATGAGTCAATTTATGTTTATTTATTTCAGAGACATGGTACAATAAGTTGTTGTATTACAATTTTTAGGATCATTTACATGTCTTACCGGTATCAGCGTAGAAACAGCACAATCATCAATTCTTAGTATTTTACAATGTCAACTATAAGATGTCAATATAAAAATATTATGTCAATCCAATAATAATAATTACAGCACATAATTAGAAAGTAGTGAAATATAACTTAATACTAAGGCTTCAATTATTCCGAATAGATTACATAATTTGAAATTAATAAAACATTGACATTTTAAATACTAACAGGCGTTTTTTTTACTAAATAGTTATTTCATCTCTTTATAATTCACGCACACACGCACACACGCAAGCGCACGCGAACGCGCGCACGCACGCTAGCACGCACGCGCGCACGCACGCACTCACGTACACACACACACACACACACACACACACACACATACACACACACACACACACACACACACACACACACACACACACACAAGGAAAATTATTATATTAAAGCGTGTAAAATAACGAAAAATAAAATGAAATTAATTTATTATGGTGATTACTGGTGACTGTGTGATGTACTAGTCAAAGTGCCTTGCTACTGCGCGTCCTGGATACGAAACCTGCCCAGAGTCAATATTTGTAAAAACACGATAGTTTTTTTTATAGGATAGGGTGACAAACGAGCACACAGTCCACCTGATGGTAAGTGGTTACTGCGGCCCATAGACATCTACATCTATCTTCCATTACAAATCAAAATGCAGATGCGTTGTCACCCGTGAGGACTGAGATGGTATGCCTCATTTCCAGTAAAAAGGGTCTTCGGTTCTCTACACTCACCATACGAAATACTGCAGCATTAAGCTACTATTTCACGCTGGTATTCTGTGAGAGCGTGGTCCTTCCCCGGTCGAGCCGACCCATTCGTGCTACAACTATACTACTAATATAATTGCAGCATGGCTCTACCACGTAAACGTAGTTTGTTTTTGAATTTCGATTGTATTGTGTTGCATTGTGTATTGATCAAATATGTGATTTTATCGCATAAGTATTAACTCTGCCTGCAACAAAAAGCACATGAAACTCTGTCTGTGCTTTTTGGTGCTGCCGATAAAAGAGGAGGGGGCGGTTCCGCCAGATAGAGTGGGTGTATCTGGTGGACTAACACACCCACTTGCGCTTAGGATTCCTGGAGGGTTGAGCCGATCGTCCCTGGGATATATTATAGTGTTGAAAGACAATACGAACTTTTTGGTCCGGATTTCAGGCTAAGCGGTGGCCCTGTCTGCTAGCTACAGAAAGGGCCAAGCATCCCGTCAGAGGGTCGCAGGCGAGGGATGTGGGGGCTGCCTAGTCTCCCAGATAAGAGCTAGATGGTAAAGGCCATGCTGACGGAGCAAGTGGAAGTCTGTTCGGGCAATGGGGATGGGCCTTTTCGGCCCTATCTGCCAGCTGGAGCGAGCTCATGATGTCTCGCTGTGAGCCAACTTTGTGTCCCTATATTCCCCCAGAAATTCTAATGCCTGAAATTCTGTTATAATAAAGTAGGGCGTTCCCAAAAGTGCGGGCTCCATGCAAAGTGGGAAGCCAGGGAAAAAATTCTTAACACAAAAATAATATGGACAATACAAGGCCCATTACTGAAGAGGGAGACTTGTCAAAGATGATTACCTTAGACAATGACAAACTAAAAGGAACCGTCATTAAATTGACGGTTTCACAGACTGCACCACCCAGCGTAGGTGGCTCCACCAAGGGGACAATTTGCGGACTGAATGTTCCCAAAACCAGTTTCAAATCTGAGAAGCTGGACGCGAGAAATGAGCATAGGGCCGCGAGTATCAAAACTCCTGAGGAGCCCCAAGGAACTGATGGCCTTTTGTCTGCTGCCTGGCAGGTGGTGAGCCGTAAGGGAAAAGGTAAGATACTCAAAAAGATGACTTGCCGACCTGACAGACCATCAGGTGGGTCTATACCAGCAGGCAGTGGTGCAAAGGCCAAAAAAAAAGAATAAGATGTAGCGAAAAAAGGCCGCAGAGAAAGAGCCGCGCTCGCTGCTTCCAAGAGCAGCACTAAGGGAAGCCGCGTTGAAACTGGGAAGGATGAAAATCCAGCCCGGCGGCCAGTAGGCGCGGCTTCCGGAACCAGCTCTGAAACATCCTCCAGCAAGCAGAGAGCAGCCAAGCGTCTTGAAAAGAAGGAAAGAGCAGCCAAAAGGATGCTGGATGAGTCCACCTCGCCGAGAGGCGAGCAAAAAAGTAGCGTCACTAATGAGAAGGATACGGAGAAGTGAAAATAGTATCCTGAGAACAGTGGCAGAGGATCCGCATGCGCCTATTGTAAGGCACTTTGTGCGAACGATGACTTATACAGTGGATCATACATCGAATTCTTCGAGGTGTCAACCGCACGGAGTGCCTCTTAGGTACATGACAAATTAGAATTTAATTTGGAATAATTTTTTTTGATTTGGTCTGATCTAATCTCGATTCAATTTGACTAAGTTAGATTTAATTTATTTCTAGATATATTATAATTTTATTTTATTCCTAAATATAATATAATATAAATTAACTTAATTTGTTTTTCAAAATACTAACACTTACTTTTTAAGCATTAATGTAATACTAACCCATGGACCTTTGTTGTCTGAAATAAATGAATTTTGAATTTTGAAAAAAAAAAAGTGTGATACGAACAGCAACTAAAGGCTGCAAGAACGAGCTACGTTTCTGCTGCTAAAGCAGATTTGGGTGTGGCCTTAACGTGTGCGCGTTCAGGTTCAGGTTCAGGTTCAGAGGACTGCATTTTACCGTCCAATTTCGACTGACCTGCGAGATCCGCTGGCAGGCTTATTTTTGGGCGGGGACGGGAGGAATGATGACGTGCCCTTCGTCCAGAACTAGTTTAGTGCAGGCCAACCTACACCATAGTGAAACTGCGTCGGCTCAATTACGCAAGTGGTTGGAGGCACAAAGGACGGCCCGGCCATAGCCCTAATCCGGAAGCCATGGGTTGGGGCTGGTAAAATTAAAGATCTAAACAACCTAAAACGTAAGTTATTCTAAAACTCTGAGCACGATAAGCCTAGACCGTGTATTTATACTACTAAAGATATCTGTGCAAAACCATTTACAGATTTCTGTTCCAGAGACATGTATGCCGTAGCAATACAAAATACACAGGAGGGTAGATATATCTTCGCCTCGGTCTACATGCCGGAGGAAGACACTTCTCCCCCTCATGACCTCGTCAGGTTGGTGCATTTCTGCGAGAGGGCCGGACTAGAGGTTGTGATTGGGATGAACTTCAACGCACATCATTTATTTTTAACTTCATTAACTTTACATTTATGACTGCAACGCGCATATAAAAATTCGCAATTCGAGTTTAAAAAAGGTAGAAGGTAAAGAAAATGCTAGAACTTTGTTTATTACACCTCTTCTGTGATGTTATAAAGTGGTGTAAATACTTACTTAGCATTATAAACACTTTTAGGCCTTAATAAGAAAAATGGCCAAAGCACTAAGGCCAATAAACCACAGCTTAAGTAAAATATAAAGAAAAACAGGTAAAATCTTATTTTGCTGGGTTCAATACGAGAAATACTTATAGAAAATAATGACGCAGTTAGCAAACACATAGAACATAACAAAAATACTTCATGCCACATTCTTGCAACATAACGGAACACAATTTAATAAACGATTGATACGTTTACCGTCATTAAATCAACGAATAAACTGACTGAGAATCAAATATTAGAATCATTATAAAGTTTTAAAGGATTCAAATTCGTCTGTATTTAAATTTAAACATTAGAATTATGTTTGTACATGAAATACAATTACCATTATTAACGTTGTTTCTCGTGGGAAAAAATATAACATATTATAGCGGTTGTTGTTTTTGTAAATGCCGGAACTGCGAAAGCAGAGTAAAGATTTTACTGAACAATATTTTAGTCTGAAAAAAGATCTAAGTCGTCCTCACGTCGAGCCTAAGGAAGTTTTACATTAAAAAAAAACAATATAACTTCTTTGCCAAGGGTTAGGAAAATATTTAGATTGCATAATTAAAACGGCGGTGTATACATTTTTTTATTTAAACAGAAACCTATGAAAGTTATTCTATATATAGTTAATTTTGCTAATTTTATGTGTGATTATTCTTAAAGTCATAAATAAAAAACCTAACCTTACAAAGATATCTATAGGTCATTTTAGGTTCATCCAACAATATAAAATTACGAACAGTTTTTCTCGACTTTTGCTTAATTGTTATTCTATTAGTATTTTTCATGTTATTCCCAACATATTCTACTACTCCACATTCTATGTCTCGCTAATTTAGATTACATAAATTCCAATTCAATTACCTTAAAAAAAACTACTTTCAATTTTTGGTAAAATAATATTATAGGTAATCGTTTATTTCTTATAGCTATCCTTCTATCTTTACTAAATACATAAATGTACATTTTTTAAATAGGATAGAGTGACAAACGAGCACACAGACCACCTGATGGTAAGTGATTACTGCGGCCCATAGACATCTACATCTATCCTTGATTACGAATCAAAATGCAGATGCGTTGTCAGCCGTGAGGACTAAGATGGAACGCCTCGTTTCCAGTAAAAAGGATCTTCGGCTACCTCAACTCAAATTCTAATTTCGCCCCCGCTTCCCCGCGCGTGGTATGTTATGTACAGACATGTTTATAATCAATAATACTGTACGTAGATAGATACTCATTTCATTAGGTTTATCATATTTATGCCTGTTTCTTTACGCCAACTCGGTCACTTCTTATCTTTATTACGGTTATTTATTTATTTATTCTATTTATTTATTTAAAAAGATACACCAACAGTACATGTATACATATTATAAGAGTTACATTTATAAAGCATAATTCCTTTTACATATACCTATTATAGGCGTACACAAAATTGACAGAAGATATTAAGTAACAACATAAAATATATATCTGAAAATTTTAAAACAATAAAATAGTAAAATTCACCAAAAAAAAAAAAACACTAAAAACATAACTAAGAACAAATGCCTCTTCACAAAGGGCCAGCCAGTTTTGGTTTAAATTTAAACAACGAGTCGTGGAAAATGTCAAATGTTTCAAAATTCATCTCGGTGTACTGTGCGCAACATCTGACGAGAGGAGAATGGCGTCCAAGATTAGTCCTTACAGAAGGCAAGGCAAAAGTTTTTTTGATAGGATGTCGGGGTATGCGAGCAGGCACCGTCAATTTAACACGTTCTAGGAGCTCATTACATTTTATTTTACCGTTGACAAGTCCGTGCAAAAACACCAAATCCTGATCCCTTCGACGGCTACGCAACGAGTTCATTTAAAAAAAAGGCAAGACGATGCTCATATGGTGACCGGTGTGACACGCCCTGGGTAATAAATGCCAGATGCCTAGTGAATGCACGCTGAATACCCTCCAAGCGTTGAGAGTGAACAGCATATACAGGGTTCCTTGCCATGTTAGCGTAATCCAAGTTACTCCGGACCAAAGCATTGTATAATATTTTACGGGTGCAATTTAAACGGAAACCCGCAGTACTTCTCCTAAGAAAACCTAGCATTTTCGTGGATTTATTTACAATAATGTTAATATGTGAATTGAATTTTAGGTGCTTGTCTACTGTTACACCTAAATCTCTTATTTCTTCTACTTCAGTTAATGTTGATTATTTCCCATTTTAAGGCCGAATACGAAGAGAACTGGCGAAAATTAATGTATTTCTCTTGACTAGAACTTTGACCTGAAGTAATTCTAAGCTTTAAAACATTTTTGTAGGTTTGTTCGGGTCCTTCACAAGGTCATCGTAATTTTAAAATTTTAAAATAAATGAATATACCAACAAATAAAAAAATGTTAAGAAATGATATATAAAATTATTGTTCTTTCAAAACTCTGTAAATTTTAATTTAGGAAAAATTCTTTTACGTAAAAATGTTTGTATTGTGATTCCGAAGGTACCTGCTATCTTTATTTTCGATACAAAATATTAATTATTAACATAATTCGTTTTAATTAAAAACACCTAATAATAATATCGTATATTGCCAGATAAAAGTTTGCCGTAATAAATTACCAGACGCTTCGATGTGTGACGTAAGGTAACAACAGTCGATGTGTCTGTAGCGAAAATCGTTAATTTATTGTTTTATACGCGTTTAAGTATCTATAAATGTAAATATGGGTAGGAAAAGAAATAAATGTTACCTAAGTGGTAAAACAAAGAGAGTTTATCGCATAAACGCTGCTCGAATGTTGTATTTTGAGGTTAATACTTATATTTTTGTAAGGTAATTTTTTGTTTGAGGCTGCCTAATAGGTTGCATTTTTACTCATTTACATTAGCCAAACTGATCATTTATATTTTTCTAGTTTCAAGTGAGAAACACTAAAAATGTAAAATATCAAGACCCAGTCGGAAAAGAGTGTACAGAGTAGTTAGTGCAAGCACAGAGACCGCAAATAATGTCAGTCAATGTATTGTCCGAAAGCATGGGGTAAAAGTACATAATTAAGAAAAACCGAAATACTTCGGATGTGAAGTGATTGACCAGTCGGAGTAGTCTTGTGTGAATTTACATACACAGTACCTATCCCCACTATGGGGCAATCAACGAATTTTTAGTTTTTTTTTTCTTTATTATTTATGCAATTTGCATTACAGCATCTTGTAAGACTCACAAGAACAAACATTTTCAGTTATATGAGGTTCTTTACGTACGATGCACCAATTAAGAAAAAAAAATAACGATTTTTTTTTTCTTAATTGGTGCAGTTACACTCAATTCAATAACTTTTCGAACCATATTTTATAACGAATAAAGTACAGAATTTATAATCTATAGGAACTAATATTATAAATAAGAAAAATTTATTTAAGAAGTAAGCAATGCTCTCTGTGTTGTTCATTACTCTGCATCTGAGCTAGTTCAGTCAAATATAATCAAAGCCCGTACGGCTTTGATTATAGGTACTATACATGTCTATATAAACAAATCGTAGGTACCTAGGTGGATTGAAAAGTACTCGGCCTAACACAGATCTATTCAATTCTAAAAATCAAATCTACCCACATTATTTAGTTCAGTTCAGACTAGTTGCTTGTGTGAAGTTCGAAACGTGTGCGATAATTAGTTGTGATTTTATAAATTTATTAACAAAGTAATCAGACATAATTTCAGCGAATGGAGCAAATCGAGCAGCGTGCCGTCATTGAGTACCTCCATAAGAAGGGGCTATCATCAAAAGCCATCCATGATGACATGGTCAGTACATTAGGCGATTGTGCTCTGTCATATTCATCCATCAAAAAATGGATAGCAGAATTTAAGCGTGGTAGAGAGAGTGTGAAAGATGAACCCCGCTCTGGAAGGCCTTCGACGTCAACTACTGACGAAAATATTAAAAAGTACTTGATTTAATAATGGGAGACCGCAGATTAAAAATTAGAGAGATAGCCGAGATTATAGGCATCTCTTATGAACGAACTCAAAACATCATTGTCAACGAGTTGGGTTTCCACAAGGTGTCCGCGAGGTGGGTTCCGCGACTGCTTTCAGTTGAACAAAAAAGGACGCGATTGACTATTTCAGGCGACTGTTTGGAGTTATTTGAAGCCGATGCAGATGATTTTTTGAATCGTTTTGTTACTATGGACAAAATATGGGTTCATTACTGTACACCGGAAACAAAACAACAATCAAAACAGTGGAGAAGACCTGGTTCACCACCCCCTAAAAAGGCTAAGTCGATTTTGTCGGCAAATAAGGTGATGGCTTCAGTATTCTGGGGCTCGAAAGGTGTGATTAAGATTGATTATCTTGAAAGGGGTCAGACTATAAACTCCGATTACTACTGCACTTTACTACGTCGTTTACGAGAGGAAATAAAAGAAAAACGTCGAGGAATGCTCAGAAGAAAAGTCCTGTTTCATCAAGATAACGCCCGTGTTCACACGTCAGTACAGTCAATGGCTGAAATTCACAACTGTGGCTTTGAACTGTTACCGCATCCGCCGTATTCACCTGATCTGGCACCATCAGACCTCTTTCTGTTCTCTAACCTAAAAAAGCACTTGGGAGGTCAAAGATTTTCGACAAACGACGAGGTCAAAGCAGCTGTAGACGCATATTTTGACTCTAAGGAAGAATCATGTTTTTTCAACGGTCTAAATGCTTGGAAGGGGAAGTGGCAAAAGTGTATTGAACTTGATGGTGATTATGTAGAAAAATAAAAATATAACTGATTTAGTATGTGTTTATTTTCTTGGTTAGGCCGAGTACTTTTCAATCCATCCTCGTACTGGCGGCGCGTGGTTTGCTGCGAAACGAGCAAGGTCGTTCGCGTCGTATTTGGCCTTAATTTTACGTCGTCCTGTTGCGTAATGTGTAGCGAAACGAAGCGAGACAGCAGGGTTATCGGGCGGCAGGGAACAAGCTTCAGGACGCCGATAGTTTAGGTAATTTCTTTTTACAGTGCAAATAATGGTAATAAAAAAAATAAAAAACATAAGCCCTGCTTTATAGTTAGATCAGTTAGTATGCAAAGTTTCATGATCTAATTTAAAGTATTTTGTGAATACCAGCGGTTTATTGTTCGGTTTGGAGGTAACTCTGGATTTTTTTTCTATGGAGAAAATTTTAAGGATTCGTGTTTTCGTCTAACATAGTACTTAACATTAACCCTCAATTTTACCATACATTTATTTCAAAATTAATGCTGTAATATTTTCGGCATAACGGAGGATCGTGCTAAGCAATTTGAGGTAGGTAGGCCCTTTTTACGCTGGTATTCCGTGAAAGCGTGGTACTTTCCCGGTCGAGCCGACCCATTCGTGCTACAACTATACTACTAATATAACTACAGCATGGCTCTATAAAATGATATATTATTCTATCTTCCCTTTCTCTTTCTTTAAGAGCCACTTGATCTGTTTCTGTAATAGCTCAATGTATGTATAGTGTTCTATTTACGAAGTTTCCT
Source organism: Parnassius smintheus behrii (assembly GCA_036936625.1). Taxonomy (NCBI): domain Eukaryota; kingdom Metazoa; phylum Arthropoda; class Insecta; order Lepidoptera; family Papilionidae; genus Parnassius; species Parnassius smintheus. The sequence goes on along the minus strand of JAUPFT010000001.1, from coordinate 43,212,297 downwards.
ATAATTATCTAGCTTTTATGGTGTCCTAAAGTATGCAATATTCAATGGCTTGATATTCCAAATTTGAAAAGTAACATACAACAAAATAGTGCGTCTAGTTTGGTATTATTTTAGACATCGATGTAGGTTAGTTACATCTTAGATTATAAAATTAACAAAGCGAGTTTCACATTCTAGTAGTGCAAGAGGGTGATAGTCAGACGCTTGGGCATAAGAAAATAGTTCTGTGCTTATGTGTACTACTGTGATGAAAAAAAAAACAAATCTAGGAATAAGCTTGAATATGCCAGAGATAGGCGTGGTTGACCGCTACTGGGGCCATGACACAAAACTTACTGCGGCCATGGAGGACATGTTGGACATGACGCCATTGCATCTTTTCGTTCAGCACGAAACAACGGTGTCAGCTGTCAGAATAAATCGTCTAAGCTTATAGAAAAACTGCAGGTTACTAGGTTGGTTACTTTATTTATTTTATTTATTTGATCTTCAAGGGAAACATAAATAATTTTAGTCTATTACATAAGACATATTAATCTCACATTTAACAATAAAGTTTCCACTGTTAAGTAACGCATCGACAATAAGCGAACACCATGACAAACTTAGGTGTGCATAAAATAAAGCGAAGTTAATTCAAAGTAATGTGTGATATTTAAGGCAAATGATAATTTAGCTATTAATTTAACTATTATCCATTACAAATTTCCTTCTTAAACTCTCCATATGACAGAGAAAATATATCTACATGTGAAAAGCTTTTATTATACGAATTACCGTACATATGAAAAGCCGTGTAGTGGCGGTTGAGAATATCCACTACCCCATATCTTCCTGTGGTTGTCGTAAGAGGCGACAGAGGGACAAAGAAAGGAGATAGGCAGCAGCATCTTCCTAATAACAACAATAACATAATAAAAACTGCAGTTGCCAACCCGCTCGCCAAGCGTGGCAACTACGGCAAATACGCAAACAATGGCATGAGCAACGACGCAAACAAACGGCCCCCAGTCCCTGGCGGCAAAGCTATTCCTGGCTACGGTGGCGACCATGGTAACGGCGGGGCAGGGGGTGCTAAGTATCTCCGGTGGAGGTTCAGTTGCACCTACGGCGACTCGATCTGGCAACGTATAACGCACGCACCCTGAGGACTGACGAGAAGATACTGGAGCTGGAAGAAGAGGTAGACAAGTTGCGCTGGCATATTTTTGGATTATCTGCTAGGTCCGAAGAGAGGGGGAGGACACGGTAATCCTCAAGTCTGGCAACTTGTTCTATCACCGGGAGGGCGACCATCTGTCCCAAGGAGGTGTCGGATTTATCGTCCACAAGTCTCTCGTCAACAACGTTGTAAAGGTTGGGAGTGTGTCGACGAGGGTCGCGTACCTGATACTCAGAATCACCAAACGGTATTCGCTGAAGGTCATACAGGTCTACGCACCAACCTCGGCACATCCCGATGAGGAGGTGGAGGAAATGTATGAGGATATTTCTAGATTCTAGATAGCCATGCATTCCTCCAAAACCCACTACACGGTGTTGATGGGAGACTTAAACGCAAAACTAGGCACAAAAGAAGGCGGTGAGCTGAAGTTAGGGAAATTTGGAGTAGGGCAACGGAACCGTAGGGGCCAGCAGCTGGCTGAAATGGAGAAAGAGGAACTCTTTATGATGGACTCTTTCTTCCAGAAGCGGCCCCACAGGAAGTGGACCTGGTTGAGCCCCGACGGTTCTACAAAAAATGAGATCGACTTCATTATGACGACCAGACGCCAACTGTTCAGTGAATTCTCAGTGATCGCAAGGGTGAAAACCGGCAGCGATCACCGAATGGTTAGAGGCATACTGAACCTAAACGTTAAGTTAGAGAGGTCTCGTGTAGTGAAGTCAACGCTCCGTCCCCCTCGTGCTCTAATCCAGAATCCCGAAACCTTTCAGCTCGAGTTACGTAACCGCTTTCAGTGCTTAGAAGATTGCAACGATATGAATGACAAGCTCGTGCAAACTGTCCATGCGGTCGGAGCTAAGTTCTGTAAGATCCGCCGCAGAAGAACACAAAAACTCTCCAATCACACTCTTAATTTCATGGCTGTTAGACGGGAGATGAGGCTGCAATCGTCAACAGATTTGACAGCATACAGGTAACTGAACAGACAGATCTCCAAATGCATGCGGCGAGACTTACGCAACTTTAATACTGCTCGTAGTAAAGAAGCGATCGAGTGGAACCAGGGCTCCAAAGTCTTTGCCAGAGATCTGTCTGCCAGAAAGAGCCAACTGTCAAAGCTGAAGACTGAGTGTGGCAGCATCGTTTCCGGGACACCTGAGATTTTGAGTGAGATTAAGAGGTTCTATGGGCAGCTGTACACATCATCGTTGGAGCCACACGCCAGTGTGAGTAACGATCCGAGAGCAAGTCTTACCCGACACTATTCCGATGATATCCCGGACGTCAGTCTGAGCGAGATTAGAATGGCTCTCCAGCACCCTAAAAACGGCAGGGCCCCAGGCGAGGATGGAATTACAGCGGAGCTTCTGAAAGCGGGTGGAACACCGGTACTTGAGGTCCTTCAGAAGCTCTTCAATTCCGTCCTCCATGGTGGCACTACTCCGGAGGCGTGGAGCAGAAGTGCGGTGGTCTTATTCTTTAAGAAAGGCGACAACGCTCTCTTGAAGAACTACAGACCGATTTCCCTTCTGAGCCGCGTCTACGTGATGTTTTCGAGAGTCATTACGAATCGTCTCGAACGCAGACTCGACGACTTCCAGCCTCCCGAACAAGCCGGTTTCCGAAAAGGTTTCAGTACCATAGACCACATACATACCCTGCGGCAGATTGTACAGAAGACCGAAGAGTACAATCTGCCCTTTTGCCTGGCGTATGTGGACTATGAGAAAGCCTTTGATTCCGTCGAAATTTGGGCGGTGCTATAGTCCCTTCAGCGGTGCCAAGTTGACTGTCGGTATATCAAAGTGCTGAAGTGTTTGTACAGTAGGGCTACAATGGCTATCCAAGTACAGAACCAGAGTTCGAAACCTATCCAACTGCAGAGTGGTGTAAGACAGGGTGACGTTATATCCCTGAAACTCTTCACCGCTGCGTTGGAAGACGTTTTCAAGCTACTGGACTGGAAAGGATACGGTATTAACATCAATGGCGAGTACATCACTCACCTTCGATTTGTAGGTACCACCAACGATATAGTCCTTATGGCAGAATCGCTGGAGGACCTTAGCACTATGCTCAATGACCTCAATAGTGTCTCCCAACGGAGAGGTCTTAAGATGAACATGGACAAAACAAAGATCATGTTTAATGTCCATGTCACACCTATGCCGGTAGTTGTTGGGAGCACTATGCTTGAAGTTGTTGACGAGTACTTTTACCTGGGACAAATAGTCCGACTAGGTAAGTCCAACGTCGACCGAGAGGTCAATCGACGGATTCAACTCGGCTGGGCAGTGTTCGGGAAATTACTACACATCTTCTCGTCAGGTATACCTCAATCTCTGAAAACTAAAGTGTACAACCAGTGAGTGTTGCCAGTAATGACTTACGGATCTGAGACGTGATCCTTCACTGCTGGCCGTATGAGGACGCTCAAGGTCGCTCAGCGAGCTATGGAGAGGGCTATGCTCGGAGTTTCTCTGCGTGATAGACTCAGAAATGAGGATATCCGCAGTAAAACCGGAGTGACCGATATAGCCCAACGGATTAGTAAGCTGAAGTGGCAATGGGCCGGCCATATAGCTCGAAGAACCGATAACCGATGGGGAAGAAAGGTTCTCGAGTGGCAGCCTCGTACCGATAGGCAAAGTGTAGGGCGACCCCCCACTAGATAGAGTGACGACCTGGTAAGACATGCAGGAAGTCGATGGATGCAGGTCGCTCAGGACCGTGCTTTGTGCCATTACTTGGGGGAGGCCTACGTTCAGTGGACTTGTGAAGGGCTGTTGTGACGAGTTATAAAATTGTTCTTGCCATATTTTGTGCGCATAGTGGAAGTTAAAAATAAAAGTTTCTTTCTAGCACTTATCCTTTGGCATCTGAAACTTATTTCATTTAGAAGTGGTATGGAGTCGACCCTATTATGAATGATTTTATATAAAAACATCTGATCCCTGACAGTACGGCGATATTTTTGGTCAAAAACTAGTTTGCACCAAATAGAGGCATCGCCGGCTAATCTAAATTGGATATGCTTCAGAAAATTATTGAGGATCTTTCATTGTTGTGGATTCCAAACTGTTGAGCAATATTCTAATATAGAACGGACCAACGAGTTATACAAAATAATTAGGGTTGAGGGCTTTTTAAAGTCTTTAGTAATTCGTAAGACATATCCGAGCATCTTATATGACTTGTTAACTATTTTATCGATATGAGATTTAAATGTTAATTTTTGATCCAAATACACGCCCAGGTCCCGCAACTCTGTTACCCGATATTTCGACACATTATTTATTTTGTAATCAAATTCTATAGGTCTGTTTTTCTGCTGAATGTTACAACATTGCATTTTTTAATATTTAAGAACAATTGATTATTTAAACAATATGAGTATAATCTATCAATTTCTTCTTGTAGTAGTTCACAGTCATGTTCATACATACACACATAAATACATTCATAAACACTCACGCCTGTCACCCAGAGGGGTAGGCAGAGACTACGGACTTCCATTTGGCACGATCCTGACATACCTCTTTCGCCTCCTTTACATCCATATATCTACGCATACATGCTCGTCGGTTAAGGGTACTTCTAACGTGGCCCATTTTCAAAATATCGCCAATTAGGTCGATAAACTTTTTTCTAGGGCGTCCCTTCCCGACTCGGCCGTTCACATCTGCCATATAAATTTGCTTTGTCACTCTTTCCTCTTTTATTCTTTCTACGTGACCAAACCACCGAAGCATTCCTTCCTTAATCCTGGTCACAACATCATCTTGCATACCACATTTATCTCTTATCACGCAATTTCTCACCCTGTCATTCATGTTCATTTTTAATAATTTTAAAAAACTTTTACAATCAGCAAATAGGCGTATGTTAGAATGTTGGAATTGCAAAAGAACATCATTTATATAAATATTGAACAAAGGGGGACCGAGATGCGAGCGCTGTGGGACACCCGAAGATATTGGTAAAAACGAAGAACAGAACCCCTTAATTTTTGCAATTGTACAAAGTCAGTAGTGCAGAACCAACGCTTTACACAGAACATGGGTGTTTATTTTACCAGTAAACTGAATCTGCACTTTCTTCATTTGGAGCTCATAATAGATATGTGTTTTTATTAAGCACTATGGGTTAGAATGTTTATTTGTTCTGTTCAGAATTTCCAATAAAATGCATACGTAGTTCTTACTTAACCTTACCTTATCATGAGTTTTGAATTCGGACTAATTATATGCACAGAAAATATGCAACTTTTCTTTTGCTGGAAGTTAAAATATCTAAAATTACCTAAAAACTAAGATGACCAGATTTTGGTCTACATATAGAAAGAAAAATAAAAATACATGAGTTTTCTAAGGCAAAGTACTTTTATTTTTATCGCAAGGGATATCACACCCGACCCAATAGACGTAGTTTTTTTTGATTCTAATGTGCGACAAACACGGTCAGTTCAACCAATCATTCCAACTGATCAGTTGAAATTAGGACTGTTGATATTATTTTAAATATCGGATTTTTGATATATTGATAGATAAACTTATTTATAAAACTCCGATATTGATCAATTTAAAATTATCGATATATCGAAAATCCGATATTTTAAAAAATATCAACAGTCCTAGTTTAAACTGAATAGTTGGAGTAATCTTTTGAACTGACCGTATCTGGCGACCATAATAGTGTTAAACTTATTGTTGTTAATTTGTTTATTTACATCAAACTTAATTTCATCTTATTCTTCTCTCTTTCGTAAACGATTAAAATCTATTTTTTTGTCAGTCGCAGTAGCCTAGTAGCTCAAAGGCTAAGTGCTCGTCGTAAATTTTACAGAAGGTTCGTTAATAATCCGTGTTCGATTCCCGCCAGCAGTTGTTTGTTACAATTTTAAGCACTGATTTACAATTTTGCGGTGAAGCAAAACATTGTTAGAATGTTGAACATGAAACTTGCATGTCTGGGAGACAAACATATTACAAGGACATGTATTTCTATAGAATAAGGGTAGCAAATTAATGAGTACACAGTCTACCTGATAGTAAGTGGATGCTGTGACATAGAGAACTACATTTATTATCGATTAGGAATAAAAAAGCAGATGCATTGTCTCTCCTGACGCCTGTGACGTAATGGCTCGGCTCCAGTAAAAGGGGGTTTCCTCACTCACCATACGAAACACTGACAATAACATTAAGCTGCTATTTCACGTCGGTTCTCTGTGAGTCCTTCCCCGGTCGCCCGACCAATTCGTGTTACAACAATAAAGCAAAGAGAGCTGCAACATAGCTTTACTACGTGAAGTCCTTATACACTGGCGCAGCGTTGCTAACTAATTGCTCCACGATACTCTTAGAAATGAGAAGAAACATGTGCCTAGCTGTGGGACGTATATAGTTTTTTTATAACTTTTTATAGTGTGACTTTTTACTTTTCACAGACTACCAGTAACTCTGGAAAAGTTTAAAATCAAAAATATCAAAATAAGTTTCATTTGAATATTACATCTCAATTTCTTTCTGCTTATATGAACACTAATTATGGAATATGTCAGTAACTAAACAGGTAGAACGTTTTCGTTTTGCCCACTGTGGTATGTGGGTAATTTTTATGTGAATGATATGAGACGTACATTGTAACTCTCTAGTTAACAATTCTTAGATAAGTAGTTAGTGACCCATTCTTGTATGTAGAATGTCTGATGGTAAATTAGCTGTTACTTCTTGGCATAGATCTTTGTAGACAGTTTCCATTTTTTCTCGCACCTGGTTTGTAAGCTTCTCGACATCGTCTAGGGTTAAACCTTTGGTAGGTATAGGATCCAAACATTGAATGACAATATGACCTGAAACAGAGATTGTTATTTTAAGAAAAATTGACTAAGAAACTGTAATACATATTCAACTCATTTTAATTTTTGTGTCCCAATTGAAAATAACACTTCTTTCATTCACTTAACAATCTGATAGTAAGTAAGTGTGTATATTCATTAGTTGCCTTTAAAACAAACATATAAGCTATCTATAAAGACATTAGTTTAGATGGAATTTAGAATCAATGTAAAGCGAATCTGTTTAAAATATTGTATAGTACACTATAGCATAATTGAGGAGAGATGTTGATAATTGCAAAATAATTTCAAATAATTGCAAATATACGCTAAATACACCTCTAAACTCTAAAGCTTTATTAGGCGTGTCATTCTTCTTTATTGTTTATCGGCCAATAATGAACTGAACCTCTCCAGTTGTGAAATGGTCAAAGTTGAAATATGTTTATTTAAAATCAGTCATTACAAAGTCCTTGTTGAAAGTCAGTTTAGAAGCGACGAAAAACTTTCAATTGGACCATTTTCTCGCATTAGTTACAAATTACAATTGACTATTTTCGTAAGTCATCGGATTTTTTTCAATCGCAACAATTTGAGATCGCAATATAACCCTTATGTCTCATTAATAAGAGTCTATTAATGAGATATAAGGGGAAACGTGATAACCATTTTACCAAATGTCAATCTCATTGAAGGTGGTCCTTTTTGGATTGACGGGAGAGGTTCTGATGACCGATTAAATTCAAAAGTACCTTACTCAATTTCTAGTTAAGCGGTGAGACATTAGCAGTGGGTGCGGTGCGGGTATCCGCTCTGATTTCACCAGTCACAACTTTAATAAGAATTGCAAACTTTTTGACGCACTATTTAAAAGTTCTACATTGCAGTAGTACTTAGCAGTGACCTTAAGGAGACCGACGTTGCAATATCATGTCTATTATATTATTACTAAAGCACATTGTTTGTCTTACCTTTATTAAAAATACTTTTTTCATAATTTATAAAATAATACGGTGAGAAAACAACAGGTATGACTGGGACTTGAGCAGCAATGGCCATATTGAATGCACCTTTTTTAAAAGGCAAAAAACTTTTGCAATGTTTATTACGCGTACCTTCAGGAAACACCCAGATCTTCGTCTAAAAGTAAAAACAAAATTAAATTAAAAATTTTAAGCGAAATGTTTTTACCTATGTACTTAATAAGTTAATACTGTATGCATTAGTTTTATTCAACGATACGGATTACTCAAAACTTTATATAATAATGACCCACGGATAGTAATGTATAGTATGTTTATTTATTTGTATATATGATTCGTCCGACTCGTATGCTAATTCAAAGCTCCCAAAACTTTTAGTTCAAATTTTAAAAAAAATCAGCGTGTACAACTCTTACTCTCAAAAGTTTTGAATTTCAGTTCAAAAAGTTGTCAGAGCTGTTAGGCATAATATCCGGATATATATTCCGGCGATATTTTTATAATTAAAATTTTTAATTTTTACAATATTTCTATTACATAAGAAAGCATTTTCCCATAAATAGTTCAGCCTTATCAAGAAAAGCCTTTTCATAGTCTGAGAATACCAATTGAAACCATCATTGTTTCGGTTAAGGGAATATGGATTACATTGAGATCGAATTGTTGATCCCTTCGTTAAGATGTATTTTACAAAATCGTTCTTGAACAGCCGTGGCGATGAATGGAGTATTATTACCAATGACGAATTTAAATTAAAAAGTAAAATTAAATTACGACATTTCTATGGGCGTTAGCGATCATATTTATACTCGTACTATGTTTTTAAGGATAAGTGTGACAATCGAGCGCATAGATCACCTGACGGTAATTGGTCGCTGTGGCCCAAAGATATCCACATCTATTCTTGATTACGAATCAAAATATTGATGCCATTGCACCCGTGAGAACTAAGGAAGAATACCTCGTACCCAGTAACAAGGGTCTCCGGTTCTCTACACTCGCCATACGAAAAGCAGCGTTAAGCTGTTATTTTACACTGATATTCTGTGAGATTATCATCCTTTCTCGGTCGAGCCGATCCATTCGTGCTACGATTTTATTACTAATATAGTTGCAGCATGGCTCTACCACATAAAACCTTTTCTTGATGAAGGCTTTCATCCAGAAAAATGCCTCTCCTCATTTCTTAGTCGATTAGAGAGCTGGAGAGAATTTTAGGCGTTACGGTAGTGTGAGTTGACCTTATATCATGTTTTAGAAATATAATTGGAATTTATATGTTAAACATATTATTTCTTCGTGACTTTTGATAATGTTAACGATTATGATTTACGATTAACGATTCGAATTCGTTAGCGATATTTAACATTGAATCAAACTTATCGCTACGACTTTAAACAATGACGATGTTATTGACAATTTCGCAAAATAAAAATGTAGACAAGTCAGATGAAGTAAATGAGGTAGACTCATAATTTTTAACAAATGTGATTATATAAATAATATTTTTATATATAAATAGTTGACCAAAATTTCAACAATTTGGGGATAGGATAGCTGTTCCACATTCTATTGCTCTAGCTTTCTTCACTCTTATCACATTCTCATTCACACCCACCTAATAAGCGTACACGTATCTCGCCTGCGTAAGTAGTTTGTAAAAAATAAACTATGCTGCGGCGGTGCTGTCGTTGCGAAACTCATAGAAACTTAAATCACGCTACTAAAATTCAGAAGTACTCTGGCATATAAAGAATTGCTTTGTTTTTAACACACAGAGTTAGCATTCTTCATCCTCATGTAAAAAGGTAGAGCAAACTGTCGTTAATACGCGAACTTCACGTTTATAAACTTGCGTTAGGCCTATCAAGTACCACGCAAATGTATACTTAACTCACACGTACTTATAGAATTCCCCTATATGAGCTCCAAAAATTCAAAATAATCTCATCCAGAAAGCTACCAGAGCTTCGGTGTTATCAACGAAATTCCAATTTACGCAGATACTGTGAATTTTCTCTCCGAATACTTCAACGAAATGTACATTGATAGCGCCGAAACCTGTTGTAACCCGCTAGTGGCAAATTTAGTCAACTATGTTAAGATCACAAACGTTATGACCGGTTGCCTGTTAATGCTCCTAATGCTATCATTCATATCTTTCATGCCTCCTTTTTCTCATGAAACTTTCACTTGTTCTCTTGTAGACGAAAACCAGATACGCTTAACACTTTGTTTTATTAAATCGAAAGGCATTGGCTGTGATGATGTGAGTAGGGTCACTGTTTTGCACGTGTTGGAGACTATTTTAACTATAACTCAATCAATAACTTCTCGCTTACAAATGGTGCTTTCCCAACTCTCTGGCGTAAAGCCTTTGTTACTCCCATACCTACACCGACTTCAGCGGTATATCTAATTTTAGACCAATTTCTATCCTAATTTTTCTTTCTAAGGTTCCGGAAACTGTTGCTCATAAGCAGATTTCTTATTTTGTTTTCTCAAAGAATATTCTTTGCTCTCATCTGTCGGGTTTCCGCCCTGGTCATTCGTGACGGAAGATATCCGTGTGGGGATGGAAAAATCCAAATTGGCCTTTCTCAACTTAAGAGATTTTTGTAACTGTTGTTCTGTTGATTATGAGGTTTTATTAGCTTTTCTTTCTCATTTGAATATCTAGTCTTCAGCTCAGGAATGGCTCTCTTCATATCTTCGAGGGCACCAATAGGCCGTGCGTACTGAACATAAACTATCTGACTGGCATGATGTGTCTACTAGTGATGAAATTGATAAAAATGGAAAACAGAAGAGGAAAGATAATACTAACTAGATTCAATTATTATCTCTCCTTTTCTGTTTCCATTTTTATCAAACTCCTTACATTAAATCTCAAGTGCTATATTACGATGACTACGACGAATATGACTCAACTACTGATAGATTTGAAAAAACAATTTAAGCAGTCGAAAATGCTGAGCTAAAAATATCGTCTCGTAAGGCACAGATAATTAAGATGGAAGCAGAAATTAATGAGAAAAGATCATTGGATTTGATTAAATAACGTAGAAACGAACGAACTATTTAAAACTGGAAAGAAACTGTTTGACATTGTAACTAAATTAGGATTTAAAATAACTAATCGCGTATTGGAGATCAATACTAATTACGTAACACGTGTACAGACGCGAGATGCTGGGCCTAACAAGACCAAGCCTATTATTCTTTTTATTAGCAACAAATACATGAAAATAGTTTTCATTGCAGCTTCAGCGCTATCTTCGATTGGTATCTCAATATTAAATTATGATCTGAAATACATCTTTAAATGGTCCACTGTGTATAGCACACACGTGAACCCGTCTATACCTATCGATAAATTTAGGTAGCTCAAGATTATTGTCTAAGTTAGATTTTTCCACCTTAGCATTACTTGTTTAGTAATAATTTTATACCATTTGCTCCCATGTATAGGATCTTGGTCTATGGGTTGATGATTAAGTAATATGGAACAAACATATATTGGAATTTTGCGGGCTCTATATCGATTAAAACATTATTCCTACCAATACTAAGATCCTATTGGTCCGGTCACTCATTCTGACAATTATTGTCGATTATGTCGATAAATGTTGTCTAAACATCATCTTAATACATTGGATCGTCTCGATCCATGTGCTTTCGAGTATTTGAAATCCAAATTTCAATAACTGGGAGGTTCTCATAACTGTTCTCTCCGTTCATCGGGTTATTTTAAGTTGCGCAATCCTTTACACAATAATGGTTACTTATCTCACTCTTTCACCCTCACGGCTATTAGACTCTGGAACGATATCCTTCTTGACATTAAAAAGGCTCCAATCAGTTTGTTTTGAAAAATAGAGTCTATAAGCATGTAAACTATCGTTGCAAGTTGACTATATCGTTGCAAGTAAATTAATACAGCTCGTATTTTCATATATATTTCATAATAGATCTGACATGGACAATATTTATATGTAATAGGTAGATGTAATTTTAGTTATTGTCATCCTTTTCTATTTTGATTACTGCTGTACCGCTTCTTATATGTCAATCACTGTTTAGCCAAATAGTTCACTGGAAGGGAATGCCCTATAGCATTTAATACGCCATATGTATTACTTTGTGTATAAATAGTTTAGAAATTTCAAAAGTGCACGCTTCATGCAGGTTTGATTTTTGATGATAAATATGCATTGAATTCCTGATTTATAAAATATATTATTTACGTGTTTTAAATTTAATGCTTTATTATTTTAACAGATAAAAATATTAATAATGTTTAGAGAAATAAATCGATTACACAAAGCATAAAATCGATATAGGCTGTACTGTACAGTTGTTATATGAAAAGGTTTTTAAACTTTTAATAGCAATAAAACTTATTAAAGTTGAAAATAATTTTATTTACAAACTACGAATACTAGGCCACTGATATGAAAAAGCGAACCAGTTGAAGTAGAACTTAAGCTAATTAAAAACCCGATCTCGATACGTTAGTATTTTCGAGAATTATCGTGGCCACATGACATTGACATGTCGTGAATAAAATACTACCAAATAACACTTCGCGTTAAGAAGGGTGCAATTAATTAAAACATTTTATTAATTTATAGGTGCAACACGGAGCAATAGCCGATCTCTGGGCTGAACACCATGACCAGCGGGAGATCCCTCTTTTTCCTTACAAGGCGAAAGTCACAACATAGTTTAATTTGCAGAATAAGTAGTAATAATTTATAATGTATGTCTGTCAGAGGGCGCCATGGAAGTTCAAGTTTAGGGCACTGTCGGCATTTAATCTGTCTCTGCCTACCTTACCATCTAATCAGCAGCAAGAGACTACGAATCTCACCACTGGCTACGCGCGGCAGCATTAAGTAAACTTGTCACATGTCCATGAACCTTTCTCGGTTGTATGACTCTTTTTTGCCTTCCTATCTCTGCTACGAAGCATTAATGTTTGCACTACTGTGTTCCGCTAAGAGGTAACAAAATTTTTTTGTTGTTACCTCTTAGTTAACTAAATCATAAATAGCGAACTGGTGACATGTTCTTCTACTCTAAAAAATAACTCGTGTGGTATCCCTCAGGGAAGTGTCCTAGGTCCACTTAGGTTTATATTGTACATAAATGACATAACCAAAGTTACTGGTCATAAATGTATCTTGTTTGCCGATGGCATATCAATAATTGTGATATCAGAAAAAAATAAATACAATTCAATACATGACCACGGAATTGAGATTAATAATACTATTGACAACATTATTAAATGGCTAGAGGAAAATAATCTTTAATTAAATTTAGATAAATCAAATTTCATTCAATTTAATAAATCCAAATATGATAAATACAATTTTAACATTGATATTGAAAAGATTAAAGAAATTACACATACTAAGTTCTTAGGTATAACGATAGACCAAGATCTTAACAGGAAATTACACATTGAGGCCTTATGCAAGCGTATTAACAGCTTTGTTTATGATCTTTATAAAACAAGGAGCGTAACTAACTTGCAAACAGCCATTACCACTTACCACGCGTATGTAGCCTCCATTCTACGTTATGATGTGATGATATGGGGCAATAGTACTGAGAGACAAAGGGTATTTATAGCGAAAAAAAATGCATCAGAGCCATATGTGGGATTCCACCGGGCGAGTCCTGTAGAGCAGCGTTTTGGGGCTTGGGCTTACTTCCTTTGCCAGCACTGTACATCTTTGAAATGAGTTGTTTTGTAAAACGCCATACTGAGCTCTTTCAGAAAGCCAGAGTTATAAACTCTCGATGGAAAAGAAATCCGGAGCGATTAGAATTAAGCGTCATTCCAAAATCTGCTAAATTCAGAAAAAGTTGTTTAGCAATGTGTGTTAAAGTGTATAATAAGATCACCAATGACATCAAAAACCTCAAAATGAATTTATTCAAATCGAGACTCTATAAGTGGCTTATTGAACTTAAAGTGTATGACATTGAAGAATTTATTGGCATTAAGCTTTAATAATTATTGATTTGTTGACATTGTTTTTAATGAATATATTTGACCCCTTTGAAATAAATGTTACCTGAATATAATCTTAAATTTGCATGCTAATTATAAGCAAAACATGTGAACTTATTTTACTGTACCACCATGTTTTAAGCAAATAAAGAAATTACTACAAACACCATGTTTTAAGCAAATAAAGAAATTATTATTATTATTATTGTAGCCTTCTCTGTTTGAAGTTGGCAGTGTTAATGGGCTGCAGTAGCCACTTACCATTAGGTGGACTGTAAGTGAGTTGGACATCCAATTTTCATTATAGTGTTACGCCGCGCTCAAATCAGCGCACTAGCACCATCTAGTGTCAGGAACGAGAGCGAGGGGAGCGTTGCAGTTTATGACATCACACATCTTTCGACCGACAGCGCCACCCGAAGAACTAAGATTCTAGAAAATCTATCTTCGAACTCTCGGTACCTTGCGCGTGTTTACTTGAACATTCCGGATGTTTTGCTAATTTAAATAAATAGGTGGCGCAAGATGCGATCGGGGGAGAGACAGAGTTGAACTCGGCGACAGAGCGAAGCTTCGGAGCGGAATTAAGTGAATTAGTGTGTTTAATTATTAGTGTTTTTAACTTTAATTTGTATAAAGTAAATTAAAGTGTTAATTTAGGTAATTCTATCGGCAATTTTTATTGTCACGAACCCTAAGCTCGTAACAATTGGTGTCAGAAGTGGGATAAAATAATGCCGATTTTACCTAAGGAGGAAACGGAGGGTGTCCGTACCCGAAGTCAACGCCAGCAGGAGACGGACCAGAGGAGATTTGGTGGTGCAACGCCGCAGATGTCTGAGGGCCAGCCGCCGGCCACGGAAGCCGGTCCGTCAGCAGCTTCTACGTCTGTGGCACCTGACTTAGGTGCTCTGATGGTGATGCTGCAGCAGCTGCGGGGCGGACAGGAGGAACAGGCCCGTCAGTTGAAAGAGCAGCAGGAGGAACAGGCCCGCCGACACGAGGAACAGGCCCGCTGACACGAGGAACAGGCCCGCCGACAGGAGGAACAGATGCTCCTCATGAAGGACCTTCACGCTACCTTCGGGAAGGAGATAAAGGAGGTGAAGGATAGGGTTGCTCACCATGACAACCGCCTGTCGGAAGCTGAAAACCGAATCGAGAAAGCTGAAACCCGAATCGACCAAGTAAACAATCGGGTTGACAACGTAATGGCTGACATGAAGAAATCACTGGACGAACTCAAACTTGGGGATGGAACTACAGCTCCCGTAGTAGCTGCAGCACCTTCGCTACGTGGATTCAAAGTGCCGCCGTTCGACGGGACCTCTTCCTGGTCGGCCTACAAAATCCAGTTCGAGGCCGTCATGGAGGCGAAGGGTTGGAATAAAAGCCAGGCCATGACTGCACTTACCCTAGGCCTGCGCGACCAAGCCTTAACTGTGTTGGAAGCTCTCGGTAAGAAAGTGACCTATGAGCAGCTTCTTGAGGCCTTGGAGGCGAGATATGGTGACGCTCACCTGGAACACGTGTTTCGCGCGCAGCTTAAAGATCGCGTGCAACGCAGCAACGAAAACCTGCAGCAGTGGGCCCTTGAGGCGGAGAAGATGGTTCGAAAAGCATACCAGTCTGTACCTGCGCTCATTGGAGGGAACCTGGTGCAAACATTCATCGACGGCATCCGCGACCTGGAAGTCAGAGCTGCTGTGAGGCTCGGGCACCACGAGACGCTTAAGGACGCCTTGGCCCATGCACTGGAGGTAGAAGCCGTGCGGCAGGATCATCGTTCCCATCGCGTCAAGGAGGTTGCAGCAGCTACAGTTCGCGACCGCAACAAAGGATACAGCCCAAGGTGCTATGGCTGTGGGGAAAAGGGCCACCTTCGATCCAGCTGCCCTAAGCGAACCGCAGAAAGGGAAAGTGAGCGATATCGAGAAGGTAGTGCAGCTAACGGCACTGCCTGGTGGTGACAGGATCATCGTTCACCTCACGCTAGGGGGGTTACAGCAGTTACGGTTCGCGACCACAATAAAAGATACAACCCTAGGTGCTATGGCTGTGGGGAAAGGGGCCATTTTCGGTCCAGCTGCCCTAAGCACACCCTAGGAAGGGAAGGTGAACGGTCTCAGAAGGGAAGTGCGGCTAACAGCACCGCCCAGCAGCTGCAGGAATACGACTTTACTATCAGACACTGCAGCGGGAAATCTCACGGCAGCGCAGGTGCATTGTCAAGAAGACCTTATCCTGAAGATTTCAACCACTGTATTAGGCAAGAGAGTAAGGAAGTGGTATCCGTGAGGATGCTCAGGACAGACCACCTCAGCAACGGGTGGAAGGACAGCCTACGACAGGCACAGCAGGAAGATCCGGACATCAAGCCGATTCTGGGATGGATGAAGGCCCATGCTACCAAGCCTAAGTGGAGGGACGTCTCAGCGATGAGTTCAACCACGAAAAGTTATTGGGCCCAATGGGACAGCTTGCTGCTTCAGGATGGAGTCCTGTGCCGTAAATGGGACAATGGTCGAGGAGACAGCTGTCGTTTGCAAATGGTTGTCCCTAAAGCTAAAGTGCCGAATGTTTTACAGCTGTGCCATAATGGTCGTTCAAGAGTCCATCTGGGAGTTAAACGAACTCTACTGAAGGTCCGAGAACAGTTTTACTGGGTCCATTATCGTGACGATGTGGAGGATTGGTGTCGTACATGTACAAGTTGTGCGGCTGTGAGGGGACCTCAGACACGGAGTAGAGGAGCATCGAAATGGTACAATGTTGGTGCACCACGGGATAGGACATCCCTTGACGTTGCGGAGCCGTTACAGAAAGGCGCAAGGGGGACTCCTAAGATCGTCCATGTGGATCGCTTGGCGCGTTATTATGGAGCCGATAATGCTCGGGACGAGCATGTCTTAGGAGGGGGCAGTGTTACGCCGCGCTCAAATCAGCGCACTAGCGCCATCTAGTGTCAGGAACGAGAGCGAGGGGAGCGTTGCAGTTTATGACATCACACATCTTTCGACCGACAGCGCCACCCGAAGAACTAAGATTCTAGAAAATCTATACTCGAACTCTCGGTACCTTGCGCGTGTTTACTTGAAAATTCCGGATATTTTGCTAATTTAAATAAATAGGTGGCGCAAGATGCGATCGGGGGAGAGACAGAGTTGAACTCGGCGACAGAGCGAAGCTTCGGAGCGGAATTAAGTGAATTAGTGTGTTTAATTATTAGTGTTTTTAACTTTAATTTGTATAAAGTAAATTAAAGTGTTAATTTAGGTAATTCTATCGGCAATTTTTATTGTCACGAACCCTAAGCTCGTAACAATAATAATATTATATCTTTACAATATAAAATATGTATTTTCAAACCTTTTCTTTCACCATAACGTCTGTCGTTATTTTAAGTTGCTCGTATGCGTGTTTAGAGTTCTTTCTATCTATAAATACGATTCCAGAAAGGTATGCCGACAATCCAAACGGAAAGGCATACATTAATTCTTTTTTAGCAATGACTGTTAATTTATCTACCAATTCCCAGATGTTGAACAGTCCTGAAAAAAATGAAAACGATGTGTTTAAGATATTTCCTTGAGAAAGATGTTACGACTTTGTGGTATAAGTTAGTCACAGAAAACCTTACATCTGTATTAGGTGTTCTGTGAGGTTAGTAGTTCAGTCGTACTTAATATTTACAAATATTTTAGGTTTGAGTGAAATATCATTGAGATTGTTCAATGTGCCAGAATTTTCATTATTCAATATCGATGGTGAAATGTCTGGCTAGGATGGTTGCAATCGTCTCTTGCTAATGTATGCCTTCAATCATTGAAGTTATTCTTAAACTAATCATCATTTAGTATAGTCATTGTTTGACTACAATCAAACCTAGTGGTGAGTAGTGATAAAGCCTTAGACTAATTATAACATCATAAGTTACTTTTTATTAATAACATACCTAAAATGTCGAGAGATGATCGATGGTTTGAAATAATGATCGCTCCACGTTCCTCAGCTAATATTTCGCCTCTACGGAGCTCCCATTTTAGGCCATACAGTTTTGTTACATGTTTCAAAATAGACGCGCAGAATCTGTCATAAGCGAAATATTATGGTTCAATAGAAAAGCTGTGGATAATATGTTTAGAAGTGGATGTTCACAATGTCATGATGCCACGCAAATAATCACCTCCTGAGCTCTATAAAAGGCTGTTATTTCGACATTACAGACATACACTTCAGTTTTATTTATATCTATAGATATCTAGTACTTGTTAAGTTATTTCGTCATAATTATGTCATAATATGTTCATGAATCTTTCTCGGTGGTATGACTCCTCTTCTACCTCTGCCCATTTCTGCTATCAAGTATTAATGCTTGCTTTGCTGTGTTACTGTCTAAAGGATTTTTAGATTCAGTATTATTAAAGACTGGTGGAAAAGGTTCTCCGATATAGTCCTGACGTGATTACGAATTTTGTAGAAATCATTGTTTGAAGTTTATTGCAGATGCTATTTGAATTTTTTACTACTTCTTTTTATTGACCTGGATTTAGGTTGGTAGCGAATGCTCTTTGACATTAGGCCTGCTTTCCTGTACGCGTTCATGTATTATGCATAAGTAAATAAACAAATAAGTGACTTTCTCGGCGACCAAGAGTACGGGTTACAAATTAGAGGTTTCAGTGAAACACGTACTCTCGTCGCAGGGGTTCTTCCTTCTTCTGGTTTTTGCCATGTGCCTGACCCACATTGACTGTCTCATGGAGGAGGCTACACATTGAATTCTTGGGGCCTATCGCCGGTAGAACCGTTTTTGAGGGTGTGGATGTAGAGAAAGTTAGTAGATGTAGAAAGATGTAGTAGATGACGAGAAGCGGATAGAAACCTTTATGATTTGACGAAAATAATACCGAATGTAAGTCGTTTTTAACCGTCTGTCATCTGTCATCCAGAAGAGCGGTTAAAGCGCTGAGGGAATTTTGGAGTTTGTAATCATATCCTAAGTGTCCTCTGTCATTTTAGGTCATTATATATTACATCAGATTTGATAGGCTACAGATTCTTGTGAAAAACCATGGATTCTTAAAAAGGATGATACGTGCGGTAATTGAAATTAAAAAAATCCTCTTTTGGGATCTTGTGATTCATAAAATTAAACTAAACCCAAGCGCACCACTGCAATAATTCAAGGTGTGGTAAGCTGATTCTGCGTGGATTGGGCTAAAAATAATAATTAAAAGCTGAAGGTATTCCAGGTTAACTTTGACATCGGGACGTCAATCTCCCCAACCTATAGGCGTTGCAAAGCACCCGAAATGTCGGGAATTAAAAGTATTAAGTCAGTTATTAAAAATCATTGAGTGATAGATTGTTTATTTGGTCTTTGTTGTTATGCACCTTCTATAAAGGGCGGACTTAATGGCCTATGGAATTCCCTAATAGTCTAACTTGAAATATGTAGAAGTAACTTTACAACGGATTTTAGCACGCCTTAATTACATTGACCTGTATCTATATAGGTATGAACGTAAGGGATTTTTGTAATTCAGTTTTCACCTACTCCCGAATATCTGAATAAACTGAATTTTTTTCCGATAGCAATACAAAAATTTTATGACTACGACCTAGTTTTTTACTAGCATAATCTCAGTTTATAATTGGTGAGAACGCAATGCGTTTATAATCGTGCATATATATTGGTTGTATAATCCAATTGATAGCTGTGGTTTTCACTTCTTGTCATAGTTTAGTTGCTATTAAGCTTTTGGTTTACAGGCTTGTCCATATAAGCCATCTACTATAACGTAATAACAAACTGCGGACTTCCACACTAACGCTGAGGGAATTTTGCAGTTTGTAATCATACCCTAGTGGCCTCTGCCATTATATCAGATTCGATAGGCTACAGATTCTCGTGAAAAAACATCGATTCTTACCAAAAATGATAAGAGGGGTAATTGAAATTAAAAAAAAAACGTCCTTATTTCATCAAAGAAGAAGGCTGTATTACTAGCACCTGCTTCGAATCTTGTGATTCGTAAAATTAGATGCAGTAAGCGCATTCTTCGTAGATTGGACTATAATATTAATTAAAAGCTGAATACATTCCGGGTTGACTTTGACTTCGAGACGTCAATCACCTCAGTGATGTGTGCTGCAAAGTGTCAGGAATGAAAATAAGTAAATTTAAAAGCGATTCAATTTCATAAAATAGTTTTATAAAATGTGTCGTATTTTAGACAACTAGATAAGAACTGATGAAGATGTTTAATATGGTTTTCCAATAACTTAACTTCTTGCATAAAGACTATTATTATACCTAAATCTGAAGATGTTTTGTGTTCTACGCGTACGAAGTCGCAAGTAAAAAATACGTAAATTTGTATATTTATATGATAAGAAATCCGACACTTCATCGTTGGCGATAGATAAAAATTAAAAAAAAATTGTATTTCACATCATATAAAAGGATGAAGAATTATACATTATTTACTATTTTATGTTGTGTTGTTTTATGTAGTTGTCTACTATTGTTGAGCTTGAGAAAATTTCATACATTTTGATCATGAGCTGTGAAAAGATAACGTAGATCATGTGTTTTAATAGGTAGGAAGTCGCAGCTAAATAATAACGCTCAAGATTTTGTTATAAGATAAAGTGCAATATTGTATCAATGATGTCTGCATATTTTATAGAATAAGGGTGGGTTGACAAACGAACACACAGTCCATTTGATGATAATTGGAGACCGTGTCCTATAAACTTTTACATCTATCCTCGATTAATTTTTCATTTTTTTTTCATTTTTATTTTATTAAGAAAACCAACAGCTTCACAAATTATATATCTTATAACTATGTGTAATGTAGTAATGCCAACAACAGGTTTCCTTAAATTAACAAAGGGCACTGTAACAATCAAACTTTGTTACTGCTCAAGTTAACTCTATAAATATACCAAGGAATTTAAGGATGCCATCCGCTTAAACCTATCAATATCATAGATAATTAAGTAAAATACTCTTAAACTATACACGGCACAAAATAAATCAAGTAGAGAAATACATTGTACATGTTTCCGAAAGTATATATAAGTACCACCCATTATAGACATACACGGAGATAATGACACAAGATAAAGACAAAACGAAACGAAAATAGTACAACTTTTGTTTATAGCGCTTAAAATTTGTAGGAGTTTATGATAATATCTGTTACCTTCTTCTTGAAAGTTAACGTACTCGAGTGAAATAAGTCAACCTGGCTAAACTTTGCATTGTATGTCCGGGGTAACCTAACCATGACAGTATTAGATCCGTAGTTAGTGCGAAGGGTCAAATTGCAGATACGTTTTCACTCCTTGGGACTAAGATGAATCTTGAAAGATGAAACTGGAAATATGCATCGTTTCCAATAAAAGGAGCTCCGGTTTTCTACCCTAACTAGCACAATTTTTCAATACAACAGATTTTTCAGAATATTCGAACGTCCGGAAGTAAATGAAAACTGAATTTTTAAAGTCCCTTACACTTTTAAATTCACATACATATTAATATTCACATATATAACATGTCATGTAATAAAATATAATATATTAGGGTTTGAAGAAAATTAAGACAACATATATTAATAATGACTCACGTATTATAGCTGTAATGAATCTTTTGAGAATAATTATCATAGTTATGAATATATTGTACTGTTGTCGGTTCTTAATATGTCTGAAAAAGTTCAGGTAATTCGGTGATTTAGAAATAAGTCGGAACTGAATTATAAAATTCCATTACACTCATACATACATACATAAATACTGGTCACGACAATACAAATCTTTTAATAACAAAATTGTGTTAATTTTATTGATGATAATCAAAGAGTTTGTCAATTAAAGATTTGCTTAAACACTGGAAATACTAGAATTTGCTGTTTTTAAATCAAATTATTGATTGAAAATATTTCGAAGATATGCGGGGCGTGTGAAGGCCCCTACTAAATACTTAATATATGAACTTATTCAAAATTACCAGCATATGCAATTCACAAATTGTATATAAAATGACGTTCTATAGGAAAATATCAAATGTGATGTAATAAATTAGTAAAATACTTACTTAGAATTATAAACACTTTTAGGCCTTAATAAGAAAAATGGCAAAAATACTAAGGACACTAAACAAACGCTTAAGTAATATATAAAGAAAAAGAAGTAAAATTTTATTTTACTAGGTTCATTATGAGAAATACTTTTAGAAAATAATGAAGCAGTTAACAAACACATAAAAGACAACAAATATATTTCCTGCCACATTTTTGCAACATAACGCAACACAATTTAATAAACGATTGATACGTTTGCCGCCATTAAAACAGCGAATATACTGACGGAATCACATAATAGTAACATTAAGTTTCAATCGATTCTAATTTTTTAAAGTAGATGGAAGTGCGGCCTTGCGCGATTATGTGTAATTTATCAATATTTACATTTAAACATTATGATGATTTTTGTAAATTTTTTATCATTATTTAACATCTGTTTGTAACACGTAAAAATAAAGCAGTCGCTGCTTTTATAAATGCGGGACATGCGTAAACAGAGTATAGATTTTACTAGACGTTATTTTTGTCGGAATAAAATGAACAATTATATTCGCATTTATACATAGGTCACGACACTGGTTATGCGATGGTACATAAGTGAATAAATTAAATAAATGCGAAAGTTAACGACGTAAGTTAATGAAAATTGTACATAGATTTATTCGATCGAACCCATTATCCAACATCAATGTCAGTTTATTTCATTATATCCGTAAGATAATGTATTCCGAGGAAGAAGTAGCGGGGTTGTTTTTGGGTTGTTAATTCGGATTTAGTCCTATGGCTAGGTAAACAATGAATAGAATAATTGTTAAATAAAACTATTTTTTTATTCTATTTTGGCGTGTAGTGACGGTTAAGAATAACCACTACCCCATCTCTTCCCGTGGGTATCGTAAAAAGCGACAGGGGAAAACATGATAACAGCAACTGTACAAAAAAAACTGCAGTTGTCAACCCGGTGGCCAAGCGTGCCAACTATGGCAATATACCCCCTATGAGCAACGACACAACTAGACGGCCCTCAGTCCACGGCGGCCCTGCAATTCCTGGCTACAGTGGCGGCCATGATAACGGTATAAGAATCTCCGGTGGAGATTCAGTTGCCACCTATAATGACTCGACCTGGGAACATACAACGCACGCACCCTGAGGACTGACAAGAAGATCCTGGAGCTGGAAGAAGAGATGAGCATGGGCGGCGGTAGTCACTTAACATCACGTGAGCCGCATGCTCATTTGCACCCTCTTCTATAAAAAAAAAGATAAAGAAGATTACCCGACAATAATATCCTTTTTAATGTTTAATAATGATTTATCATCTATATCATTATTGTGTTGTGCCTGAATGCAAAAATACGAGCATAAGAACGCCGGGAAAGGATTAAAGTGCCAACTTATTTAAATATGAGAAATACTTGGTTAAAACTGGCAAGAAGAGACCCGAAGGCATTGTCTACAAAATGTAAATTATACTTCTGTGAAGATCGTTTAATACAAGACAAAACATCATGAGGTGAAACGTATCGCAAGTCAAATTTTGTAATAAATTACGTTAACTTAGATATTATAACTAATGATTGCTAATGATTGTAATTATAGATAAACTAAACTATTAGAGCTACTAAACTATGTTTTATCAAAATACACTCTGACCTGGTATTGTGTTTTTGTGTAAACTAAAGTTCATACACTGATGTTTTAACATTCCTCAACTCGGCAGAACATAAATTGGGATTGCACGCAAAAAAATTTGCCACCATCAATTGGCAGATTAGTAGGTACTTTCTGTTTTTACGAATTCATCGTCCATGATGCCTTCTCAATAAAATTTGGAATAAAACTCAATAATCGTAATTATAACTTAAACATTTGGAAATAACACAGCACGTTAGCTAATTCTCTTAATCAGTGACACAGAACACTAATATCCTTAGGCTGGATCAGCGACGTCACGACATGTTCTAATATGGCCGACAGCGTTTTGCAGATATGATGAACAGACGAAAAAAATTCTTAATATGGAAATTTGAAATTCATAATGCAATTTTATAAACAGAAATCAATATTTCCTGTTTTCTTTTTACAAAATCGATCATAAATATATATTTTTTGATTTTATTTTACATGGTGTAAAATACCCTATTCTGCAATTTCCAACAAATGTCTTCGTGTTTTTGTGATATTAAACCACAATTTACACAGTGCAAATGTCCTCTTGAATGAGTTATTGAGGGCTGGGAAGAACTCTGAACGGTGTGAAAGCTGGGATCATCGTTAATAGTGGATATTGAGTGAGAAGAATTATCGTAGTCCATTTAAAAAGCTTATTTGTTGCTTTGATAACAAAACCACAAAAAAAAAACAAATAACTCATATGTGACTATTTAGTTTGAATTCTTTAGTATTTATGCAGTAATCTATATTATGCATTGTGATTTCTATAGTGCAGAGGTAAGGAGTGCAGACTCTGTACAAAAAAGTGTCCGTAGGAAAGCGCTAAATAAGAGTGGCGCCACTATAGCTACAGTAAAAATTTTAAAGAATTTTTTATAATTTTTTTATTGCACAGACTTTGACTATAATTCTTTTTACAATAATTATTTTATTGCTTTCAAATTTTTTATTTTCAAAATCACTATCAACGTATTTCACGGCGATTTATCCTTATGATTTATCCCTGTGGCTACTCGAGCGCTGTTGTGGAGAGTTTTTGAACTGTTTTTACTGCTTACAGATGGACACTTTTTCAACTATTCTCCTATGGGAGTTGGTACTCCTTACTTCTACACTCCATAGTGATTTCATTCGCATGACAGTGGCCTAGCTGTCAGATTTACGGATGTCAGATGACAGATTTACATTTAACTGACATAAAATCGATGGAACGATATCGATTAATAATTTCATAAAATAAGAATAATCTTTGAGACGCTTTAAGTTCTGCACGTTTTCTTAAATATAATTTTCTTTATTTATCGAAATTATAATTTTAAATGTATTTTTAAGAACAGTTAATACGTGGAGTAGCGTATTGTTACGCTCTAAAGAATTTATGGTAAATCGGCTAGTAATTCGCTTGTTTAATTATCATAACATAACATCATAATATTTATTAAAAAATAGATTTTTTTTTAATGGGATGTGATTGGCAACACTTTTTATTTTATCCAGAAACTAATGAATTACGGATTTACCTAATTTTATTTTTATCTTCTTGGTACCTTTTTTGTGCAAAAGTTTTCTCATCTTTTTTGGATACATGAATACCGCAATTAATAACCATAAACAAAGATATATTGTTTTAAAAAATGCAAATTGCTGGGTGTTTCATGGTCGAAAATGGGCATTGCCCTTTGGTATTATTTAACGCCATATCTTTCATTTTAGGATAGCTTAGAGTACTTTACTACTACTTCTACAAAATTGTTATGAGGTTTATATATCAAGTTGTTTTGAGAATATTCGGGCGGCGCTTAGTACATACAAACGTATTCCACTGTTTTCTACTTACTACTCTCCACACTCTACTATTACAACCACTGCCATCTTTCTTTGTTCTGTTTAATTTATATAAATTAATCTTTTTGATATTCCAAAAAAAAATAATATTAGGAATTAGAAAATTTCTGCATTACTGAAACAACTAAAACGTTGCACATATCCGTCAGAATATAAAATATATAATGTCCTTTTTTTTTGAACTACAAACGTTTTTCGCTACTGTGACAACTGTACGTTTAATCGCAATGAAAACTTATATATCTGTCTAAAACTACCCACTTAGTTATACCGGCGATAATAGACATCCAAAAAATGTATATAAAGAATATTAAAAAAAACCATGCGGCAGTAGTCTCTTTCAGTTATCTAAATCGGTTGTTCATAAATTGTTAAAAACCTATTGTTTGAATTTCTAGCCCAGATACCCCCCTAAAAATATGCAAAGACGCATCAAAGACCCGTAATAATGTAAACCTATCGAGTGCCAATCAACTTATCCTATAAAAAATAAACTATAATCTCATATTGTCATGTGTAAGTGGTGTAATAGTGCGTCTCTATTAACTTATTTTGTTCCTTGAATGTCGTAATAGACAACTATGGTATTACCAAAGCAATCTTATGGCTTCCGATAAATGGCAGTCAATTCGTTTATAACAGATGTAAAATATCCAAGACCGACGTCGGGAAGCAGCTTCAAAGCGGCGGAACATCTAGTACTGTGTGTGATCTTCAATTCGCCTGTCAAGCATGCATGACGATTAAGACAAATCCTCTCCATAATGAACGAGTCCCATCTCAATGAAGAAGAATTAACTTCAATATTTCTTGATTTATTAGTGGTCAAGGTGAAATCAGGTTTTCTTAAAAGCCAGATTTGGATAGCTTAATATAATCCACATAAGACAGTATTTTGTGTAGTCTTACACTACGAGAAACAGACAACGTCTTTATGTATGTTGTTTCACGATACTCTTTTACCTTTCATAATATTTTTATTGGTATTCAGTTGAGAAAAAATTATTAGATGTAGTGAATATCAAAAAATATACATAATATAAGTATTATTAATTTATTATACGACACGCAACAAGGTTTCATTTATTAATTTTTAAAAGCAAAGTTCAATGTTATAAGCTCATATGGTATAGAAAACGCAATAAATATTATGAGTGTAGTATCATGATGTCCTTGTTAATTAACTTAAAGCAACATGATAAAATTTGTAGAGGTCATTACTTGAATATTTAATGCATTCTTCATTCATTGCAGCCCGTTAAAAATCTATTGGTGAATATATAATAAAATGTAACCATTTTTAGTCATTTTAGGTTACTAGAACAATAAATAAAAATTATTTATCGTAGATTTATTTTATTAGCGGACTACACAAAAGGACAATTGACTGTATGTTTTTATATGAATGTTACGCGATATCATCGCTAAACCAGTTTTGACGATTCCTTTTTTATTAAATAAGTTATACTTCCGGGGTAGTCTTCAATTCAATGCGCAATATGGGTATACATGGTGTTATTACGGGATTGAATTTACATTATAGATCGCCATATTTATGCTCATGCTATTGAAAAATTTACAATAAGAAGCTATAACGTTCAATATAAATCAATAAACTGAGATAATTATAGGTAGATCAAACAATAATGTCAAAATAATTATGAAATTATGTCAAATAATCTAGTAATATATAAGTCAACGCAAATAATAAGATTATCTAATAAATCATCCCAGAGTAATTACTAGCATAGAGAAAGTCCTAAAATAGGAACAAAATTCATAAAACTAAACTCTTTATACATATGACGTTTAACATAGTACAAAATAAGATAGCTATATTATTCTCACCTTCTTTCTTTTACAAGGTCGTTGCCGTTTTTCCATTCCATAGACACCTCTATTGATGAGCCATTAGCGAAATAAAAACCGTTGTCGATAAACTCATTAAGTTAAAATCAAGGATTTTTATTAATCCGGTTCGTAATACTCATTTATGGAAGCTTCATCTGACATCTTACAACAAAACGTAGTTGAATAATGCAGAATTTCGTACTATCTTTGTATAATTTAATTTTTAATTCAGCCGATATATTTCTGCCAAATTATCCTTAGACTTAGTATGGTTTTCACAGGGAGTAATAACTGTATGTGTTGACACTTAGTTTGTGTTACGTAACGTATAGAGAGGGCACTGCTACGACAGTTTTATTTATAGAGTAAGGGTGCCAAACAAGCACACCGTGCACCTGATGGTAAGTGAATCCTGTGGCTTATAGACGTCTACATTTATCCTAGATTAAAAATAAGATGAATATGAGTTAATTACTAATATGGAATGCCTCGTTTACAGTAAAAAGGATCACCGGTTTTCTACACTCAACACAACAGCCTTAGTCTACTATTTTACGCTGGTATTTTGTGAGAGCGTGGTCCTACCCCGTTAGAGTCAACCCATTCGTACTACAACTGTTATAGCTGCAGCGTGGTTTTACCACGTTACGTCATATAGTGATAACAGTGGTACCACCGCGGACTGCCTTCTCTTTTGTCGCTAGATTATAACTACCGATAAATCGATTACGCGTTTTCTCTCTGCTCCCTCAAGATATTATCCATCATTCATAAATTAAATACAGCCAATCAAACCCCACTGCTATATACGTAGGGGTAATATTTGCCATAGTTCCCACTCTTAGCAAGTGGTTTGGCGACCGTATTTTTCTTATTTTGAGTTGTTATCACGAAGATACTGTTGCCTCTCACGTTTAATTTCTCTCTATAGTCTTTTGCGATACTCACGGGATTGTATGGGATCTTAGAACTTCTGAGTATTGTAATATAACTACTGATATAACTACTACTATTTGGTAGGAGGTAGTGAATTATTTTTCACTGCCGCTATACAACATTATTAAGATCTTGCCTTATCTTCATGAATTAGAAATATTTTCTTTCCAGCAGATAAAGCTTTGTTGAATATAATCGATGGTTTATATTTTCCGCTAAACAGGTATTTAATCTATAATATAAATAAATAAATTACCGCATGTATGAAAGATTATCACTTAAATAAGACTGGACAGATTTCGATGAACAACATCATTTACAATTGGACCATGTAAATGGCATTGTTGTCGAGATTATAAAAACAGTGCGAGAATAATCTACATTTAAACGGCAATAAAACTAAATGTATTAAATTTACGACAACAAATGTTAATAATCCGGGTACCAATGTGTTTTTAAATGGGGAAGAACTGAGTTCTGTTGAAACTTCTGTTTTCTTGGCATCACTCTCGACACTTCAAGCTTCAGTGGGGCGCTCATATATCTAAACTAGCAAGCAGACTAAGCTCTGCAGCTTATGCTGTAAAAACGAATAGAGATCTCACTAGTGTCGAGACAGCTAGATTAGTTTACTTCTGTTATTTCCATAGCATAATGTCATATGGGATTTTGTTATGGGGGAATGCGGCTGATTTAGAAACTATTTTCGTTTTGCAGAAGAGGGCCATTAGAGCTATTTACAACCTTAAACCGAGAGGGCCTCTTAGAGAAAAAATTAAAGAAACAAATATATTAAGTTTGGCCTCTCAGTATATCCATGAAAATTTGACGTATGTTCACAAAAACAAAGGTAGTTTTAGTAAAAAAAGTGACAAACACTCTGTAAAAGTTAGGAACAAACACAAGCTAGTGATACCAGTTTCTCGACTCCACAGAATCAGTAATTCATTCTTAGGGCAATGTATACGCTATTACAACCAGGTCCCAGAAAATATACAAGGTCTCTCTATTACCAAGTTTAAATATTTAATTAAACAAAAACTGTATACAAAGGGTTATTTTGATATAAATGAATACATGGTTGATAATAACCCCTGGGAATGAGGTGGTCGCTTCCAAGCTGTTGCTAAAATTAATTTTGTAAATATTATGTGACCATTGACATTGTAAAATTTAAAAAATAAATAAAGTCCCGATGGGTTTCTTGCTGGTTCTTCCCAGGACAGAGGTTTTTTTCGAACCAGTGGTAAAGTAAAAAATTGATTTTCAGTAAGAATTACTTGTAATATATATTAAATAAAAAATATTCTATTCTATTCTAAAGCCGGGTCAGGTCGTTAGTCAGCATATAAAATTGGGATAACAATTATTAGTTTTAAAAGTTTGCGAAACGAATACTTGAAATGTAAAATAATAATCATCATCACTTGATGATATATTAAATTTACGCGAACACTACACATTAAATAAAACTATATATACGGATTTTATCGCGCTTAATAAACTTATTTTAACTTGTTTTTAATTCTCGACTTTTCGGGAATAAAAAATAATCATCTCTCTGTCCCCAGAGATGAGAGAGATGGGTGCTGTAAAGTACCTGAAACGTCGGAAAATAAAAATAAGTTAAAATAAGTTTACATGCGATAAAATCCGTACATACGTACGTAAATTATTTTCTAAATCAAGTGATGATGGATTTTATTCAATCATTTAGAAAATAATTTACTTGATCGTTCGAATAATAACACGTCTAATCCTATTCTTTTAATATTTTCAAGCATATAAAGTAATAAAAATAAGTAACTAAACAAAAACAAGTATGTCGATGTCGATTGTAGCTAACATTGCGAACGAAATCACTTTTGATTAAAGACGTAATGGGTGCGTTTGGCAGAAAAAAGCGCTAGCAAGCGCTTGTAAGCAAAATGGCGATCGTAAGCGGTTAGCGCTGTCAAATCGTAAGTAGCTATTTTACTCCAGGACACGATGTTAGTTTTAACCTAACTTAAATATATGTTTGTGAAGTATTCGTATTAAAAACTTACCAATCATGAATTTTTAATAACCTGTATAATATGTCTATTCATGTCATTATATTACTTAAAACTAATATTGCAAAAAACAACTTATAAACTCTACCTCAAAACAAACAAATTAAATAAGCAAAATGGCGGATTGTGTCAGCGCTACTGAAGTAGCAATCGTGTCCTGGCCGAAAACTATTTTAGCGCTAGTAAGCGCTTGCTAGCGCTTTTTTCTGCCAAACGCACCCAATGTCTTGTAAAGTAACGTCACACATAATACTACTACACTAGGGATGTGTCTCATATTTGGCATATTATAAAGAGACAAAGATGAGATGACCACTTGACATTTTTATTTCCACGCTTGAATTGTACGCAACATCTTTCAATCAATGATTTCAAAAGGAAGGATAGGCCCATCTAAATATTTCAGTCATAACTTTTTCATACAAGAAAAAGTAGCGCATCTGTCATAATACAAACTTCATAATACGACGTAACCAGGGTCGAGTTTCGTAGTACAATTATTCTATTTATACCATTATTTCATAATGTGCAGTATACAGTATCCTAATAATACTAGGCGAATCGTAATTAGTCATCGCACATGTGTAAACATTGTTTATAAGTCTTCTCCTATCCTATAAAAAAAAAAAACTACTATAAAAAAAATTCCTATCCATTTTTACCATCACGAAGCTTGATGACGGCAGTAGCAGAGTATTGTACATGAGTACCGCGTTTTTTTAAATAAAATTAGAATTAGCTCCCTTTTTGTTCAATCGCTGCTTGATCGTTGCATTTATGTTTCATTATTGATACAACTATAATGAAGGCTACCACGATAAAAACTCTATGTTCCAGAAGCACAATCGGTTTGAAAACAGAATTTCTAAATATTTTATGAATCAGATTTTCAGATTCAATTAAGCAGATATGGTTTCTTTTGTACTCTTTTCGTTTTACCCTTATTGAATATAAAATATATTAGGTACCAATATTCATAATTTAACTTACATTAAGTTATTTAGACAAATATTAAACAGAAATAAAAATAAAACCGTCAAAAAAGAAACGTATAAATAATCTAGACGTGAGATGCTAAAATCCCGGCACATGGGAAAAAAGAAACATGAAACGTCAAACGTGATATAATTTTTTTAAAATAGTATAATTTTATTTTGCATGTACAATATTTTTGAGGGTCTGAATCCAACCCTGCCCTAATCTTGGTACCGTAACTAAACTAACTGTAAAATAAAACTTTAAAAATGCGTTCATATAATAATTTAATTGTAACAAAATTAATATAAGGTTATTTACCGATGGTACGATATCCCAGGTTTTTTTAAATCTTTGTATCGTAGTTTTTGCATTATTTTCCCACGCAACTAGACATATTTATGATAGGCAAATCTTTTCTGCGCACGCACCACTGTCGACCGATTTGCGTTGGCCTTAAACTGTAATTTTAGGGCCAGTGCTCTGGTCCATTTTAGTTGATCGGTCAGCCCGGTCCATACGGTAGTAATATGTAAGTTAATGCTTTCAATAGATTTGTCTATTTTTGCTTTATTCGTAAATTAAATAAGAAAAAGCGAGACAAGTATATTGACTCAATTTATGTTGAATTGTAGGTTCTCTCTATGCATACGTATGTATGTAATTACTTTAAGTAAATACACAACTTTGTAAATGAAATGTCACATATAATGTCAAATTAAATCTCACAGCCAATCAGTCAGCCAGTTATGAATGTACGATGCTACATAATCTAATAATTTGTTTTCAAGAAATTCCCTTACCGAATGATAAGATTTTTCTAAAAGTAGTTTCTTCATTTTATTTGTAAACAAATAACTATTTATAATTTCAAGCAGAGAGTTGGGTAAATGATTATACATTGGAATCATACAAAATACACTACTGTTTAAAAGTTTAGTTCTATTAGATGTGAAGCTTATTTGGAAAGGATATCTCTTGCTTTTTATTATATCCATTATATAAATACACGGTAGTGTTAACACTTTAATCTTTAGAAATATTGACCTACACCTCTCGGTTTGTTTCACTCTGTATATAGCCCAAACGCATCTCTTTTCTGCCCTAAAGACCAACTTTTTCCTACAGACAGTGGCGGCGCAAGACCTAAATTTTAAGTGGGCAAGATACATTTTGCGAGGCCTTTTGCCCGCGCAAGAAGACGGATTATATAAAATGATAAACAAGCCACTTGACATTATGAATTTTTTTTTTTACAAAATCATAAAGTACCAACACCAAACAATTTCAAAGAAAAATGAAGAAATAGATATTCAGCTTTTATCCTGCTGAATTGTTTAATTATAGCCTCATAATCCAGCTTGGATGCTATATCTGTCTCGATTGATAAAACTTTCAACGCTGAAAGTCTTTTCTGTGACATTGCATTCCTGAGATAATTTTTAATGAGTACTAATTTTAAGAAACTTCCTTCAGCGGAGACTGTACTGATCGGTATTGTTAAATGACGATGTAAATGTTTGGGTATATTTTTTTAAATTATTCTCTTTAACTTATTGGAGAAGCTGTTTCACATCTGTTACGAATTAGGTAAAGCGGGTGTGCGCCCTAGCACACCGATCTGCAAGTGAGGGAAAGTCACTGCTTTCACTCACTTGCAGGTCGGTGTGTAAATCTTGACAGTTATTTTAATATTACTTGGTTTGGAATATTTCTTAACTTGATTAAATCATAAAGGAAACCAAAATTTTAATAATGTGGGTTTAAAGCCATAAATCTCAAAGCCATATTTGTTATAATTGAACAAGCATGGTGTTGAAAAAATCTGACTAATACCGACTTTTAGGAAACTGTATATGTTAATCCTTGCCTTCATAATCCAACATCTTTTTCTTTTTGGCTACTCTTTTATTTTTAAAGTATTTTGGCAAAACATAACAGTTTTTCCAATAAACTGTTAAATACCAGATAAGCATTTTTCGAAACAAGTTTGTCGATATTTTATAATCCAGTCACAAAATGTGCGTAAACGTTCGAGATCTTTAATTTGTCTTCGCCTATATTGACAACCCTACCAAAATAGGTAACAATTTTGCAAGTTCTTAAGAAGCTTTGTGTCTGTTCCGTTTATCTACTCATGTGCGTACAGCGCGAAAATATACGTACAGCAACCACTTGGGCTGCTGTACTGCACTCTTTACTCGATTGCCACGCGCCTATGATTGAATAAATTCAGTATTCTATGTCTAACAAACAGAACGGGGAATCCCCAGCCTTAGTCGCCCCCATAGATTACTATATATATTCGTAATATACTGTTCGCCCCACAGCGGGGATTCCCCGTAATAGCAACGCAAATTAATGTTGCTAGACTGAATAAAAACGTATTTAGTTACGTCAATAATATCAATTCATGACAATGAAATTTTTTTGACGCGTTTACGTTTTTAAGTAATGCATAAACCTCCAGGGCGTGAGGGCCCCTGGATCGCGAGTTCGTAGGCGGTGGCCCACGTTGCCCACGCCTTACGCCGCCTCTGCCTACAGAGTTGCCCCAAAACAAAACACCATACAATGAAAGAGGAGTAACATGTCCATGGTAAGCCGTTAAAACTGTGGAGGTACTGGCAGTTTTGGACGACATGTAGAGCGCATATGAATATTGATTAACACCCGTATTCACGAACGATACTTACATAAGTATGGTAAGTAAGATATTTCTCACTGCGTTCGTCATGGCAGGCCGTTCACTTCATAAACAATACTTAGTGGAACTCTTTGTTGTGCGGACACATAGCATTGAATGGGGCGCCGTGATTGGATAACGTTGTGATACGACTTCAGTCGAGTTGAATGACAGTTAAACGTCACTCAACCAAGATATTATTTTGTCATTTGAATTCTAAACATAGTTTACTTACACAATTTTATTTTATTTTCATTTTGAATACGAGTTGCTTGCCTATAATGAATGCGAAATCACCTAAAATATGGTAAGTATTACATTTTATGTTTCTGTTTGTTTCGTTGTCAATTTCGTGCAAATAATAACACGTGTTGTTTTCTTACAGTTCAAAGAAGTTACCATTTACTTCTTCGGAATTCGGAATCTTTTGAAAACTTATAGCGACTTTTAAATTCATTGGCACTGTAATAATCAAAAGGATTTTGAAAGTCACGTATCACTTTTCTTGTACTAATCGTTCTTTGCACGTTTATTCTCTCCAGGATATAATTATCAAATTCATCTTCGCTGCTGTAACCCATCGCAATTACATAATTAATCAAAACAAATCAGCGTATCACAAATCAACAAACACCTATATACCCGTAAACAGTTTGACATAATTGCGTTGCTTTATCGCACTATGCGTAGCGTAAAGTAGCTAGCGAGCTACTTTATCTGTGCGTTCATTATAATGAGCGCATAGTGTCGTTCGTCCCTCAAGTGTTGTTTATGAATACGTTTTCTGTACCCTGTGCGTTCGAGCGCACTGTGAGACTGCACAGTAACGTTTGTGAATACGGGTGTAAGTTTCGACATCACAACATCTCTGTCAGTCTCATTTCAGATTGGAGAAATAATTCCATCTCTTAGAGTGAAAAATAGGAGATGAAGTTTTTAGATTAATTATGATGACAATATTGAGATTGTAATATTAAGAAATATCACAACGTCATTCCTAAGTCTACTCAAAAGGTTAAAAAATTACTTTTAACAAAAAGTGAAAAACCGCCTTCAAAGCGACGCGGGACGCTACTTGTGACCACCCGTAAAGTGCCCCGAATCGCACAGATAAAACAAAACGAGCGCCCTGCTTGCGTAAAGTGCCCCGAATCGCATAGATAAAACAAAACGAGCGCCCTGCTTGCGGGGTTACACGAAAACACCTATTGTGAATTAATTCTTTTGAATAACAGAGCAAGTGTTTGTTTTTTGTGTTGCTGAATGAATGAGTCATTGAACTTGGGTATTATAATTTAACACTTTGTTTTTAAATAGACTCGTAAATTTGGAAATAGTGAATTTCAAGCGCAACTTTTGCAAAGCTGTTCGTAAATCAAAAAGCAAAAT
The DNA here is from genome assembly GCA_036936625.1 of Parnassius smintheus behrii. Lineage (NCBI taxonomy): Eukaryota > Metazoa > Arthropoda > Insecta > Lepidoptera > Papilionidae > Parnassius > Parnassius smintheus. The sequence goes on along the minus strand of JAUPFT010000001.1, from coordinate 43,176,770 downwards.
GATGACGTAGGGATTTTTAATTCAAAAAACCTTATTGAAAACATACACAGTACGAAAATAATTTAAAAGATACCTATCGTTCCTAGTACAAAACATTTTATTTGTAGTTTTATTACAGGGCTTTAAACTTACCAAGCATTCGGGCGGCGCGCAGCGTAAAATATGGTTAAACTTAAGATCTATTTATAATCATTAATAACTCAAATATTCACAAATAATAATTTATTTAAGGGTTATTTCATCCTTAACAGAACTGATAAAAATTGTAGCAGTATCTGTTATCAATATCAAGAAATATTAGAATTAGTGAATATACTCTCATAGGTAAAGAAAATCAACTGCCGTTTTTTCCGAATTTTTATACCACGTACCTAAATAATTGGCAGGGTGATTCTAAACTCATTAAATAGCATTTTTAATTTCTTCTTCAAACTTTCTAAAACTTCCAAAAAAGGTATCATGTGTATAGTTTGTGAGTATGTTACCAAACAAATATGTTTAAAGCAAAAAAATTGCCGTAAAGTAAAGCGCGATATGGTCGGGGGTACACACTAGGAACAAATTCCAACGTGTTTACTGACTCTGGATTGGTGGTTTAAAGTTTAAAGGCGTAAAATATCATACTCAAAAGGTAACAAGTACGATACTGTGAATAAAACCTATATTCATTGAAAATGAGCTCTTTTTTGAACGACTATACCCAAATGTGCGTTTGTAAACCGCTGATACACAGGGCATTTTCGGTTGAAAAATGTTGTTAACCAGGAGTTAACAGGTCTGTTTAGGTAAGAAATGTGTTGTAAACCAGTGATTAACAGGGTTCCTTCAGCGGATATACTTGTTCCTTTCAAGATTAGAACTCACGGCTCTCAATGCCGCAACTGAATGCTAATCCACTGCGCCATGGCGTCTTTAAGCTTTGAGGTAACGAATTTGTCGGAAGATTTTTTTTTAATACACGTCCCACTAGAGAGCCACAGGTAACCCCCAATTCATTTAGGTGTAAAATTTGGTCATTAATATGACCTCAAAATAAGTATATATATTAAAAAAAATCAAGACGTTTCGCCTCGATGTTTTGGTTTAACGCCGAGTCATAACATATTCTTGATTAAAATTTAAAATTACAATTACAATATATATATATATATATATATATATATATATATATATATATATATATATATATATATATATATATATATATACGTGAATCGAACTTAGTAGCACGGTATGGCTGCTTTTCTTTGTGTAAGGTTAATTAAGTCTATTAGTAATTAAAATTAATGCGATTTTTATGTGCTTAATTTCTTTTAACGACTCATGCCGCTCAAGAGCATACTGATTAATAAAATTTGCTCTCTCATAGTTAACATACGCTGAAAAAACATGCAAAATAAATTATTTTTTACTATAATTTTTATTCTAGAATTCTCGAGTGTGCTAAGTGATATTACTACCAAAAAATATGTTTACCCATTACTGTATAGGGATCACATATATCATCAATTAAGCGAAAATGGGAAACAAATCTTTTTTTCGGTAAACATACGTAAGTACTTTAAAATTCTTCCTGTAATTTTTTTTGAAATAAATTTTTTTTAATAATTCTATTTCTCAAAAAAGTATTCCAAGTTTCAAGGATAAAATTTAGCCTAGATCTCTCCTGGCATTGCTATCTATTTTATAGTCAAGTTATATTACAATCAAGTCAGCTATTCCGAAGATTAGCCTAGATAGACTAACATATAGACAGACAGAATTTATAAAAATTCTTATTCATGTCCTAATAGAATGCAAATAACCCCCTTAGCTGAATAAATGCAGTTATTTTTTTTACAGGCGGACACTTCTAATTGATTTATATGCATAACTTATGTTTAACTTTATATATTAAGTGGATCAAAGTTTTTTTTTATAAAATTGAAGTGACAAACGAACTTATCATTTACGTGATGGCAAGTGGCTACTGCAGTCCATGGACGCTTGCTGCGAGCTTTATCTGGACTTGCAAACTTCTGAAATATAAGATGAAATGCCTCGCAGCCTGCAGTTCTACTCGCTCTCTATAACGTTCAGACCAGTACACAGCAGTGCATATACTGTTTTTTGGTAAAAAATAAATAAATATGAAACACGCTTGTGTGCGAAATGCTTCCAAGTTAAAGGGTACAGATGCGTTTTCACTTCTGAAGACTTAAATGAAATGTCTCACATCCTGTTACCATATGAGCTCTCAAAACCCTTCAGGCCGAAACACTGCTATTTGCTGGTTAAATAAGTAAGAGATTGATAACTTTTTAAACGAATTCCTAGGCGAAAGAGGAGTCCCATCAACACATTGATTGTGTGAATATAAATATGTTTAATTTCAGATCCATCTTGTGTAGAGAAAAAGGGACAATGTATACCGAGAGCAAAATGTGTGGGAATGAAAATGTTATATATTTCGCGGTTTTGCTACAGACGTGACTTAGTTTGCTGCTACGACGATACAATCCGTTTCCCAGTGGTAGGAATACCAATGCCAGATAGTGAATCAAAAAAAGCAATTACATCGCTTGACACTTTTGAGATAATTAATAACACGACGCAACCTGCAGTCTAATTGTTTTTATTATTTGTAATAAAAAGGCGTATTGGGATTGATAAATTAATATTTATTTTGAATTTTATAGGAAAATGTAACATATTTTACCACAATTGTCAACCTTACCTGGATTCTGACTCAATGCACGCATCAGGTTTTACCAAACCAATTTATGGCAAAAATGTCTATTTAAAAACGCTGTACACAAATATCACATAATATTGGTAAAGTAATACGTGGGTACTCACTAACCACGCACTAACAAGTCTGCTGAATGTGATGTAAATGTGATCTTTTAGCAATACACTTGTGTCAAATGAAATTACGTTCCATTTGTCCCTTCTGCTAGGACACCTGACTTCCTTGCTTTGGCCTTGGATCAATGAAACGTCCATAGTTCAGTTTCGAGGAAATCTCAACCCCCAACTAGTCAAGGTGATCGCTCCTTTTTTCGGTGAAGAGACATGCTTGTGTGCGATTCGCCTTCAAACAAAGAAGACTATAGATGTGTATACTGAGGACTTAAATAAAATATTTTAACCCCGTAATAACGAGGGGTTTCAATACCCTTCAGACCGTAATACTGCTGCTAGTTGGATAAATAAGTAGGTAGGTTCCTTGCTTTGGCCTTCTATCAATGAAACGTCCATAGTTCAGTTTCGAGGAAATCTCAACCCCCAACTACTGAAGGCGGTCGCTAGCTCCTTTTTTCAGTGGAGAGACATGCTTGTGTGCGATACGCCTTCAAACAAAGAAGACTATAGATGTGTATACTGAGGACTTAAATATAATATCTTAATCTACTTCTTCATCTTAAAATTCTTGGGTTGTAAACAACAGCGCTCTAAAAATATATAATTCCACCTCCAGGTTCTTCAAAAAAGTAAAGAGAGCCAAAGTAATGTAAAATTGCATCAGCAGAATTAGCAAGAATTAGAAAATAGTTCGAATTCTTTTGGGAACTCGTGCATTTTGGTCTCCGAGGCTGACCGAAGGAATTTCTGTAAGCTATCATTACCACGAGAAAGCCTATTTTCTGGGTTCTTTTTTTGCATTCAACTCGACTCGGGACTCGTGAATCCATCATCGACCATCCCGCAGTATGAGTATTTCATGCAGGATGTTGGGTTCACACAGTGCTCAGTGCTCAATAATCCCCTGGTCAAGGTCCCAAGTCTAGTGGCCCTGACGAGATTCTCCCTATTGTGATGAAGACTGGTTGTTATCGACAATAATTCCAAGCCTGTAAATGCTGGTGTTCCACAAGGTTGTGTGCTATCGCCTACCTTGTTTATTCTTACTCATCTCTGGGCTGGGACACCCCAGTATTGGTTCCTTACACTTAACCTTAATCAACGGAAAGCGGCCCGATTCGTTGATGACTGAGTTATTTCCGATTGATCCGCTTGATCCAATGGCCTTGAGAAGCGACGTTCTGTGCAATTTCTACCACATATACTATTAGAAGTGATCAAATGAATTGTTCGGCTTGATTCCAGCTGCGGAATATCGTATACTGCCACAGAACTCAAAATTCCATTCTTATCGATATGACTTTGGGATCTTCAAGAAAAGAGTACCTACTTCTTTCTAAAAGGCCAATAAAGAACCTGCAATTTCCTTGGTGATCACCTATCATCATGTGAGCCGTATGCTTGTTTGCCACCTTCATGAATCTTTCTATAAAAAAATTTAATAGCGGATAAATTTCGTTATTCTTTTATCTCGTGACAATTACTACTAAAAGGAAACGCCCACAAGGCTGCGCTCAAAACGCTCTTAGTCATAGTCCTATAATTGCAAATTCAATTTATTGAACTCTCCAGAATTAGTAATTCATATATGAGGGAATGTGTACACATTGCCAGAGAGGCTTTTACAAAAACATTTCAGAAAATGTGTAACATTTGTCAATCAATAAGTTTAAAAATATTATTAAAAATTATAGTATAAAAGTGTTTATTATAATATTAAGGGATATATGCATGAATATAATCTCCAGGAATGACGTGATAGATAGATTTATACGCAATTGTACGCAATTGTTGTATAATGTTATATCTAAAAAACAATCCCTCTGAGTTTCTTGCTGATTCTTCCCCAGACAGAATTTTTTTCCGAACTATAGATAAATGAAAATAATTGACCTTGAGTGAGTATTATGAAATAATCTATATTGAATAAAATATTTTGTTATATACTTTTGTACAGAAAAAAGAAATAATAAAATTACTATAAACAAAACGTCTTCTGAATTAATAATTATATCATATTATAGTTAAAATAACTAAACAACATGCCGAAGACAAAAGTATTTTATTTTATCATGGTGATCCCGATCAGGATACTAGGAGAAAACTATTAAACTATTGTATTGTCATCGGTCCCGGACACGATGAAATTTTTTAAGTTAACCGGTCACGGCAAATTGGTGAAAATTACATTAAAATATTCCGTTACATAGATAGATAGACACACACGAAGCTTACAAAAGCGTGTTAAAAAGATAGCAATTTTTGTACCATTGGACATACTTCAGCGCTTCTTCTTATTCCCGTGGTAATCTTTCAGTCGAATACGGTAAGATCTAAAACACTAAATGCATACGGAATAGTATTTAAAAGTACTTAATCTTTGTTTTAACTTAGTAAGTCGTTCAAGTTTAAGCTCAGTACAGTAGATTAAATAATGAGATATTTTTCTTGCTTTAATCAGGTAAGTTAAACATATTATTGTTTAACTTAGTTTTAAATAGATTTTCCTTCTCTAGCTTTCTATAGACACCATCGGTCACTGTGGTGGTAACTGTAAATTGCTTTTCAGCCTACGTAGTATAAATGAACAAATATAATTTGTTGATAAAATTTAAAAAGAAATAAATAGCTACCAAAATTGTTTAGAGAAGAACTTAGGAGTTAAACTGTAGAAACTATTTTGTCAATACGTGTTAAATATGCTTATTACTTAAGTACCAGAAGAAAAAAGCGAAGCATTTAATTATTTCTCTCCTGCTCTTCATAAGGCTTAAGATTCGTATTATGAAAAATTCTCTCCCTACAAAATTATGTATCTACCGCATAAAGTGCTTTGATGATCTTACTTACAAAAGGATACTCCATCAGTTATGCTTGTCATTTATTTTATGTCAGTACTATATATATATATATATATATATATATATATATATATATATATATATATATATATATATATATATATATATAGGAGGGCGTCTTTCGCTTAACAGTCAATTCTTGATGATATGTATGTGTGCGATATGCCGAATGATGTTGAAAATAAAAAGATACACTAACAAGCAAATGCATAAAGATGATGGAAGTATTTATGATCATACGTAAAGAAAGTTGGCGGTAATCTCTCTCCGGTCGTGTGTGATTTCCGTCTTATCGGACTGGGAGTGAGGGAATAGTAAGTGCATCTCTGTTTGCGCATAAACTTGGGCAATATAATCCTGTACTAGTCAGGATAGTCTCCGTTGAGACTGACCGCCGAACCCGAAATTTGGTCTAGGGGTCATTAATATTCGGATTCGAATGTATAGGTAATCACATATTTATCAAATAATCATCGAAGTCACTAAACTACCATAATTTTTAGGTCAATTGCGTGAGGTGAAAAAGAATGGGACGAGGAACCCTGTATGTTCGCGAAAAAAAAAACTTTTTTAAAACAAGTGACATGTCCGTCAACAAGCATTGGGGCACCGCGGCGTACAATTCCTTGCCCTCAATTCCTCTCAGAAATGAGAGGAGGTCGTACCGTATATTGGCTGTAACTTTGCTTTATTTAACTTTTTTGAATTAGAAACACATAAGCTTGATCCGGTTTTACTAATAACGCGTCACTACGACCATGACACATGAGTAAATTACTCATTTGACCGTGGTGTTCATAAACTTGGCGGATACTGTATATTTGCATGCGCATTAATTATTATAAAATAAAGTTTTGTGATTGAAAATAATTTACATTTATGAATAAAATAAAGTAAAATAATCTTCACACAAATCACTCTCACAAGGCTCACTTTCAAATATCTTCAGATGGATGTCAAGGACAGAATTCTAAATAATCAAAATGTTGATTGTTTATCAAGAAAACATGTGATGTTAATTATAATTAAAACTAGAAGGCGATACAATAAATTAGTTCACATAACTACGTCAATAAATTTATTATAATTCTTCAACCTGATTAAACGATAACACGATCAGCCACAACTATAACGTAGTAGATTCACACGCTTTATTAAGGTTGTAACACGAGTGGGTCGGTTTGACCGGGGTTGCTGTGTTTTCTACATTCACTCATACGAAGAGTGAATGTAGAGAACTGAAGACCATTTTTACTGTATCGGATGCATTCTATCTTACTCCTCAGGGCTGAAAACGTATCTGCATTTTGAATTGAGAATAAATGTAGATGTCTATGGACCATAGCATTCACTAACGATCATCAGGCGGACTGTGTGCTCGTTTGTCACCCTTATTCTATGAAAAAATATGATAAATTTGATCAAATAACCAACAATAATAATAACAACAAAATCAATTTATCGTAATATTTCAACTTCATTAAGTTATAACACGATCAGCCACAATTACAAGAGTGAACGACAATTAGTTTCACTTGTAGTCGTTCAGTAGTCGAAAATCAACTGTAATTCATAAATTTTTTTATAGTCAACTAAATCTAAGAAATACCTTTTGACGTTTCACATTAATTATTCCGCAATAACTTTTCACAAGCCTACTCATACGATTTAAAATAACCTTTTACGTAAATCCGAAGAATTATGAAGTTATCTGGATTTCATTACAACGTGTATAACTATACATAAATCCGCTACATCACCCCCTGCTCAGACCGGAGGTCGATAGTGCAGCCTCGTTGCCGACGAATGTGTAAGTTCCAGGAGATTGCTTTGTAGTCTGCGGTGAGTCGAGAAGAAGAGTGCCGTGAGGTAGAGGCGAGCAGTAAGGCTCAGAGCCGTGCTAAACACTTTATAACGCAGAGAGTAGCTTGAAGGAACAGGAAGCATTATTATTCCAGTGCTGCGATGAACCTTGTGGAGCTAGATGGCTTGCAGGATATGAAGACTGCAGACGATATCTTCTCGGGAGCAAATTGGTGTGGTATTTTATGACGATGATGAAAGCTTGAAGTTTCCAACGGTTGTTGGTTGCATGTTCATATCACGTCGGGTGGTCACCACTGTGGCCGGAGTAGGAAAAGGGGAGATCTCCCGCCGGGCAAGGTGTTCTGCCCGGAGAGCGGCCAACACTCCGTGTGATAGTTCAGAGATGTTCTATATATACTGTTTATGATTCGGAATGTTGATAGCGTGATTTAGGCTTCGCTGTGTTTTCGCTTGTGGCGCGGCGACAGCACCGCTACAATAATTAATATAAACAACGACATCCCTACCAGTTGTAGATACTGAAAGTGATTGAATAAATTTATTTTTAATCTAGTTGCAATCTTAAATTCTTATAACTGTGTCTCTAGAAATAAGCAGTAACAACAAATACGAAGAAACTGATAAATCTTGTTTTTTAAATCATCCGTTTTTAATTTATTCTGGTATTATTCAAACCAAACTGTAATTGATTACCAACTCTAAATAATCGATATCGATTTTTTAAGAAACGAATATTGTACGTTCTAATTTTTTGGTTGGCATGATTGGTGCAATTAGTCTGACAGCTGTCAAAATGTATTTCTTAGATTTGGTTGACTATGTATATTTTGCAAGCTGTAGTTATACACTGACAGTTAACAGTAAAATACTGTGAACTCTCAGTGTATACCTATGTTACGGACACTCGTAAGTGACAACTCAGCACACTATTTATAATACCCGATCAATATAAATAATGACAAATAAAACGGGACTTGGTAATGTAATATTAATTATTGTAGCAATAGGAGAACTTAATGTAACCTTACCAAACCAATCCTAACGTTAAACACTTTTAAGGCCATAAACTGATAATGTACCAATCTGAAATAAATTACTTGAAATAAACAAGAGAATAAATGTGTACTAAGAGAAAAATTACTTTGCAGTATCACATATCAGCTATGGACACTTATACTTTCCTTTGCATTAAAAAATATAACTTTTGGTAAATCCAAATGCCTTAACGCTCATGTCATACGTCAATCTTTTTAAACTATTTTATATACGCATGAATTTTATAAATAACCTTATTACTATTACTTCTAATTTTCTGATAATTTTATGTCAAACGTCAATAAAACAAAGTTTGGAAAATCTAAAAGTGCGTGACTCATAATTCTCACATCATCGTGAAAAAAATTAGAAAAAATTCTCAATAAACAATAGAAAATGTTTTTTTTAATTTTACTGTGTTATATTATGAAGATTTAATTTTTTATTGTTATTTGAAAAAACTTAACAAAATTATCTTAAAACGATCGGAAATCTACGTTAATATTACTTTAATTTTTATGTATTTGAACTCGGGCATTATCATAAAAAGTAGTCTATTTTACCTGACCCGTTAATAATTTTTTCTTATCAAGTTTAATTCGTTTTCAAAAAGTTTTTTATCTAGTCATGACCAGTATTTTAACTCAGCATTCACCAAATTTTGATGGTTCAGGTTACTCTATCACGTCCGGAGGTAAGATCTTATCATAACTATCAAAGGAATACATAAACCACAAAAGGAAAGGTAATGCCATTTTTTTTATAAATTTGACGTAGTAGATCTTTTTTTTTGCAGAAAAAAACTAAATAATTCGCAGATTTAGTTTACTAAACAGTGTGGCTGTTATATTGTACGCTTAAGATTGCGTGGACTGACTCTGACAGAGGGCAACGCTTGCGTATAGCTATTCCTCTGATCCGCCGGAGGCCCACGTCGCTCTATGTCTTGCCTCGACATACATTCCACAGATTATTGAAAAGGCAATATGAGGAATCAGAAGTTATACAAATTTCACATTTCATTCTGTCAATCTGTCAGTAATTATTTGGTTGACAATAGTTAACATTAGCAGTTTTGTGTGAACAATGTATACTTTTTTTTTGTTTAATTCTGCACTCCTCTATGTAAATTTTAATTATGCCAAATCCCATACACCTCAGTGCGCGGAATAACTTCATAAGAAATTACATGATAAGACTGAAAAAAGGCAGAAAATTAAAATGGTACCAGCTGATTATAGGGTCAATAAACGCGCAGACGCTTACACGCTGAACTCTTTAATCTAGCTCCGTACGAAAGAATGCATTAGGTATTACTGTATAACTTATACTTCGTTCCCTCTACCCTTCCCTTTCACACACGCGCTGACGCCGCTCGGTCGACTCGTGTCGCCTCGCTGTGATAGCGGCGGGCTGAGGGCCGCGCGTATATTGACCCCTTATCAGCTGATGTTAGGTATTTGAAATTTCACTGCTGGTTTTATGTTTAAGTATTTTCATGATTTTTTTAATGAAATTATCGTTTCATTTAGCTGTACTAACATGATAGCGCGTCAATAAAGCTAGTTAAACGTTTTAAAAAAATGATTTTTTTTCATCGGGATCGATTTTCTTTTAGTCCCAATATAAAAGGTATCGTTAGCACTATCGTCTGTCTTCGTTTTCGGGAGCGTTTCATAAACACCCGGTATACATATATATATATATATATTCAAACCTGGGTAATTGATAACTGGATCAGTGAGAAAACTCTATTAGTGAGAGTAATAACCAGGACCCGTCATTTTAAGCTCCCGAAACCTCTATTAGCGAGAAACAGAGTTTTTCCCTCATGGACCTCCGTAAGTGAAATTGCTACTTATCTATACCTCTAGCGACAGTCGAGCTTTATTTCTTTATATTATTTAGGAGGAACTATAGATACAATAAAAATACATACATACGTAAAAGATACACACATACAGTAACAAATGACAAAACAAATTACAAATTTAACATCTGCTATTTTATGACTTATTCTTAACTTTCTACTACTACTACTTACGACTACTAACTTTTTACTAGCTTGCCAGGCAGACGTTGTTCTGCCCTTTTTGACAACAATTTGTCATGTCCTATTAAAAATCTTTAAATTCGCAAAAAAAATTCTGGGTCACTCATGGGCAAAAAAATATATCCCTCAAGTTGGACCAAACTGCACACGGTGTGCGAATTTGATTAAAATCGGTTAAGTAGTTTAGGAGCCCATCGCGGATAAACAACGTGACACGTAATTTGTATTAAGATATATATATATATATATATATATATATATATATATATATATATATATATATATCTAATAGATCTAATATATATATATATATATATATCTAATAGATCTAATAGATAGATATATATATATATCTTCTAACTAATATATATCTTAATATAAATTACGTGTCACGTTGTTTGTCCGCGACGGACTCCTAAACTACTTAACCGATTTTAATCAAATTTGCACACTTTGTGCAGTTTGCTCCAATTTGAGGGATAGATTATTTGCCCATACCCACAATTTTTTTGCGAATTTAAGGATTTTAATAGGACATGACAAATGAATTGTCGTCGAAAAGGGCAGAACACACAATGAACACAGAACACAGAACAGTCAATCTGTCAGTAATTATTTGGTTGACAATAGTTAACATTAGCAGTTTTGTGAGAACAATGTATACTTTTTTTGTTTAATTCTGCACTCCTTCTCTATATAAATTCTAACTATGCCAAATCCCAAACACCTTAGTGCGCGCAATAACTTCATAAGAAATTACATGATAAGACTGAAAAAAAGGCAGCAGTGAGAATTAAAATGGTACCAGCTGATTATAGGGTCAATAAACGCGCGGACGCTGACACGCTGAACTCTTTAATTTAGCTCCGTACGAAAGAATGCATTAGGTATTACTGTATAACTTATACTTCGTTACGTTCGTACGTACAACTAAAGGGTTAAACGAGGTTTAACCCTTTAGTTGATTATGATAATAAACTTAAACCAGACGGCCCCTTAGTTTAACTCTAGTTTAAATTTATGGAGGATAACAAGTACTAGATTTGTTAAGGTTATAATTTGAAAAGTTTTATTACAAAAGGGGTTAAAAGTTAATCAAATGATTAATCAAATGATTGAGGTTAAAGTTTGTGCCACAGATTAGTTTTACTCCTGGATATGGCTACATCATATAATGACTAAGATTAGCTAGCGAAGTCATACAATGATTTTAAAGATCTTTATAAACATTTTTATAAAGATCTTTCGGTGTTAGAGAATACATTTCGGAGCGTGTGGACAGTATTATGATTGGATTCCTTGCTCTTATATACATCGTCGGACAACCAGACGCTGGGCAGTTCTTATTAATTTGTTCTGAACATTTCACACATTGAAATAAATGCTTTAACCAAGGTTAAATTGAAATATTTGCATTCAAGATGTGAAAAGAAATAAAAGTAAAGATATATTTTTTTCATGTCCGACAGATGGTGCTGTTTGCGAAGTTATTTCGGAAATTAACGTTTTAACAAACAAATATAGAATAGGAAGGTAATACCAGCACTTACAAAACACTTTTTGAAAGACAAAAATCTACGTCATAGTGTCAATAAATCCTTACTGCGGAAGACCTTGTGAGAGGAAGCGGCAAGAAACTTACAAGTAAAATATTTTCTCCCCACATTTAGCAGTACAATTTAATGTCTATAAATATATACATAATTAAAAAGAATTAAAGAAGCTAGTTTTGTTCAAGCATTCTTATATTTTAAGTAAACATAAATTTACGATATACTTATGAGGATATCATAAATAACACCTCTGAGGCAACTGTGAATAGACTTTCGTTAAGCTGTTATGATGGAATAATAATCAAGCCTTGATTTATAACAGTAAAATAATACAAATATAAAATATCTAGCCGATAGCCGCTCGTTGCGCTGGGTGCACGATATTTTATTGTGGAACCTAGATGTAAAATATTAAGATTTTTTTGAAATTGTGAAATTCAAATATGTTGCTCCATCAATTCAATCAAAATACTTTAGTGGTTCAACTACGATCTGAGAACAAACGCAATACACCTGGTCTATGAATAAATTATTGAGGATAATATCATCACCTAAAATTAACATCATCATTGTAGTGGATGAAGTTCTGTGATCTTTCCACCCGTAAGTATTGCAAAACTAAAATAAAGGAATTTTGGCAGAATCTAATTACATATCAATAACAGTAATAGAAGTTGCTAGAATCTTAATCTGTCAGCGTCAATCTGCCACCAAAACGTAAGGCGTAAAGAAGTGACGAACCCATTGCCCGCTGACATAACAATTAAGTGACAAAACACCTCTCATGTCATGCGCAGCCTTTAGGAGCTCTTCTTGATCTTGAAGATCCCTAAGTACCTCTTTTATTGATGTTATTGTTTCTCCAAGCTGTGTGGTAAGCATTAGCATCACAACCCACCAAAAGTTCGGCATTGTGTTTTCTGGCATACTCCACCACTCGCACTAACTCGATGGTAGGATCTGAGTTCTCTCCGGGAAGATAGGCTGAGCAAAAAATTACTCTGGCAACTGTACATCCCTAGAGATATACGAAGGCTGTTACCAGGTCGTCGTTGCAGTATTCTGGAACAGCTAAAATCTTTCTAGACTCTTACTAATAAATACTAATTCTTATTAATATCTTACCAGCAGCCGATAATTCTAGAACTTGGCTTATAATAGGCGGCAACCACGTGAAGGAAGAACTCCTCAGACTTGTACTGTGGATCATGATGACATGTACTATCGGCCGAAGCCACTCGCCAAACTGATCACCAGAAAGTAGAGTAGAATAAGTGTTAATCTAGTTATACTAGTATAGTAAAAATGTAATAATTAAGAGTATATTAGCCCCGCCCTTAAATCAGTGTCGGGTCTGGGTGACTTCCGTTGATTGATACTTAAAACATGAAGATAGTTAATAAAGAAACGCACATAGGGTCCCTAGTAAATAAATAATAAGTAATCCCCTCTTTGGAGGTCGCCAGGGCGCGTCTGGAGCTGGCGCTGGACGTGGCAGCATACAAGCCGCCAAGACCCAGCAGCAAAAGCACGACTTCCCCACATACCTTTAAGAAAGTGGAATTAGAAGCCAGTCGAGATCTTTGTGAGACAAATTCAATTATTTTTAGCGCCGCATTGGCAGTATGTCATATTATTGACGCCAAAATTTACGCGGTTAAACGCACTACTAGGTAAATAGCGTCATTAAACCTTGAAGTGTAATAATTGATGATCGTATCGCGAAGGCAAGGCCCATCGGCAGACTGATATGCTATTTAATAGTATCATATTTGCGGAAAACCATCATATTAAAGTTGTTAAAAATTACCTTACTTATATCCGCATGATAAATTAAAATAATTTGTCTTACCTAGTTTGAAGAACACGTCCCGCTCTCTGACTGCACTGTACGTGAATCCCCGTTATCAATAATCAACGTTATCGCTATGCGGTCAGCCACCGCAGTCTACTTCACCTGAGAATGCCTCGTGTAGAAGTGAACCACGCGTAGTATTATCGTCGATTGTGTGTCTTTCCAAGTGTAGTGGTGTTGGGAGTAATGCTGCTGGTATTAGTGGTAACGGTGATAGTGCACACAATTGAGGGAGGGCGGGAGGTACTCTTCAAATCAGGTAAGACATATCATTTTATTTCATTAAGCGGATATAAGAAGGGTAATTTTTATCAACTTTAAGACTGATATGTTATAGGTCAGGAAATAAAGGATTGTGCTTACCGTCAGTATGGCGTTTGCTGGGACAAATATCAGTTTATCCCAGTCAGATTCAATGCAAAAACTGACGGAGCGCAAGGATAAACCGAAGCAGAGAATTACTGCTTCGGGTAAGCAGTTTCGGCAATATCTCGAGAAGTTTTTTTTAAATTTATTTATGTACACACATCAAGATACAGAAGCAGTCTTATAGTAAGTTTGTACAAAGGTTCTACTTATTCCAAAATTTGCTGAAATATCTGCCAGTAGACCCATAATTATATTTAAATGGCAAACTTAGTGCATACATTACTACTACTAATTAATAAATAATATACAAAATGTTACGAACATTATATAAAATAAAACAATAAATAAAAATACCGTAGTTACATATGATATATAAACTAATACTAATATAAAAGAATAACATATATTAATTAACAGGATGCAAAGAAGTTATCTCTGAGACGTTTCTTAAATACTAATAAAGTTTCGGAATTTATTATATTAGACGGTAGTGAATTCCATAACTTTACTGCGTGAACTGAAAAGGATTGGGAGTAAAAACCGGAATTATAGACGGGAAAGTCAAGAAAGTTAACAAGGGATCTGCACGACTTATCCGGTGGATGGGTGAAGGAAAATCGGCTTCTAAGGTATGTGGGAGAAGAAGAGTTGTGCAAGATGTTATAGAGGAGACATAACAGTCGAGTGTTCCTTTGAAGTCGAATTGGGAGCCACTTGAGTTGCTTGCAAAACTGAGATATACGGCCAAATTTCTTGAGCCCAAATATAAAACGGATACACTGATTTTGCAAGCGATCAAGTTTATTAAGGAGCTCCTCTGTAGCATCCAAACAACAGGTAGCCGCATAATCAAGGAGAGGTAGGATAAGAGTAAGAACGAGTGATATTTTAGCTTTTAGAAGTAAGAAATTTTGTAGACATTTAAGTGAATGCATGGTAAAGTGGACCTTACGACGTACCTCGGCGATATGCGTGGTCCATGTTAAATGGTGATCAAATGTGACGCCTAAGTTTTTGACAGTATTGGTAAAGGGTATAGGAACGCCACTAAAACAAACAAGAGGTAGTGATGTAAATTCTAATTTATTACGCAAATGTTTGCTGCCTATTATGACGGCCTGAGATTTCATGAGATTAAATAATAGTCCGAAGGATGCCGACCATTCACAGATGCGGCTCAGATCCGCATTCATGGCTGTAATTGCATGATTTGAATCACCCACCGGAAAATGACGATATAGCTGTAAGTCATCCGCGTAGAGATGATAATTAGATGTAATAACACTCGTAATAGAGTTAATAAATATGGAAAATAAAAGAGGAGAAAGAACTCCACCCTGAGGTACACCCGTAGTGATATCAGACCAGTCGGAAAGAGTGTCATTAAGACGGACACAGTCTGAGCGACCACAAAGATACGAATCAAACGACGCGATGGCAGACGGGGAAATGTTTATAGATTTCAGGATCCGGAGAAGAATATCAAAGTCTACTGAGGAAAACACTGCTAAAGTCAAGCAAAACTAAAAGTGTGAGAGATTTGTTGTCCATGGCTCAGCGAATGTCATCGGTTACTTTAAGTTAAGCAGTGACAGTGCTGTGTCCACGATGAAAGCTCGACTGATAAGTGGAAAGCAAAGCGTTAGACGATAAGAAGAGAGAGAGTTGAGTATGAATGATGTGTTCCAGAACTTTAGAAAGAAATAGTCAACACCAACAGCATTTGAAGAGATAGCTAGGATGGATTTTTTGACATCTTCCTCCGTCACAAGGTAAAGATGAAAAGGGCAAACGTGCTGTTTCGGTATACCCGACAATGCCAGTAGTGTGTTTGTTTGATGTAAGGATCTAAAGTCATAGGAGGAGTAGCAAAGTGATTTTTTTAGATCATTTACTTTAAAGTTGAAGTAAAGAAAGTTGATACGGTTCAATCAAGAATCGTCACTTTCGGAGTGATTTGAAGAGGCTCTATAACTCATTGAAGCGACAAATGGTAAGGAAAACAGGCCTAGCACCAAATCAGGCCGACACTGTCGTATTCTGGTGCGGCCTGTGGTTAGAGCTCGTAAACCATAGCAAGTGGCGTGTTAGTGTGTGAATGTCACCCTGTAATCAAAACGCTGGATGATGTAGAAAAGTACTGTATACATTAATATTGGCCGAAAGAGTTTGTGGAGTGTCACGTTGTGATCACCTAATAGTTGCAAGAGTCTCTTGACAAAAAGCCTCTCCTGCCCCATCTGCGATGGAGCAGTGATTGACACTATACTCCGGATAAAACAATGGTCCGAAGAGCCAAGGGCGTCGGCTAAGACCTGATATCCGACCAGATAAAGGGTCAACAGAAGATCCAACCGCGAACAGATTTTAAACAGAAACCTGCAAATAAACACTCATGCTTGTCACCCAGAGGGGTAGGCAGAGACTACGGACTTCCATTTTACCTGATCTTGACAATCCTCTCTCGCCTCCTTTATATCCATTTATCAACGCATACATGCTCCTTGGTTAAGAGTACTCTTAACTTGGCCAATCTTTATTATGTTGCCAATTTGGTCGACAAACTTCTGTTTAGGAAAGAATGACAATGCAAATATACGATTCAGAAGTGAGCGTCAGACTCGGCAAAAAAACCTGTCGACTCTGTTACTCACTTCTGTAATAAATGTGCCCTACTAAGAATGAAGTGTCGAGGTTGGTTTTTTCGTTACCAACATAAGGTGTTGTTATTTCTAATACGAAACTAACATTGGCTTTTATTTTTTATATAGTGAAAGTTAATATTTATGTTTTTTAAAAATAACGCTTTTAAAAAATATTTTACCAGTAGTTAACAAAAGTTTGTTAAATTAAAAAAAGTATACAATAAATGATGAGATACACACATTATTTATACTTATAAAATTAAAATACAGAAGATATCCGTTTATCTTGGACCATGTATATTATAACCAGAATGTAACGAAACGTACTCGTACCTTGTAACAGAATAAAAAAGATGTTCGCGTCTCGGACTGAGTAGAGAAAAAGCTCGAGCTTATTTTTTAAGCATTATTACGTGGCATACTTTTTTTATCATGCAAGTGAATTCTGTTCCAATGAACAATAAACTTCTTTAATCTGAATTTTAGTAACAAACGAAATATTGGACGTATTTTATAAAGACCTAAATAAATTATGCAAATTAAGGCCGGAAAGGTGGCATGCATAGTAATAAAAATTACTCTATTATCTTTAAATCAAAATATATTTTAAACACAAAAATGCAAATAATAGATGAAAATATGTACATATTTTATGCTAACGGAACCAGACGTTACTTTGGGGTTGGTAGATATTGTTTATTTGATTAATGAAAATGTCGCTACATATATTGAACTAAACATGTATGCTGCGGGACAGCCTTCAAATTTCTTCATCGCTTGGTGTAGTAAATAAGCACGCGATGTCACTGATGGTAGAAACGTTGACAACACGATGCATATCGCATCGCCTGGATAAAGGGGACGCCCCCTTTACTATCATCTCTATAATACTAAGTACATATTACAGAAAAGTCCATTAAATCCATTCATCCGAAACTTTGGATTTTACACGCCATTACGTGCGTTATTCCAGCATGCTATGTTATATTCGCTGGCGCATCTCCAATATAATGTATAAGATCGTGTTCTAGTCGTTGGTAGCGGTCGAGATGGCGAGTATTGCATTCAACAAAGTTCGGCGGCGATCAAAAAGTGAACCGGAGTTAAAGGCTGAAATTCATTTAAAAAATGAATTTTCTCATGGAAATCGTCTGTTAAGAATTGCTACTATTTGTAAAACAATGAAGTTAGCTCCTCATATGTAATATGTGTGTGTATTTTGCTTATATGGAATTTAACTCCGGTCATCAAGAGACCGCCAAGTGAGTAGTAACTGCCGGACCTCCTCATAAAAACTAAATACCCGATGATATATTCTATACATATTATAAAAATAAAATATGTGTATTATCAAAATAACTGCCTCATACTGAAATGAGTTACTATGTCATGCTATTAAAATATGATTTTTTTAAAGCATTGGATGACATACGAGCACACGGTCCACCTGATGGTAAGTATCTGATTTTGCTCATAGACATTCACATTTATAAGGTTATATACCACATTTTTAAATTACTAACTAAGGATCAAAACGATCCTCTATTCGACAAGACTCGATTCCAGTAAAAAGGGTCACCGGTTCTCTACATTCACCATAGGATACAATGCTGCTATTTAACGCTGGTATTGTGTGAAAGCGTGGTTCTGCCACAGCCGAGTTCTGTGAAAGCGTGGTCCAGCCACATTCGAGCCGACTTATTCGTGCTTCTACGATAATATAGCTGTAGCGTGGTTCTACCGCGTAAAAACGTCGAAAAGGTACGTCACCGATTGGATAGAAATCCAGCGCGCTCAGCGAATCAGCTCGCGCAGGATCTAAACGTGGGCCACCGTAGTGTTCGTCCTATATTGAAAGAAAAGCTTAAGGTCAAACCATTGAAAAAAAAAACATTTCTCAGGAACTCACAGCTTTGCAACGTAGTAAACGATTAGAGCGATCAAAAGAGCTGATTCGCTTGCTCGAAAATGATCGTGTATGGTTGAAGGGACATGTCAGTGACCATGCGGACGAACTGCAAGTCACTCGACGTCAAGGAGCCGATCAAATTATGATCTGGGTGGCGGTGTCCGAAAAAGGCCGTTCACCGCTCGTTTTTCTCCTAAAGGGTCGCAACCAAGTCAAAATAAATCAGCAAACCCATCGAGACAAAGTCTTAATACCTGGGCTGATACCGTGCGCACGTAACACGTTCGGTTCTGAGCGTTGGACTTTCCAGTAAGACTCGGCACCATCGCATAGAGCAATTGGAATGCAAAATTGGTTGAAAGCGAACGTTCCAGTGCTGATCTACCGAGATATGTGGCCGTCGTCATCACCCGACTTGAATCCGCTAGACTTGTATTTGGGATGTTTTACAGGCCAAGGCTTGTGCTACAAAACACACGTCAGTGGAAGCGCTCAAAGCTAGTCTTACGCGAGAATGGAATTGTTTAAGTGATGACGATTCTTTTTGGATCACGCTTTTTATAATATAGAGGAATACATGAAATGTTTATTTTCTGACTTGCTTTGCATATAAAATAATGTAAATGTAAATGAGATGTATTTTAAATTGTAATTTCAATAATTTAACGAAATCTTATATAATTTGAATTGTAATTTTGACGTACCAATGTTATGCAATGTAACAAAATGGTCAATAAATAAATAAAAAATATTATTTATTTACTGACCATTTCTTTGGCAGGATTTGGCTGGATGAGATATTATATTGTGGGCTGGGATATCGTACAGTATCCACTTTTCATCACAAGTAATGATTCGATTTAAAATCCCATCATTTTTGTGTCGGTTGAGCAAAGTAACACAGCAGGTGGCGCGTGTTTGCAAGTTCGATTACTTTCCTAATTTGCTTCAAGTGGATTAATAAAGTTTTATTACTTACCGCAGGCTTCGGCAGCTATCTATGAAGTGCTTTGTGATGGATCCGCTTCCACAATAGCCTTTAATTCTTCATTTTCCACTTTGGTCTCCGGTCGTCCACGGGGTTGATTCTGAAGGTCGAAATTTCCAGAAGGAAAACGTTGAAACCAAAAATGTACCGTGCTTTCTTTTGCGACACCGCCGCCTTACACATCATTAATCCTTCGAGCTGATTCCGCAGCACTGGTGCCACGGTAGAACTCGTACTCGTAAATATACCTATATTTCTTGTTTTCCACTGAGCGGGAATAAGCGACGCCAAAGACAAAAATAATGAGGAAAATACAAATAAATGACTGTTTTCAAAACTGAAACGTACTAGCTAAATGAATTTATAAATTTGAATTTGGAATTCTTAACCTAAGAGGAGATATTTTCTTCAGATCTGATAAAAGCGACAGTAGCTTAATGGCAGGGCGCGGACCGCAAACTCAAAAAGGTCGTGGGTTTTTCGACTACTGGCGTGAACCACTTGTAACACAAGCAATTTAAGCTTACCACGAGTGGTTAAGGGGAATATTGGTAATGTTTATAGCATTGTTAATATTCTTTTCTAAAAAAAAAGTGGTCGGTACGACAAAACGCTAATTTCATGTGTAAGCACCCAATACATACGAGGGTGGATTGAAAAGTACTCGGCCTAACCAAGAAAATAAACACATACTAAATCAGTAATATTTTTATTTTTCTGCATAATCACCATCAAGTTCAATACACTTTTGCCACCTCCCCTTCCAAGCATTTAGACCGTTGAAAAAAAATGATTCTTCCTTAGAGTCAAAATATGCGTCTACAGCTGCTTTGACCTCGTCGTTTGTCGAAAATCTTTGACCTCCCAAGTGCTTGTGCCAGAGTGCTTGTCTGATGGTGCCAGATCAGGTGAATACGGCGGATGCGGTAACAGTTCAAAGCCACAGTTGTGAATTTCAGCCATTGACTGTACTGACGTGTGAACACGGGCGTTATCTTGATGAAACAGGACTTTTCTTCTGAGCATTCCTCGACGTTTACTTTTATTTCCTCTCGTAAACGACGTAGTAAGGTGCAGTATTAATCAGAGTTTATAGTCTGACCCCTTTCAAGATAATCAATCATAATCACACCTTTCGAGTCCCAGAATACTGAAGCCATCACCTTATTTGCCGACAAAATCGACTTAGCCTTTTTAGGGGGTGGTGAACCAGGTCTTCTCCACTGTTTTGATTGTTGTTTTGTTTCCGGTGTACAGTATCGTCCCATGTTTCGTCCATAGTAACAAAACGATTCAAAAAATCATCTGCATCGGCTTCAAATAACTCCAAACAGTCGCGTGAAATAGTCAATCGCGTCCTTTTTTGTTCAACTGAAAGCGGTCGCGGAACCCACCTCGCAGACACCTTGTGGAAACCCAACTCGTTGACAATGATGTTCTGAATTCATTCATAAGAGATGCCTATAATCTCGGCTATCTCTCTAATTTTTAATCTGCGGTCTCCCATTATTAAATCAAGTACTTTTTTAATATTTTCGTCAGTAGTTGACGTCGAAGGCCTTCCAGAGCGGGGTTCATCTTTCACACTCTCTCTACCACGCTTAAATTGTGCTATCAATTTTTTGACGGATGAATATGACAGAGCACAATCGCCTAATGTACTGACCATGTCATCATGGATGGCTTTTGATGATAGTCCCTTCTTATGGAGGTACTTAATGACGGCACGCTGCTCGATTTGCTCCATTCGCGGAAATTATGTCCGATTACTTTGTTAATAAATTTATAAAATCACAACTAATTATCGCACACGTTTCGAACTTCACACAATGAACTAGTCTGAACTGAACTAAATAATGTGGGTAGATTTGATTTTTAGAATTGAATGGATCTGTGTTAGGCCGAGTACTTTTCAATCCACCTAGGTACCTACATATAAATAAAATAAAAGTGTCTTTATGTAATATTGAAATAACTAGCTACTATTGGTTATTGCTCAGAGGACTGTTTGTATGATTAAAAATATCCATTCTTAAAATTTCCTGTTTGCCTATCAGGGCTAATCTTCGTAGTGGCGGAACTGACTGTGATGAGACCTTACGAACAGAGAGGGAGAGAGAGAGAGCAATACCAGGACGGATCTAGGCTATATTTTATCCGAAAACTAGAAAACTCTTGGTCTTAGTTTGTATCAAATCTAAATAACCCTGTGGCATTATTTAGTTTAGATCTGTATATATCTTAATGTATTAATAGATATTATCCCGGCGAAACTGGGATGGATTGCTGGATTTGAATCAAAATACATACACGTACAAATAATTACGCTTTGAGGTGGTTTTTCACACTTTAAGATCAAGTGTAAAAAACCACGTTTTTTCGTGTATACAAAACATTAAATTCGAAATGTATGCGCCTACGAAACTGCATATTATAATCATTAATTATATTTTACGTATTTAATGTATTTAACATTATAAATAATAATTAAGTAATCATTTTTTTAGTCTTATTAAACATTAAAATTAACATAATAAAGGCAATTAAATTCACACAATGTGATAATTAACATCGTCAAAGACGACCTAAAATAATTAAGTCTTACAATGAAGACCCATTGTTATGAAGTAATTTTTTTGTCTCTTCTGTCAGGATACTGACCTCATTGAAGACCTTATGAAGCTATGCTGTTACAAAGATTTTTTTTAAATGCCTCCTTTTTTCATAACTCATTTGCTAGAATACTTAGGTATGTACAATTTACATAACTGTCGGATCCCTAGTAATAAACTTTTAGAGGATCTGAACAAGCCTCAGAATTAGAGAGAAGTCGAAAATGTTTAAAAATTGGTTCAAAGATAATCTTTTTCCCAAATAAAAGTTATAAAATGATAACAAATCCTTAGAGCCCCAAGCTGCTTCATGTGCACTAAATCCTCTTCTTGTTTATTAAAATCATAATTAATCTAGAATAGATGCCACATGTCAGTCCTACAAGAAAAACAAATAAGCATTGATATCGCTCTGGGCCACTGCTGCTTCACGACAACGCAAGACCACACACTGCACACCAAACAACTACTAAGTTAGATGAGCTACAATTGGAATGTCTGCGATATCCACCGTACTCAACGGAACTTATTCCAACAGATTAATTACCATTTTTTCCGGAATTTATACAATTTTTAAGAAGGAAAAAAAATTCAACGCCGATGCGGCAGTCCAAACCGCCTTCAAAGAGTTTATTGATTCTCGCCCCCATGCCATGTTTTTTTTAGTAAAAGGATCAATGAACTACCTATGAGATGACAAAAGTGCATAGACAACAACGGTGCATACTTTGATTAATTAAATATATTTTACAAAAAGAAATTGACTTTATATTCCTCCCGTACAAAACGCCAATTTCATATGTAAGGACCTATTATATAGAATGTGATATTATGGAGGGTATATGTTTCATTCATATTTGCTCAGTTTGGTTAAGAACAATAAAATACCTGAAATTTTTGTGGATTTAAGCTCATTCTGTCACATTAAAATCATTTATTTAAACACAGATTCATGACAATGCATGTAATTACTTTACCGTCTTTTCTTTTCAGCAATACGTGTTGGCTCCAAAAATAAATTAAAAAGACCGTGACTTTTTCCTGGTCAGCTCACAAAGTCCGGTTCGAAGCTGTTATGAAGCCGAACGGCTGGAATAAAAGTCAGGCCATGAACGCTCTCACACAAGGCCTGCGCGACCAGGCCTTAACTGTTCTGGAAGCGACTTATGAGCAGATCCTTGAGGCATTAGAGGCATAATATGGCGACGCTCACCTGGAACACGTCTTTCGTGCGCAGCTTAAAGATCGCGTGCAACGCATCGACGAAAACCTGCAACAATGGGCTCTTGAGGTGGAAAAGCTGGTGCGAAAAGCATACCAGTTTGTACCTGCGCTCATTGAAGGGAACCTGGTACAGACATTCATCGCTCGGGCACCACGAGACGCTCATACGGTAAGACGGTATACTAGTCACTCATTCTTCGATACAAACGTAGTCTAGCGATTATTCCACTGTTTGATGATGTACGTTTAAAATAAAATGATTTCAAAAATGATTTCAATTTGTCTCATCATTATCTAGCCCTTTATGGAAACAAAAAAGTAAAAAACGAATATGTTTAAAAGTTATGAGCGTCGAAAATTCCAAATTTCAACACTAATTTTAACAAATTTTTGGGCGGAAATAAATACCATAACAAGAACGAAAATTGCAAAACAGTTACCATACTGGAATAGACTAGTTATTCAAAAATGCAAATAATTTTATTTTGAACAGATACATTCAATAGATTTTTCGTGATATCCAGATTCCCAAACGTCTGTTTATAAAATTTCGCGCGCTCGTTTTTGTTATAAAACATCTTGCCTTTCGCTACAAATTGCATCCCTGATCAGTGGATGGACAGATGCGGGGGGGGGGGGGGGGGCAGCGTGCACCCACACATGTTTACTAGGTTAGCCGCTGCTATCTGTGTTTTATTTATAAAAATTGCTTCCTTTTGTTCGTGTCCACCGCTGAAGCCGGGCCGAACATAGCTGCTAAAATGTACCCATAAGTTTGTTGAAGCACATTTAGTTAAAATTGAAAACAGGTAGGTAGGTACATAATAATGAACTTTCGATACAAGTAGTACATTAGGTACTTAACTACTTTAATTTGCTAACTAACGAAAACAAGCACGATTATCGAAAATCTTAAAATTATCTAATCATTTAATTACAATAGCTAATTTTGGATTTTCGATAATCGTGCTCACTTATAGGAATCTAATATCCTAATATACCTAAACCAATTTATGTAACTACAAAAGAATCTAAGAAGGGCAGTCAGTGATAAATAAAATTAATTTGTTAAGTAAGATATTTTTAAAAACATTTTAACACGACAAATACATGAAACTGAGATGAAGCACCCAATCTGCCGAAACAAACTAAGGAGTTCAGTCCAGGTATTATATTGGTCGTGTCATACGAGAACCAGGCAGGTGTCTAATATGGTCCTTTGAAGAAAGAACCATACAGATGTGAGTGGACAACTAAATACTTTTTAGAATTCCGTTCCCAACAGGACCATTACAAAGCCTCCGCTGTCCGTGTGTCTGTCTGTCAGCGAGCTGTATCTCATGATCCGTAATAGGTAGATGGTTGTAATTTTTACGGAACGTGTATTTCTGTTGCCGCTGTAACAACAAATAGTGAAAATAAATTAGAAATTAAAGGGTTTCCTACTAGAAAAAGAAAAGTGTATTTTTGACTTTTTTGATCGATAATAATATGTATATGGTACGGAAATACGGTACGGTAATCTTGTACGATGGTACGGAAGCTCGGAAGTCCGATTCGCACTTGGCAAATATTTGTTTATATTTAAACTTACCTCAGACCTACTCATATTTTTATATATAGTTTCTAAGTCGGCGTTTTCCACTAGGAACGAATAAAAAAGTTTTGAAAATATTTGCGAAAGATGCACACTTCCGACACTCACATCACAAGCTTGCCTCGGCTGGGCTCCGCTCGGCCACCCGAAACTACTCGTTACTTTGTGACGTGAAGTAGTAATATATACATTCGTTCCTAGATGCCTACTACTAAAGAAAATAGTAGTAGCTTTTCTATGGTATTATAGTATATTTTGGATTGGATTTAATTTCTTACAGAATAATACGAACTATATAAAAATTAAGGAGCGCATCAACCTACGTCAGATATTGGGTTATGAATACAGATAAGTACACATAGGATTTAGTTTCTAAGTTGTAGTGTTGTGTGTGTGTTTATAGCCTTCATTGTCAATAGCATAAATAGGCCAAGCCTCCTAACCTACAAACGTTTCGTAACGAATCTCTTTCTACAATCGGGTCTATTATTTGTTTGAACTGACCACCTGACATCTGATCTGACATCACTGAACGAGTGTTCAGTGATGTCCCATACAGTGTTTAGTTTTCAACTAGTGTTATCTATCATAATATAAATCAAAATTTGAAGCTATTGCATAGCTTCTATCACGGGCCTTGAGCGCGGGGACCGAATCCAGAAATTTATTCCGCCGTAACGAAAAAACCTCACGCTCCCCACTCCGACGGGCACGGAGGTGTGGCTTGAAGGCCGTGCATTGTCTAACGTTGTTTCCATAGATTACTGACTATATAGTCGTTTCTTTTCGGCAGTCTTCGACACGGTGTTTGTGTATAAAGTGTTTTGAATATGAATGAACAAAGTGCATTTATTATTAATGAAGAAAGTCATGAAATAATAGTGAAAGAAAATGAGTGAGTACTCTATATACATACATTTTATTATTATCACAAATGCAGTACTAATTTTGAATTGAAAATATAATACTGCTATAAAGATAAACTAAATTTTTGATATTAAAATGAGCGATATTAAAAGTAGCCCTCTTTATATACACACAAACACACGCACGCGTTTAGTTTAAATTCTCAATATATATATATATATATATATATATATATATATATATATATATATATATATATATATATATATATATATATATATATATATATACATATATATATATTAGAGATGGGCCGAAATTCGGTACAAGAAAAATAATACCTACTCGCACCTATTTTAACAGAAATATAAGGTGCTTCTAAACTACAATATGCCATGGCTGCACCTGGTGGTTCTACTCATGATACTGTACCACTTTCCCCAAGGAACCCATAGTCAATTCTCAAAAAAAATTGCACTTTGTATGGAAATCGGTCAGCTGATTGGCCAAGTCTCCATACAAACAACCGTGGCATATATTTTAGAAGCACCTAAAAACTAAGAACTAAACTAAAAACATTAGATACTGTAAAATAAAAGATATTATTTTTACTCACTCATGGTCAATTATTTATTTATTTATTTCGGAACATTGTGAATGTAAACCTTATATTAAATCAGTTCCTATCTTATCAGTAATCTTAATCTTAGTTCTTAACCTTAATCTTAGTTAATTAGTTATTAATCTTAGAAATCTCTGCCTAATTAATAATTAGCCATATTACAAAAATGAAATAAACTTTGTAATTTCCTAGTAAACATCTGGATAGGAGTCCGTAAATTAAATAAAAAATTAATGTTTTTGATTCAACATTCATTAACCTCAAATATTTTTCATTACAATTAAAGGGTATTTGTTTTCAACAATCATATTAAACCAACTGTTCTTATCTATCTAGTCATATTTAAAATTTACCAGAGTCAGGTTATGGTGCAAAAACACCAAAGATCTTATCAAGCCTTATCTGGCAGAAGTTTGTTACGTTTTTTTTTCGTAGGTATATGTTTCCTGCGGTGTGCGGGCGGGGTATTTGAAGTAAATGCGTAAACAAGTCACGACGCGTCGCTCTCGAGAAAGCGTGCGAAAATGAACCGAAGTGAAATTTGTCATCTATGAGAGTGAATTTTATCTGTGTACTCTGTAACAAATAACTATATAGAAAAAAAGTGTGAAAATGACATTTCGCCATTTTTGTTTGTGTACTGGTTAGGAACTCGATCAAAAATTTGATAATTTTTCTGTTTTTATACGTTATTTCTAATGTTATTTTACATAAAATTAATTGTGAAGATATTTTCTTTAGGAAATATGTATCATTACGACGATTCAAAAACGTTTACATATAATAATTTACCTCGAAATTCACTATACGCGATTATCGTTTATTGATTATATGTTGTTTAAAAAATATTCTTATCAGTTTTTTGTGTTAAATGGATGCTAAATATAAAAGAATGCTTCAGTATTGATAGCAATTTATTAACGAAATGTCTGTTGAGATGTGTCTAGAAATTATTAATACTTATTGTTATTTATTTATTAAAATAATAAATAAATAAAAATAAGTATACATTTATGTATATTGAGTACTAGTTGTTCCCCGCGATCTCGCCCGCGTGGAATATGGATTTCATGGATTTTAATTTTTTTGCGCGGAACCCTAATTCTTTTTCTAAAACAAAAGTAGTTCAAGTTATTCCTTATATCATCAGCTATCTGCCAGTGAAAGTCCCGTCAAAATAGATCCAGCTGTTTCGAAGATTAGCTGGAACAAACAGACAGACAGACAGACAGACCGACAGACAGATAAAAATTTTAAAAATTGTGTTTTTGTTACTAGTACTTTCATATGCATTTAATAAAAAGCTGTTGTTTTAACATTACAAACAGACACTTTAATTTTATTTATTTGTAGATATAGATATAAGATATTATTCATATTGGTGTCATTTTAAAGGGAATGTACTATTGTGAGGGAAAGCCTCACATCGACGGTGAGCTGAAGTGCGGGTTGTTCGAAATTGGAGAGGAAATGTAAGGGTGTGCACTTACTTTGAATGCAGATGAGCGGATGATAAATGAATGGTGCTGGGTGGCTGGCACGCTTCTGAGCTGGTTATGCCGTTAAATGTATACACGTGCAACTAAAGTCTTATATCATTGTCACTGTCACTTTCACTTTAATGTTTAATTGTTCGTAATGATTATCACTTAGATATATTAGATACCGGCCGGCAATATATACGTAATTAATGCGAGCCGATGAGCTGAAGGTCGCGGACGCACTTTCTTACACCTTTTTTCGAACGAGGGCGGCGCGTGACTCCCTTCCGGGGTTGCAACTGACGCGATACTGCTCTCGCGCCGAATCAATGAATGAGAGAGAGAAAGCGAATCAGGGAATCAATCGTCGCGCGCGAGTGGCGCGAACAACTATTATAATAATAAAATAATTGTCTCCAGTAAATATTACACTTTTCTTGTAAAACTCGAAATAAAAAATAAATACGATTTATTTTTATATTCCCATATGCTTTATTATTTTCATCCTTTATTTTTTATTTGACCAATTTTCTTTTAATAAAATTAAATTCTGAATTCGTTGAGCTTTTTGAGAATATTTTTATTTGAATGTTAGGTAGGTACCTATATTAGTTTTTCAGTAGTAATCGTTTTTGTTGCGACAGTCTCGCGCGGTCGTAAAAAAAAGTTACTGCGCGGACAGGTGGGACGAGAATCACTTGGGCGGCGCTTGAAGGCCGTGCATTGTCTAACGTCGTTTCTTTTCGGCAGTCTTCGACACGAGTTTGTGTGCGTGCAACTAAACGTATTGTACGACTCTACGAAGCTCACACGAATCGAGACGAGCTGCTCCGAAATCGGACGAATACATAAGCAGCTGTTTATGAGAAAGTATATAGGTGTAAAGTATATAGGTATTTATGTACAACAGTGAATAACTGTACTTGTAAAATTTGTGTATAAAGTGTTTTGAATATGAATGAACAAAGTGCATTTATTATTTATTTATTTGATAAAAGAAAAAAATTTGTTTTCTTATCGGTCACCACGCTCAAAAAGTGTAACTTGAATTATTATCAAAGAAAAAGAAATACTGCATAAATAAAATAAATAAATAATTATAATTGCATAAGTTGATACAAAATGCTATGCAATAGCTTTACCGCGGCAGTCCCCGAGTACCACACGTCTTTTTTTATTTATATCTCGCTAATTGTGTCTGTACTGTGAATTTGATTTATAATCGATCTCTAAATTGTAGTTTTCTTCTAATTACTTGCCTTGGTCTAGAGGTGTTCTTTGGAATTCTGTAAGGAAGTCTGTGTTACCATTTTTATTGAGAGTTATGTCCCTTTAGTGGGTACAGGCGTGATATTATATTGTGTGATTGCGTAAAGAATGCATAGATACGCGATAGCAGCAATCGCGGTTGATTTGCTGTCATTTATTGAAGAGTTCCCCCGTTTATCCAAGATCCTATCATCAGATCCTGAGCTGACCATCATCGATTACCGTGGGATCATCTGGAAAATATATCCTTTTAAACAAAAAATAATTTTCCAAATGGTTTCAGGTATCTTCGAGAAATCTGGGAACAGAATATACATAAACAAAAACCAACGAATTGAGAACCACCTCCTTTTTTCGAAGTCGGTTAAAAAGTAGGTAAAACAAATCAACGAAATTATTATACAATTAAGACATCTACTTAATTTCACATAAGAACTTTCAAAATAACAGCTAAATTCGGCTCTTAATAAATATGTTTCATGCAGCAGATCGTAAGTTCTAATAACACCAATTTGTTTCCTCTCTCTTTTCTATTTTTAAAATACGTTACCCCCACAGTAGTATTTTCTCCTGTATCGTGGATTCAGTTTACAAACATAAATTGCACAAGGACAAACATCCAGACGCGAAACAACTATTTGTAGGCCATACAAATAGGGGATTCGAATCCGCGGCCCCCAGCGCAGCCACTCATTGCTAAGCCACTGCACCACGGAGCTCTCAATTGCTGTTTGAGTTTATGTTGTCATTCAAACATGAGTCGCATATTTAGGTACGCGATGACGCCGTCGTGCATTGCGTCACTCATGAGTGCGTATGTGTGTGCGCACTAGCTTCTTACTGCTCATCACATGCCTTGGCCAATGCACTGGAGGCGGAAATCGTGCGGCAGGATCTTCGTTCCCATCGCGTCAGGGAGGTTGCGGCAGATACAGTTGACGACCTCAATAAAGGATACAGCCCTAGGTGCTATTGCTGTGGGAAATAGGCCATCTTAGATCCAGCTGCCCTAAGCGAACTGTAGAAAAGGAAGGTGATCGATCTCGAGAGGGTAGTGCGGTTAACAGCACCGCCCAGCGCAACAGGGAAACTGGCGGGTGCTGGCTAATGTTACAAGAGCCCCAAGGATTTCGATCTCACAAAGCCACGATGGGAACAGCCTAATCATCAAGGGCGGGATCAATGAAATGCCGTGTAAACTGACTATAGACACTGGAGCCTCTCGCACGGTTGTCAGTTCCCAACTCATAAGACAGTTCCTTGGGAACTCCATTACAGGTTAGAGCATTTTTGGGTTTGTGCTCCTATTATCGGCGATTTGTGAAGAACTTTGCAGATATAGCCAAACCTCTGCACAAGCTAACCGAGGAGAAGTGACATTCCAAGAGCTCAAGGTCCGTCTTTGCAAAACACCTATTTTGGGTTACCCTGATACAGGCAAGGAATTTATAGTTGACACAGACGCAAGTGATATAGGGCTCTGCGGTGTATTGTCTCAACGGGACGGTGATCGAGAGGTTGTGATAGCGTACTTCGGCAAGTCATTGTCAAAACCGGAATAGAACTATTGTGTCACAAGGCGCGAATTGTTAGATGTGGTAAAGTCGTTGCAGCGTTTTAGCTAATATCTTCTGAGGCGGAAATTTCACTTGCGAAATGACCTGACGATGAATGACGAAAGATTGATGAAAAGACCATGCTGCACTATAATGGCTATTGCAGTTCAAAAATCCAGAAGGACAAGTTGCGAGGGGGATTGAACTACTGCAAGAATACGACTTTGTGATCGAACATCGCAGCGAGAAATCTCATGGCAACGCAGATGCATTGTCAAGAAGACCTTGTCCTGAAAATTGTAAGCATTGCACTAGGCAAGAGGGTAAGAAATAGGTATCTGTGAGGATACTTGTGAGGATGCATTGTATCTGTATCTGTGAGGATGCATTGTCAAGAAGACCTTGTCCTGAAGGTTGTAAGCATTGTACTAGGCAAGAGGGTAAGGAAGTGGTATCTGGGAGGAAGGACAGATTACAACATGCACAGCAGGAAGATCTGGACATCAAGCCGATTTTGGAATGGATGAAGACCAGTGTTTCAAGCCCAAGTGGAGCGAGGTCTCAGCGATGAGTTCGACCACGAAAAGCTATTGGGCCCAATGGGACAACTTGATGCTTCAGGGTGGAGTTCTGTGCCGTAGATGGGAAAATGGTCGGGAGACAGCCGTCATTTGCAAATGGTTATCCCTAAAGCTAAAGTACCGGATGTTCTCCAGCTGTACCATAATGATTGTTCAGGAGGCCATCTGGGAGTTAAGCAAACTCTACTGAAGATCCGAGAACGGTTTTACTGGGTCCACTGTCGAAACGATGTCGAGGACTGGTGTCGCAAATGTACACGTTGTGCGGCTGTAAAGGGACTCAGACTCGTAGTAGAGGTGCATTGAAGTTGTACAATGTTGGTGCACCATGGGAGAGAATAGCCATTGACGTGGCGGGGCCGTTTCCGGAAAGTGAAATTGGTAACAAGTATTTCATGGTTGTGATGTATTACTTCACTAAGTGGCCAGAAGTTTTCGCCATTCCAAATCATGAAGTTTCAACAGTTGCAGATAAACTAGTTCATGAAGTTTGCAGTTGTTTTGGAGTAGCTTTAGAGATTCACAGCGACTAAGGAAGGAATTTTGAGTCTCGAATATTCCAGGAAACTTGGCGAGTTATGGGTACGCATAAAAAAGAACGACTTCTTATCACCCGCAATCTGATGGAATGGTAAAACGATTTCATCAGACATTGGAGAGTTACCTAGCAAAAGTCGTAGACAATCGGTAACGATATTGGGACAGAAACGGAAACAGAAACTTTTTTATTCAATGTAGATTATAACAATACTTATTGAAAGTCACTTTTTTCATTTACCACTGGTTCGAAAATAAAACCTCTGTCCTGGGAAGAACCAGCAAGAAACCCAGCGGGCAATAATAGCTTACAATAATGTTTACAATAAACAACACAAGACAAATTAGAAATAGTTTGGTAGCGATCACCCCTCCCAGGGGTTATTAACATCCATAAATTCCTTAATATTATAATGACTCGACTTGATTATTTACAGAATGAATATCACTTATTTTCGCAAAACTACTCTTATTTTTGTGTACGTACATTACATTTTCGTAAATGTATTGAGAGGCCAGAGTTAATTTATTAATTTCCTTAAATTTTTGTCTCAGTGACTCTTTCCGTTTTAAATTATATATTGCTCTAATAGCCCTCTTCTGTAAAATAAATATAATTTCAGTGTCAGTCGCGTGTCCCCATAGCTAAATACCATACGACATAATGCTATGGAAATAACTAAAGTAAACTATTCTAGCTATTTCAACACTGGTAAGAGTTCTAATTCTTTTCACAGCATATGCTGCAGAACTAAGTCTGCTAGCTACTTTTAATATATGGGGGAGACATTGAAGCTTTGCGTCCAGTGTGATTCCAAGAAAAATGATGGTATCAACAAGACTGAGTTGCCCCACATTTAAAATTACATTAGTATTGACATGTTTAACATTTGCAGTTACGTATTTCATACATTTAGTTTTAGTTTCATTGAAATGCAAATTATTAACATTAAACCAATTGACTAACTTTGCTATAGCATTATTTACTTCGTCGTAATTTAATAACTGTCGTTTTAATTTGAAAATTAATGAAGCATCATCAGCAAAAAATACTATATCATGGTTATTCCCTAATATGTAAGGTAAGTCATTAATATATACTAGAAATAGAAAAGGGCCGAGAATTGAGCCCTGAGGCACGCCCATTTGTACAATTGACCCGGAAGAACTCATACTATTAATGACAATTTTTTCCGTTCTGTCACTTAAATATGAAATAATTAATTTAACAGCATCGCTTCTTACACCGTAGTGTTGAAGTTTCCTGATTAATGTATCATGGTGAACACAATCGAAGGCTTTAGATATGTCACAGAATACACCCAAAGCATCCTGTGAATTCTCCCATGCATCAAATATATACTTAATCAGCTCAACACCATCAGTTGTCGAGCGACCCCTTGTGAAACCAAATTGATTTTTATGAAGTAAATTATTTATATTATAAAAATTTAACATTTGATCAAGAATAATTTTTTTAAAAATTTTACTAAGTATTGACAGTAAAGAAATAGGTCTAAAATTAGCGGGGTCCAATATACTACCAGATTTAAATAAAGGTATTTCTTTACTACGATTCATTAAATCGGGAAACACACCAGATTTAATACTAGTATTAAAAATAATAGATAGTTGAGGTGCGATCGCATCTATTATAGAAGCAATAATATTAACAGAAATCCCCCACAGATCGGCGGTTCTCTTAATATTAATAGTCTTAAAATATTTTACAATATCTTTTGATGACACTTTATGAAATGTAAAATTCTTCGTACACACATTTACATTTTGTTTAAGTAATGATTTGGCGACGGCAGTAGAAGAATTCAGTGACTTAGTGGTTAAGATCGGAATATCAGTAAAATATTTCTCAAAAACCATTGCAATGTCCTGATCTGATTTAGTTAATTTATTGTTAAAACTTAACTGGTAGTTTGAATTGCGAGAGTTGACCTTACCAGTTTCACTATTAATTATACTCCATGTCGTTTTAATTTTATTAGAAGCAGTCTTTATTTTGTTGCTCAAATACAGTGACTTGTCTAAGGAGCACACTCTTTTTTAATATTTTGGAATATTTTTTTAAATATTCCCTAAATTTGACGCTAGGATTATATGACCTTTCATTGTAAAGTTCATGTAACCTTTGTCTACTCTTATGGACTCCTACTGTCGCCCATTCATTAAATGCTTTGGGATTGTTCAAGGAGAATGTTTTAGAAGAAAAAGTTTTATTAAATTCATTGCAATTAAGCTTAAATAATGTTCCATACAAAAAATTTGGATTATTTTAGTATGAAAGTAATGGAGGTTTTTTTTTACTATGTTACTTCTAAACTTCTCCAAGCGATGTGCATTTACTGGAACAAACACTACTTTTTATCTATTTGCTTTTTGTGAACATAAGGTAATGAAACTAATTGTACACAGTGATCAGAGCTTAATTTTTGAATTATACATTTATTGAACGGCTTAACATTTGTAAAAATGTCATCTATACATGTTGCACTAGATTCAGCAATACGTGTTGGCTCCAAAAATAAATTAAAAAGACCGTGAGATATAAACAATGATCGAAATTTAATATTGGTGGAGGAAGCTTCTAGGAGATTGATATTAAAGTCTCCACATATTACAACAGATTTATTCCGGAATTTATCGCGTATATTTAACTTTTTTACCCTACGTTTCGAGAGCTTTTAAGCTTTTAAGCTTTAAGGACTTTTAGTCCTTCCCGTGACCATGGGTGCTGTAAAGCTCTCGAAACGTCGGGTAAAAAAGTTAAATATACGCGATAAATTCCGTTAAAACTAGTATTATTTCAATGTGTAGTGTTCGCGTAAATATAAGAAATCATTAGATTTATTCCGTTTATTAAGCTTAGTGAAAACTTCCTCCATAATTTTTTCGAAAGTATCATATAAAGAACATGGGGGTCTGTAAACGCTTACAACAATGAGGTGCTCAAACTCAACACATGCCATTTCTACAGTTCGCTAAACAGAGAGGCTCACAATATCTTTACGTTCTTTAAATGATAGTTATTTACTAGCTAAAATTAAGGAGCCACCTCTTAAAACCGTTTCTCTATTGAAAGAACTGACCACCTGGTGATTACTGAAGTTAAACATTAAATTATGAGCTTTTAACCAATGTTCAGTAATACATATAATATGAATATTGTTGCTATTTAAGAACAATTAAATTTCTAGTTCTTTGCCTATCATGCCTTGTATATTCTGATGCACCAGGTGTAAACAATTTTTATTATCAATTTCTGGAGTTATACAATTGCAACTATTCAGGATTTGTAAGCTACATTATAAATTATTTAAATTATTATAACTGCTAGAGATTACCTCTATTGTCTCTTTTTCTAATTTAAATTACTTGGAACGGATTCCAAATTACATGTCAAATCATAATGCTGCTCAATAGAAGCAGATGTCTGGTTAGCCAAGTCCTTGGCCGAGTTAATATATAAATAATAAGATAGCACATTTGCTATCTGTCTTAAATTATATTTGGATAGATGGATAAATTATTAATGTCTATTAAATT
Organism: Parnassius smintheus behrii; assembly: GCA_036936625.1. NCBI lineage: Eukaryota > Metazoa > Arthropoda > Insecta > Lepidoptera > Papilionidae > Parnassius > Parnassius smintheus. The sequence continues at coordinate 43,140,924 of JAUPFT010000001.1, read as the reverse complement.
AATTCGTTGGTATAATTGTTACAATTAAAATTACAAATTTAAATTATTATTACATGATAAATTATTCATTAAAAAATTTAAACCATATCTTATTTTATTCTCCTGTTGCCAGCCCTGTATGTAAGGCAATGTAAACCAGATTATTTTGTGTACATTTAAAGTATTGAGATAATCAATGTATTTTAATAATTGATTTTTGTTTACATTGCCTCTTCTCCCAACAAGAGAATTATTAATGTTCTATTAGGACAATACTTACTAGTTAAAACTTTATTCATTATATGACTAAAGGATGCTCCAGGCATACAATAATTACTAATCAGTTGTCCTTTTAAATTGTTATTTAACATCATGCCCAAATTTTTTCCTATGTCATCACAATATATAATAACTTTATGTTTTTTAATATTTAAACTACTTTTTAAGTTTTTATTCTTTGTTATGGCACCGTAATAGAGTGTTGGTGAACTAAGACAGTTACTATTTACACATATTGTCCCCGATGAACATGGTATGGAGCGTTGATTCTCACTCTGATCTTTTATTAAGGAGTCAAAGCGCTCCTCATTGTATTTACATGACTTTACCAGATCATTCATGGCCAATATGTGTTCTTTAATCTCAACCTGAGCCGATGCATATTTATTGGAGATAATTTGTAAGGAGTTTTTAAGCGACAAAACTTCTGAATTGAGACACTCTATTTCAGTCTCAGAACAGTTTTTCATATTTTCCACCTCAATTGAATATAATTTAAGTTTATTAATTAATTCATGCTTTTCCTTATATATATTTTTATATTTTTTGTATTAATTTATTTTTAATTAACTTTTGTACTTTCCTAATTATTAATTTTTATGTATTTCTGTAACTGTTTTCAACTGCATGTAATCCTTTCTGCTGTTCTTGATGTGACAACATCATCACCAGTCAAATCGATTGTTGTGGAGGGTTGCAATGTTTTTGAAGATTTAAATTCTTTGAGCTCATTGAACAGACTTTGAGTTTGGGCCACTTTCAATTCATCTAAGTATTGTTTTAATTGCAAAATCTGCTCATTAGCCTCACTTAACTGCAACTGCAATGCAGCAATTAATCTGAGGGATTCCTCATATTCTTTGCTGCATCGGTCAAACTCATCGACTGTTCCCTGACGCTGATTCCTTTCTTTTAAAACATTTGTGCCGTCTTTATGCAACTTAACCATATTACTTTTTAGTTGACTATTTTTGGCAATTATATTTATTATTTCCTTTTCGTTGTCATCCCTTTCTTTAAGTAACAGCTCACACTGCTCCTTTGACGCCTTAAGTTCTAGAAGCGCCATTTGAAGTTGGTTCTCCATTTGGCGCGTTTTGGCGTTGCGTGTATTCATTTTACTATTATGTGTAAATAGCAAAAGAAAACAAAGAAAGAAAACCGAAGAAACGGAGTAAGCTAATATCTAGATCTACTTACAGATTTCAAATTAAATTATCAGGTAAACAATTCAAATTGAAATCCGTAAATCTATCCGTATCTCCGTATCCGTAATCTAAAAAGGTAAATCTTAAAATATAAAAGGGATAACAAGAATTACAATAACTTACAGAAAGTTCAAACAATGTTCGTTACAGCTGTTACTTTTAGTTGAACCACAAAACACTATTTAATTAAAATACTTATGACTTTTATTCATTTTACAAACACAATTAAGTCTTATTTAACAACTGTAACTAGAAATTGAGGTGGATATTATCAATTTACAATATTTAATTTTGCTAAATAGTTGGGAGCTATTATTTTACAACTTGTCACTGGGGTTGCCACAGAGTAATCACAATCATAAAGGACAAGCACATAAAACCAATTTTGTAGTCATATCGAAGTGCTGTTCACGAAAGTACATCAGTGACACCAGCTTTCGCAAACTTTGGAAGAGAATTACGGCTGCCTGCAGACCTGATCACCGGGATACCACCTGATGCCACACGCAGTATAACCGATTATGCAACTGACTTGCAGAAGAAAATGAACGACATTTATGAGCAAGTCAGACAATAGGGCCAGCAAATGTGAAGATAAAAACCCGGTTTTACCGCAAAATGAACAACAAAAGGTTCGACGAAGGTTTACTAGTGTGGTTGCACAATCTGGTCCGCAGCAAAGGGAAATCTCCTAAGCTTCAGGCTAAATGGGACGGTCCGTACCTGATTGTGACCAGGATCAACGATATAACCTACCGGATACAGAAAAGCACAAGAGGTACTCCTAAGATCGTCCATGTGGATCGCCTGGCGCGTTATTATGGGGCCGATAATGCTCGGGACGAGCATGTCTTAGGAGGGGGCGGTTTTACGCGCTTAAGTTGCTGTCTGGTACCTGACACTAGCGCCATCTAGTGTCGGGGAACAGAGCGAGGAGGGCTTCCTAGAAAATGCCAATTTTGAACTTCCACCAACAGCGCCACTACACAACACACGAACAGAAGAATTAAGCTTTCTAGAAGGGTCCACTCTCGAACTTTCTGAACTTAGTCGGTCGGGACCGGTATTTGCTGGAACATTCTGGATGTTTCGGTGGAAAAGGCGTATTTAAAGCCCTTGCAAGCCGCGATCGGGGTAGTATTAAATTTGGCAATACAAGCGAAGCTTCGGAACGAAATAAAGTGAACTAAAAGTGATTAGTGTGATTAATTATTAGTGTTTTTTTAAGTTTTAATTGGTGTTTGGTAATTAAAGTGTTAATTTTGGTAATTCAATCGGCAGTTTTTAATTGTCACAAACCCTAAGCTAGTAACAATATTTTCATCTTCCATTATTCTTAAAATTTATTTGGAACTAACCCTGATGTTTTAATTAATAAAAGTAGAATCATTAAAATCGGTTCAGATAATTTCAACAAATTGGTGAACATAGTTAAAAAAATATGCTTCGAATATAGTAACTTCTTGATTTTGGAACTCGGTCGAAAATAAAATTAGAATAAATATATCGAAACCGGCAATTGGTGCACCCTATACTGTTTGCAGGACGGGTTTCTAACGACAGACTTAAATTTTGACAGAAAACACCTGATATAAATTCCATTAACCAGTGATCGTGCAGCATAACCAGAATGAAAATGCTTCCTAATCAACCCACAAGCAAAAGCGACTCCTTCAGGGAAAGTTTGTCCAGTGACTTACCTTTAATTCCGGATGTTAGGAATCTTTCTCTGCCCTGGAGTCTATCTTGTTAAGTGCCTTTCTCCTACCTATTTATGCCGCCAAACAACAGTGCATGCACTGCTGTGATTCGGTTTGAAGAGTATAAAAAGTCATATAATCACAGGATTTTTTATAGAAGAGAGGGAAAACAAGCATACAGCTCACAAGATGGTAAGTGGTGACTTTCGCCTATGAACAACTACACACCATGAAAGTTGCAGGTGCGTTGCCAGCCTTTTAAAAAGGATTAAGCTCGCTTCTTGAAGATCTTTAAGTCGTATCGGTCCGGAAAAATCACCGGTGGCAAAAGATTCCACAAAGTCGTAGGCGAGGAAGAAAACTCTTAGTAATTCACACACTAGTGAAATGCCAAGCAACCAGATGTTGTGCACAAATAACATTAAATTTATCGTGATGTGCGTTAGTGAAATTAATTCTGGAATTAAATCGATAAGTTCCTCAGAGTACTTTCCAAAGTAAATGCGAAAGATAATGCACATGGATGTAACGTCTCTTTGCAGTGCCAGTGAAACAAACCAATCGGAGAGAACGCGGTAGTCAATAATTCAACCTACTCTGCGCCTGGATGCTGTCAAGTGAAAAAAGCTAGCACTGGCGAGCCCGTACCATGTGAGACCAAATGTGCACTTTATAAAGTTGTAAGCTGTGTGCTGGCATCAAATATTGTCCTACTTTGATGAGTATGCCAAGTTTTTAAAGAAGCCAATTTGTCTTTCTCCTTCAGGTGACCACAAAACTGCACATTATTAGATAAATCGACGCCGAGGATTGCGATACTGGCTGAGGCAACAAGTGCCCTGAAACTAACGAAATACGACCAAAGGGTTCTGTTTAGCGGTAAACGCGCAAGCTTGTGTCTCCTGCGGATTGCACTGGACTACATTTAGTCGCTTTTAATCCGGGACTTTGTTCAACAAAGACTCTACTTTCGATACACGTTTGTACCAGTATTCACGAAGTTTTCCTGAGAAATGCTGACACGTTTTTTTTTTAATATAGAAGAGGGGGAAAACGAGCATGCGGCTCACCTGATGTTAAGTGACTACCGCCGCCCATGATCAACCGCAACACCAGAGGAATTGCAGGTCCGTTGCCGGCCTTTTAGAAAGGAGTAAGCTCTTTTCCGGTGGACCGCCAAGCATCCAGATGGTGTGGATAGTATCGGAACTTTTGCCGCGTAGTGCGTTCACGAAATTTGGCGGCTGTAATTAATCCAAACATTTCCTCAGAGCACTCCCCGTGGTATATGCGAAAGAAAATGCAAAGAGACGCAACATCTCTTCGCAGCGCCAGTGGATCGAGCCGATCGGAAAGCACTCAATGACTCTTTTGAAGGACCTAGAGGCGGAATTATACTTCTTTTTAGAGCGCTGGTGTTAACATCCCGGGAGGTTGATGCGTCAGCCCAGGCTTGGTAGCACTCCTGCTTATAATATGACGCTATTTAATAGGAGTGATTAAACCATGGCTGAGATTTGCCTCCATTGGGCACCATGGAGGAAGGAATAAAAAGTTCCATAACCTGAAGTACCACATCCGCGACAGAATCAGCAACAACGTTGGGATCGTCCGGCGAGAAGCAAACCCGCCCCCAAGGGTAGGATGCAAAGAAAGACCGCATCCCCTCCCAATCGGCTGACCTATAGTGCCAAACACGGCGGTAGCCTGCAGAATGTAACTGCGATTTCGGCGTGAGTGGCACCACAGTACGGACAAGACAATGGTCCGAGGAGCCTAAAGGGGTGTCGACGGAAATGTGATATCCGTCCGGGTGAGAGGTCAGCAGAAGGTCCAACAGGGAAGGTGCATGATCCTCCACATCTGGAATCCGCGTAGGTGAAGTAACCTGTTGTGTCAGACCATATGCCAAGGCAAAATCATGAACAGATCTCCCGCATGATCGGTTAAGCGTGAACCAAGCCATTCGGCGTGGTGGGCGTTAAAGTCGCCGCGGATCACGATCTCTGCGGAGGGATCTGCTGTAGCAACGAATCTGTAGCCATTTGGATGTGGTCGAAGAGTCAGTCTGTTTCGGCATTACCGCTATGGGACCTATAGAGGCACAATTAGACGTGCGGATGGTCGTTGTTGACTACGCGTAGCCAAAGGATGGACAGGTCCGAACCTTCAAGTCTGCCAAGGCGTGGAGAATAGATGTCCTCTCTGCCGTAAACGCAAACTCCAGCCCGAGGCACAAATGAGTGTTCCAGTTTGTACCCCGGGTAGGAGATATACGAGACATCAGCCGAAGAGGACACCTGCGTCTTGGTCAGAAAGAGCAGAGCCGGCCTCGCCGTCTCGAGATGGTAGTGGACGGCGTTCAGGATAGAAGTCCCCTGATATTGCAGAAATTCACGGATAACGTGTCAGGGGTCGTCTTGATTTTGTTTCTCCGTTTGCCCCGAGCAGTTGTAGTCTTGAGCGGAATTTCGCTCCTGCCCCAGAATACGTGGGGAAGCCTGAGCACCCACGCTCAGGATTGGAGTAACTTGGTCGTGGATGCTCAGCGAGGGTTTCTCCAGGGGTGCTGGTACTCTTCTGGGGTAGAACTACACTTGATTCCGCTATCATGTTAAAGGGGGGGATTTGGGCCTTATTACCTTTGTTACCTTATTTATGCAATTATTAGGAGTGACTTTGCTTCCAATAAGCACCACAAATGATGACGATGGCTCAAAGGTTTAATTCCCTTAGTTACCATATCAGCGACAGAATCAACAACAACGTTATTCGTCACAACATCATCGATCATTCGGCGAGACGCAAACCCTACTCCATGGGTAAGATGCAAAAAAAGGTCATATCCTAATTTAATCAGCTGACAAAATATGGCGGCAACCTGCAGAATACAATCTTCATGGGTTTGTGAAAGGTCCCGTACTCCGAATAAGACAATAGTCCGAAGAGCCAAGAGGGGCTTCGACGAAGACCTTTATTCCGTCCAGATCAAAAGTCAGCAGAAGGTCCAACAGCGAAGGCGCATTCTCCATTGGATCGGGGACCCGTGTAGGTGAAGTAACCAGTTATGTCAAATCACATGCCAAGACAAGGTCATAAGCAGATCTACCCGCATAATCAGTGTAACGGGAGCCAAATTGTTCGGCTAGGTGGGCGTTATATTCACCGAGGATAACGATCTTTGCGGGTAGGATCAGTTACAGCAAGAGTCTGCAGCCATTTGGATGTGATTGGTGAGTTAGTCTATGTCGTAGTTACCGCTATGGGATCTATAGAGGCACCTTGAGACGCGGGAATGGTAATCGATGTCTACATGTAGCCGAGGCGTCGAAAACATTTGTCTTTTCTGACGTACATGCAACTTCCAGCCCGAAGCACAATGAAGTGTTCTATTTTATACCCCAGGTATGAGAGACACGAAGTATATGCCGGAGAGGACAACTGTGTCTCGGTCATAAGGAACAAGGCTGGTTTTGAAATCTTCAGATGGTGGTGGACGGCGTTAAATTTCGAAAGAAGTCTCCTGATGTTGCTGAAATTCAAGGATAGCTTGGCATGGGTCGCCTTATTGCTTTGACCAGTTTATTGCAACGAGCAGGTTTAGTCGTAAGTGGGATTTCGCCCCTTCCCCAGAATACGCAGGGTAGCCTGAGCATTCATGCTAAGGACGGGTAGGGTATCTTGCGCGTGGATGCTCATCGAGGGATTCTCCGTCACCAGGAGAGTTGGTACACTTCTGAGGAAGTGTTTTATTGAACAACGCTACTATGTTAAGCCGGGGGCCTTGGCCTCCAGCCACTTGCACTTACCAGAAGAAATACAAAAGTAAGCTTCTATTTCACGCTGGTTTGTGTGGTACTGGTTCATGCCGACCCATTCGTGCGTGACTCTACCACTGTTAACCTTTTTAACAAAAAGTCTGTGAGGCATTCCTTCTACCTACTAGTCTGTGGCCGTGAAAGAAAAGGGGAGATCTCCCGCCGTCAAGGTGTTCTGCCCGGGGAGCGGCCAACACTCCGATGGATACTTCGGAGATGTTCTATATATTATGTTTATGGTTTGGAATGTTGATAGCGTGATTTAGGCTTCGGTGTATTTCGCTTGTGGTGCGACGACAGCGCCGCCACAAGTCCTTACAGGTGACAACGCATTTGTATTTTTTTATTTGAAGTTGTTTTAAATGTGTCCATGGACTGAAGTAGCCACTTCACTAATATCAAATGGATTGTCAGCTTGTTTTTCATTTCAGTTAAATAAAAAAAATGTTAAAAACGTTTACCGTATCCAGTAGTTTTAAAAAAGGGAGCAATCCTATGTCAAAACTTGCATAAGCGGCCAGAAATTTTTACTTAAGCTACAATAATAATATGTAACATTTGGCGTCCTTTCAAGCATTTACGCAAAATTCTGCGACAATAGCAAAAATTTTATGCCTATTGCGGCTTTTAATATCACATATACGTATTAGCAAATAGACTTAACACAAAAGCTCTTAGAAGATATTACTCGCGGAACTTCTTATTTCATAAACAATTTATCATATTATTTAATAAAAATAATTTAAGAAGTAAGCGACTACTTCAAATAACAAATTATAAATTAAATAATTTTATATTCTGAAGTCGGTGCTTAGACATAGTGAATAAATTTAATATAACATATAAATTAATATATAAATTAAAGCCCGACTTCTAAATGTGAAATTATTTTATTCCTTTTAGGTCTCCTTCACTTGAAATCAACAAAAATATAAAATAATTTGGTGGTCGCGTTGGCTTAAGTATCAATTAAACATATCAGTGTGGCGGCGCTGTCGTCACGCCGCAAGCGAAACACACCGAAGCCTAGGCGGGAGATCTTCCCTTTTCCTTCACGGCCACAGTGGTGACCCCGACGTGATCTTAACACGCAACCAACAACCTTCGGAAACTTCAAGCTTGATCATCGTCATAAAATACCTCACCCATTCGCTCCCGAGCAGATATTGTCTGCAGTCTTCATATACTGCAAGCCATCTAGCTTCACAAGGTTCATCGCAGCACTGGAATAATAATGCTTCCTGTTCCTTCAAGCTACTCTCTGCGCTATAAAGTGTTCGGCACGGCTCTGTGCCTTACTGCTCGCCTCTGCTACACGGCACTCTCGCAGACTACTTACTTCCTTCCGAAAAGGCTTTCCGTATGTTTCGCTTGCGGCGCGACGACAACGTCGCCACATCACTCCCCTGCTCACACCGGAGGTCGATAGTGCAGCCTCGTTGCCGACGAATGTGCAAGTGCCAGGAGATTGCCTTGTAGTCTGCGGTGAGTCGAGAAGAAGGCAAGTAATCTGCGAGACTGATCAGCATGAATGTGTGGCCCCTATAGTTTAAGAGCCTGCATTATTTCCGTTTATGTTGACGTCTTAAGGGTAGGTGAATAAGGGAAAGCTTAGAAGACTACATTGCCATCAGAAAATGTTTTCTAAACATCTCTTACTTGCTAAGTGTCAAATAGAGCAGGAGTACGAGAGAGTACGAGTACTCCAGAGAGTACGTCAAAGGTACGAGACAAGCGAAGCGTTTTTGGCAAAACTTACCTGCAACGAAGGATAGGAATACAAGTATATAAAAATATAAGGAAACTGATGACGGTGATCATATGTCTATTTAGTTACTAATTATTTGCTGTTATGAATTTGATAAAGGTGATATTTCTTTGTTTCAAAACGACGATGATTATTTTTCATCTATTATATCCTATGAAGGTCCATTAATGTAGATATGCCTCCCCATATATTGGGAGATATTACTTACTCATAAGGGGAATATTTGCCAGAGTTGGCATGCTTGGCATGCAGCAGCGTGATTATGAGAGAGACGCTGCTATCCACCTCTTGGACGGTATGGGTTAGAGGATATTCTTACACCGCCATTGCACTTAAAATGAAACAGATACTAAATGTTTTAAAACGTGTGTTACTAGAAATATTCAAACGAAGTGATGAATTCTCGTTAGCAGAGCAATATTCTACTTTTAAAGAGAATATTTCAATATAACTAAAACTTGTACTTTAGCATTTCTGTGCAGTCTGCCCGCAAACGATACTATTTATCAACATTGGTTCCGATATAACGTCGGTGTTTCATTTTGATATTGTAGAGATTACGCTCCAGCAAGTCTTTATTCCCTTGACATTACATTTTATTACTTTTTTAAGCTTTATTATACTTTAAACTAGCTTTTGTCCGCGACTTCGTTCGCGTAGAAGAAAATGGTTCTAATAGGATTTTTAATTGGTCTTTTATTTTATTTATTTAAAAACTTACACGTAACACCTTAAGCTAAAGGGTACATAGGGCGGACTTAATGCCATGTGGCATTCTCCAGTCAACCCTGGGTGCCAAGGACAATTGTTGGCAATTGTTGGTGGTGCGACCATTATACGTAAATAAGTGCTTATACATTAAAATATACATATATGCAAATTACATACATACACATTACATTTAAATATACACACATATAGTATTAATATACGTACAATAATACATACATACATACATATAATATATATACATGCTTATAAACTTCGTAAATAAATATCCAAATGAATGATATACCTATATAATATAATGTTTGAATAATATGTAATGAAATAAATATTTGAAGTAAAAAAGAAGAAAAGAAAGACAAAAATTAAGGAAAAATAATGTTAATTAGTAGTTTCCTTCAGGTAATGTTCTCGGAGAAGAACTTTGAAAACTTTTTATTTGTGGCATTCTTAATATCGCTGGGGAGGGTGTTCCAAAGTTGTATAGCTTGTATCGTAAAAGACGACCTAAAAAAATTTGACTTATGCTGTGGAAACCTTAGTCTCAGACGGTTTGACTGTCGGGATGTTCGACCGTCGATCGGATGAAAAAAATGAAAATTATCCTTAAGATAAGAAGGTGACCTTGGATCGTTTAAAACTGAATAAAGTACAAGTAAAATTCTAGAGCATCGCCTTTGACGTATGGGTAGCCATTTAAGCTTTGAACGATAGGATGATAGTGGTCATACCTGCGTAAACCAAAAATAAACCTTATGGAATTAAGAAGGCGCTCCAACTTGTTTAGAAGATTTTGTGACAGATCTGGGTAACATACTTCGGCATATTCGATAACAGGTAGAATAAGGGAATGAACCAGCATAAGCTTGGTTTTGAAAGGTAGGAAATTTTTAAGACGATAAAGGGAACGCAAGGTAGCAACAACTTTACGACTAACTTCAGAGATCTGCAATTTCCAGGTCATAGTTTTATCCATGTACAGACCAAGATTTTTTATGGAATCACAATATGAAATCAAACTTCCATTATAAATTACAGGAGAGAGAATTCCATAATCAACCTTAGCCAATAATTGCGAACTTCCGAATATTATAACTTTGCATTTGGCAGGATTAACAGAAACGCCATATTTACATGACCATTCTCTTATGGCTTCCAGGTTATCATTTAGTTTGTGTATTACAAGGTAATTGGTCTTTTACGTTATTAATTTTGTTGTAACATGTAAATTATTATGCTAAAATGTTTGAATACTTACAAAATATATCAATCTTTATTGTAATGTTGGTAGGGATTTAAAGGTCAAATAAACATGAAAATAAAATTAAATTTTGTTATATTTTATGAACACGATGCTCGGTCTGATTTGATCTGGTGAAAGTGACCCGGGGCTATTATCTTTTTACAACGAAATCGAAATATTACACCTACCGCAGTATTTCTATGTAAACTGTGTGTGCTAGAATCACCAGGCTACTCTGTACGCTTACTCTGGAGCATGCCACATACAACTGACCGTGGGAGAAGCAGATTTCTCTCAAGTATACTCCCGCTACCTTAAGAGTTTGATTTTTCGAGTTTTATTTATGATTATGGCGAAGCAGACTTTGATAGGAAATTGCACATTCGAAGGGGTAATTCGATAATGTCAGGGAAATTCTAGCAATAAATACAGACTCTCCGCGCGAACAACCGGTCAGCATAGTTGCCTCGATTACATTGCATGTATTCACTACCAATCTAGCGCCATTATTAATAATAATAAGTAGGCGTAGGGAAGTGACGACCCCATCGCCCACTGACGTAACGGTTACGTGACAAAACCAATACGTGAGCGCTGTCAATCAGCACCTTGCCAAGAGGTGTTAGTGCCGTGCCTCAGCATAGGCTGAAGGTGCAAAGGCCCGCTTGTGCACATGGCCTCACCATGAAATGGCACCGGGTCTGGGCGTCTCCCGTTGAATAACGCCCGTTAAAATGGATGATGGAATACGATAGAACGCGCAAAGGGCCGCTGCCTGGGGGTCGCCGGGGCGCATCTGGAGCTGGCGCTGGACGTGACAGCTTGCGAACCACCAGCCGAGCGTGAGGTGATGATCGACCACCTAGTAGCCCCTCGCATCCATAATCCCCACCAGCAGGCTTGGTGATGGCAGGGTCTTCGCGGGCCCAGCAAACGGCACCCGCAACTGGTGGAATACGCCGCATGCGTTGAACAATCTCAATGAACAGCAACGCATTGCGGGCGTATTATAGGGCGATAGGGGGAGAAATTGGAGGTTTTGCGTATCGGGCAAGTATGCATCGACTTTTTGATGAGCTGGTGCCATCTGTAACCGTCACCGAGCAAAACCTGGCAGACCGAGTTCGGTATATCTTGCGCTCAAATATATTTGATGGCGCCGAACTCGAACGGCTACGACGTGAGACTGTTCCCTCATCAAATAAAAATGCTACGGCTGACGATGCGGTCCCACAAGTTGCAGAGCAACCCACACACGTGGATACCGCCGTGAATTCCCCAGTGGTGGCTGATTCAAATTATGATGGAACATTCGCCCAGGAACTAGAAATAGAGCAAATGAGAAGTACATTGGAAGAGGCGATTGTGGAAACGCGCAGTACGCCTCTCGAAAATCGACCGCGACTTCCCCGCATAGGCCTAAGTAAGCGAAATCAGGCTGTCGTGAGTGCTCTGAACCCAATGCTGGTGACCTATTTGGAAGCCAGCCGGGACCTTTGCGATACGGACTCAATTCTTTTAGGCGCCGCGCTGGCAGTCTGCCGTATCATAGGCGCCAATGTTTGCACGGTTGGATGCGCTACTGGCCAAAGTAGCGCTACCCCAGCACGGAGTAGAAGAATTGAGGAGCGTATCGCAAAGGCTAGAGCTCTCATCGGCAGACTGATATGCTTCAGATAAGGCAATAATAGGCCAAGAATTGTGCGCACTGTCAGGATGGCGTTTGCTGGGACAAATGTCAGTTTGCCCCAGCTGGATATAATGCAAAACTGACGGAGCGCATAGATGATCTGAAGCAAAGACTCGCTGCTTGGGGAAAGCGGATTCGGCGATATACCGAGAGGTCGACTGGGTTCAACCAGAATCGTCTCTTCCAGAGTGATCAGAAGAGGCGCTATGAATTATTGGAGCGACCAATGGCAAGTGGAACGAGCCCAGCTTCGAATCAGGCCGACACTGTAACATTCTGGCGCGGCCTGTGGTCAGAGCCCGTAAACCACAGCGAGGGCTCTTGGATGGAAGTTGTGGCGAGTCAGTGTGCGAGTATAACGCCCACGGACCCCGTCAGTATAACGCCGGATGACGTAACTGAGGCGGTCCGTAGGGCCCCGAACTGGAAAAGTCCGGGAATCGACGGGCTGCATCACTACTGGCTGAAGGGGTTTGTGGTGTGTCACACTGTGCTCGCCCAACAGTTCCAAGAGGCTCTCAACCAGAAGTCGCTCCCGAGCCTCTTCACTACTGGGATCACTCATTTGGTTCTTAAAGAACAGACAGATACCACAGACCCGAGCAAATACCGCCCCATCACGTGTCTACCGACCATATACAAGACCCTAACATCCATTTCGAGCGCGAGAATCACTTGTCACCTGGACTCAAATCAGGTGATGTCGCGCGCTCAAAATGGATGTCGGGGCGGTGTTCGCCGAACCTAGGAACCACTTCTCATTGACGCGGTCATTGGCAAAGTGGTGAAACGCAACCGTCGGAACTTCTCCGCTGCCTGGATAAACTACAGAAAGGCATTCGACTCGGTACCCTATACATGGCTGAGGAGGGTCCTCGAGCTGTACAAGATTGACTGTACAGTTAGAGACTTCCTCGAGCAGTGTACGGGGCAGTGGAGTACGATTCTTTGTCATCTTGGTGAGCGGATGATGGCTGCGGAAAGCCACATAAGGTGTACGGGCTGCAGCACGTACATTTTTGTGGCGTCGGCAGTTTACGCTATAACGCTACAATAATGCATTTTGAGTCAGTGCGCTAATTGAGCCCAGCAATACGGGTATAAGGATAAAAAAGGGTATCTTCCAGGGCGATTGTCTGAGTCCAATCTGGTTTTGCCTCTCTTTGAACCCTCTCAGTACTTTACTGAAGGACTCCGGGAGTGGTTTTCAGCTTCGGAAAGGAGGTGCAAAAGTAACCCACCTTTTATATATGGATGACCTCAAGTTATTCGCCTCCAGTCGCTCCCATCTTGTGGAATTGCTAAACATCACTTGTGAATTTAGCAATTCTATTGGAATGGAGCTGGGGACGGATAAGAGTGCTGTCCTCCTTGTTGAAAGGGGAAGGGTTGCTAACTCTGAAGACATAGACTTATCTATGCCCATCAGTTTAAGGACCCTTTCCGAGGCTGAAACATACCGATACCTGGGTGTGTCACAGAACATCGGTATCGATGAGGCCGATATGAAACAGTCAGTTTGTGACGTGTTTTATGCACGCTTGACCAAAGTGCTCAACAGCCTTTTGTCTGGTGTGAATAAGCCTGTCCTCATGTATACCTTTGGCATACTCAGGTGGACTCAGACTGAACTTAACACCCTGGATTGAAAAGTCCCCACTACTATGACGTCCCATAGGATGCATCATCCGAGATCGTCGGTAATGAGGCTGTACTTGCCGCGAAAGCATGGTGGGCATGGCTTTTTGAGCGTGCTCACCACCCATAATCGTGAAGTGTGCAGCCTCCGTAATTACCAGGCGGTCCCATAATGAACCGGCCTGATATATTTCAACGTGTGTTGCATTAAATAGTACGTTTATCGTGCACTTAATATAAGAAACATGCATCGACATGAAATGCTTAGTCTTAGTTTAACAGGCATTTGAATAACGAGAGTCCCGTATTTTTTCAAAATGTCGAAAACTGAGTATCGAAGTGTCATAAAGTTTCTGTTTAAAGAAGGTTTATCCCCTGCCCAAATAAAAGAACGATTATACTCTTCATACGGCGTGTATAAGGAGTCTGCCCCCTCCTATAGCACAGTGAAAAATTGGGTGAAAGAGTTTCGCCTCGGGAGAGAAACCGTCGAAGACTTTGGCCACGACGGTCGACCTGTGGAAGTGCTCACTCCCGAAACGATTGCTCTTATCGAAGAGGAGGTTCTGAGTGACCGCCGTTTGAAGATTAGAGAAATTGCAGCAAGGCTTGGGCTCTCTAAGAGTACCGTTCATCGCGCGATCCATGAACATCTTCACATGAAAAAGTGAGTGCAAGATGGGTACCGAAACTTCTTTCAGCGGTACAGAGACAGGAAAGAGTGCGCTGCGCTTCGGAGTTTTTGGATCTTTGTGGCGAAAATCCAAAGACTGTGATCGAGCGGCTAGTGACTGGTGATGAAACTATAATCTTGTATTATGATCCACAAAGCAAGCGCGAGTCAATGGAATGGCGTTATAAGGGTGAAAAGCCCCCTAGAAAGGCAAAGGTGCAACAATCGACTAAAAAACTGATGTGCACAATATTTTGGGATTTTCAAGGCATTTTGATGGTGGATTTTAAAGAACGTAATACAGTCGTGAACGGCGAATATTATGCTTCTTTAATATATAAATTACGAGACAAGATAAAGGAAAAACGAAGAGGTAAGCTGTCTAAAGGTGTCCTGTTGCTCCATGACAACGCCCCCGTTCATACCGTTGGTGTTTCGAAGGATGCAGTTCGTCAATGCGAGTTCACAGAAGTTCAACATCCACCTTACAGTCCAGACATGGCCCCGTCCGACTATTATTTATTTCCAAATTTAAAGCGGGACTTAGGAGGAAGAAAATTTTCAAGCGATGAAGAGTTGCAGGCGGCCGTCTTCAGTCATTTTGAGGATAAAAAATGTGATTATTTTTATAAAGGTTTAGAGATGTTGATTCACAGATGTCAGAAGTATTTTAGTATTCATGGTGATTATATTGAAAAATAAAATTGGTTTCGTTTCAATTCCTTCATTGGTTCATAGTTAGGCCAATTCATTACCGACCGCCTACGTACTTTCTGGTGAGATCGGATGATCCATTCTATAAGGACGTCATTTTTTGTGATAAAGGACTTACCCCTCTATCCTTAGCCAACGAGCAATGGCAAGACCCTGCAGTGCAGAGCATTTCCGACCTCCACGGGAGCTCCACGGGAGGTTCTACAAAGCTTTACATGAGCCTTTCGTAGACACAGTAGCCTACCTCCAATGGCTACGCTTTGGTGACCTCTTCGGGGAAACCGAGGGTTTTGTCTGTGCAATACAGGATCAAGTTATTAACACCAACAACTATCGGAGATACATCCTAAAGAATGGCACCGTCGACATCTGTCGAGCTTGTCGCCATCCCGGTAAGTCACTTAGGCATGTCATCTCCGGTTGTTCGGCGCTTTCTAACTGTGAGTACTTGCACAGGCACAACCTAGTAGCCAGTTTCAATTCTTCACCAGGAGCTCGCTCTGAAATACGGTCTCTTGGATCGGAAACTGCCGTATTACAAGTACTTGCCGGAAGCCGTGCTCCTCTCACGCCAGGCTCTACTGGGACCGAACCATCATCACGGACAGGACTATTTTTGCGAATAAGCCTGATATTGTGTTGATGGACCGGGCACAGTCAAGGATATTTTTGGTCGATATTACCATTCCGTACGACGAGAACCTCGTGAAAGCCGAAACAGATAAACGAACAAAATATCTGGACCTGGCTCACGAGGTGACCGACATGTGGGGCGGTCTGCCGACTTAAATTATTCCTGTAGTCTTTTCTGCAAACGGGCTGATCCCAGTCAGCTTCTCGGGTCATCTGAGGCGGCTGGGACTCCGTGACAGACCGCTCCAGGCTCAAATGCAGAAGGCGGTGCTCCTCGATACTGCCCGCATCGTCCGCCGGTTTCTCTCACTTTCCCCCTAACCCTCGGCCGTTTGCTCTCCCCTGCCGAGAGCCTCCATCTGGTTGGGCTTTTATTTATTTATGTATTATTTATTTATTTGTGCTGGTATACGAAATATCATCATCATCATCATTACAGCCCTTCACAAGTCCACTGCTGAACATAGGCCTCCCCCAAGTAATGCCACAAAGCACGGTCCTGAACCACCTGCATCCATCGACTTCCTGCATATCTTACCAGGCTGTCACTCCATCTAGTGGGGGTCGCCCTACACTACGCCTACCGGTATGAGGCTGCCACTCGAGAACCTTTCTTCCCCATCGGTTATCGGTTCTTTGAGCTATATGGCCGGCCCATTGCCACTTCAGCTTACTAATCCGTTGGGCTATGTCGGTCACTTTGGTTTTACTGCGGATATCCTCATTTCTGAGTCTATCACACAGAGAAATTCCGAGCATAGCCCTCTCCATAGCTCGCTGAGCGACCTTGAGCGTCCTCATACGGCCAGCAGTGAAGGACCACGTCTCAGATCCGTAAGTCATCACTGGCAACACGCACTGGTTGTACAACCTAGTTTTTAGAGATTGAGGTATACCTGACGAGAAGATATGTTGTAATTTCCCGAACGCTGCCCAGCCGGGTTGAATCCGTCGATTGACCTCTCGGTCGAAGTTGGACTTACCTAGTCGGACTATTTGTCCCAGGTAAACGTACTCGTCAACAACTTCGAGCATAGTTCTCCCAACAACTACCGGCATAGGTGTGACATGGACATTAAACATGATCTTTGTTTTGTCCATGTTCATCTTAAGACCTATCTGTTCGGAGGCACTATTGAGGTCATTGAGCATAGTGCTTAAGTCCTCCAGCGATTCTGCCATAAGGACTATATCGTCGGCAAATCGAAGGTGAGTGATGTACTCGCCATTGATGTTAATACCGTATCCTTTCCAGTCTAGTAGCTTGAAAACGTCTTCCAAAGCAGCGGTGAAGAGTTTCGGGGATAGCTGCCCATAGAACCTCTCAATCTCACTCAAAATCTCAGGTGTCCTGGAAACGATGCTGCCACACTCAGTCTTCAGCTTTGACAGTTGGCTTTTACGGGCAGACAGATCTCTGGCAAAGACTTTGGAGCCCTGGTTCCGCTCGATCGCTTCTTTAATACGAGCAGTATTAAAATTGCGTAAGTCTCGCCGCATGTATTTGGAGATCTGTCTGTTCAGTTGCCTGTATGCTGTCAAATCTGTTGACGATTGCAGCCTCATCTCCCGTCTAACAGCCATGAGATTAAGAGTGTTATCGGAGAGTTTTTGTGTTCTTTTGCGGCGGGTCTTGCAGAACTTAGCTCCGACCGCATGGACAGTTTCCACGAGCTTGTCATTCATATCGTCCACTGCATTGCAATCTTGTAGGCACTGAAAGCGGTTGTGTAACTCGAGCTGAAAGTTTTCGGGATCCTGGATTAGAGCACGATGGGGACGGAGCGTTGACCTCATTAGACGAGACCTTTCCAACTTAACGTTTAGGTTCAGTCTGCCTCTAACCATTCGGTGATCGCTGCCAGTTTTCATCCTTGCGATCACTGAGACATCACTGAACAGTTGGCGTCTGGTCGTCATAATGAAGTCAATCTCATTTTCTGTCAAACCGTCGGGGCTCGACCAGGTCCACTTCCTGTGGGGCCGCTTCTGGAGGAAAGAGTTCATCATAAAGAGTCCCTCTTTCTCCATAAAGTCGGGCAGCTGCTGGCCCCTTCGGTTCCGTTGCCCTACTCCAAATTTCCCTAACTTCAGCTCACCGCTTTCTCTTGTGCCTAGTTTTGCGTTAACGTCTCCCATCAACACCGTGTAGTGGGTTTTGGAGGAATGCATGGCTTTGGAAATATCCTCATACATTTCCTCCACCTCCTCAACGGGATGTGCCGAGGTTGGTGCATAAACCTGTATGACCTTCAGCGAATACCGTTTGGTGATTCTGAGTATTAGGTATGCGACCCTCGTCGACACACTCCCAATCTTTACAACGTTGTTGACGAGAGACCTGTGGACGATAAATCCGACACCTCCTTGGGACAGATGGTCGCCCTCCCGGTGATAGAACAAGTTGCCGGATTCGAGAATCACCGTGTCCTCCCCCTCTCTTCGGACCTCGGATAATCCTATAATACTCCAGCGCAACTTGTCTGTCCGTTCTTCCAGCTCCAGGATCTTCTCGTCAGTCCTCAGTGTGCGTGCGTTAAATGTTGCCAGGTCGAGTCGTCGTACGAAATATATATTTATGTATATTTATCATTTCCTTTTATATATTTATTCAACTAAACCAGATGAGAATACACTACTAATACCCCATGATAATAATAATAAAAACTACTAAAAAGTAAATAATAAAAAGGCGTAGGGAAGTGATGACCCCATCGCCCGCCGACGTAACGGTTATGTGACAAAACTGCTACGTCAGCGCAGTCAGTCAGCACCCTGCCAAGAGGTGTTAGTGCCGTGCCTCGACAAAAATTGAAGGTGTAGAACACCGCACACCCGCTTGTGCAGATGACCTCACCATGAAACGGCGCCGGGCATGGGCGTCTCCCGTTAAGTGACGCCCATATACAAGGGTGATGGAAAATAGAAGGACGCAAAGGGCCGCCGCTTGGAGGTCACCAGGACGCTGGACGTCAAAGCATGCGAACCTTCAGCTGAGCGCGAGGTACTGCACGACCATCCAGAAGCCTCTCGCATCCATCATCCCCACCAGCTGACTTGATGTCGGCAGTGTCTTCACGGGTACAGCAATCGGCACTTACCACTGGTTGAGCACGCCGGATGCGTTGGACAATGCATATGAATATCGACACATTGCGGGCGTATTTTAGGGCGAAAAGGAGATAAATTGGAGGTTTTGCCTATCGGGAAAGAATGCACCGACTTTTAGCTGACCTGGAGCCATCTATAACCGTCACCGGGCAAAACTGAGCAGAACGAGTTCGGTATATCTTGCGCTCAAAAATATATGAACGCCGAACACAAACTGGAATGAGAGCAAATGAGGAGTACATTGGAAGAGGCGATTGTGGAAACGCGCAGTATGCCTCTCGAAAATTGACCGCGACTTTCCCGCATAACCCTAAGTAAGCGGAATCGGACTGTTGTGAGGGCCAATGCTGGTGACCTACTTGGAAGCCAGCCGGGACCTTTGCGAGACGGACTTGATTCTTTTTGGCACCGCACTGTCAGTCTGCCGCATTATAGGCGCCAAACTTTCCACGTCTGGACGCGCTACTGGACAAAATAGCGCTATCCCAGCCAGGAGAATAAGAATTGAAGAACGTATCCCAAAGGCTGGGATCCTCATCAGCAGACTGAAACTGAAACTGACCTCTAAGCCTATTTATGGAAATGGCGGAGCTTAGGTCTTGTCGTGTAACACAATCTGCAAAGTCTATTATGCACACCGGGTTAGTTTGCTGGTCCGTTAAGGGTCACGCTCATTCGAGGCGTGGTATAAGATCCACGAAGGCTTATGTTTATATTTTTGTAAATCTGACCACTTGCGTTGTGCTTAGGATTTGTCGGTGATCTGAGCACAGCGAGCTTCATAGGTGCATTTAAAAGGTTCCTTTCTCGCCGTGGCCCTGTATGTAAAATGTACTCGGATAGTGGTACGAACTAAGTCAGCGCAAAACGTATTTTATCGAAATTATATGAATTTCTAACCTCTAAATATTATAACACGGAGTTCGCTCACATCTTAGCCAAGAACCGCATCGAGTGGTCGTCGTCCCCGCCGCGAGTCATTTTAGGGGGAATTGGGAGACTAATATTGAGAGTCTAAAGAGCCATTTTTACCGAGTAATTGGAGATCAAATTTTGTCTTTCGAAGAATTAAGCACTGTACTTGTGCAAATCGAGTGCGTCATGAATAGCCGCGCCCTTTGTCGTACATTGTCAAGTGTCCTCTCGGAGCCACTAGTTCTAACTCCAGCGCATTTTTTGATGTAACGCATTTAAAACATCTGCCCACCATAGACATAGACGCGGACAAACTTAATGTTCCTTCACTCCATAACCTATTAGACGGCTGGTGCAGTCATTTTGAAAACGCTGGAAGACGAAATTTTTGCATACGTTGCAGTCTCGGCAGAAATGCAATACAACAACTAAACCTTTAACGGTCGGGACGGTGGTTGTGCTCACAGAGAAAATACGCCGCCTCTTCATTGGCCATTAGAGATTATCGAATAGGTTTTTCCCGGATCCGACGGACTAGAGTACTAGAGTAGCTCACGTTAGAACCACGACTGGGTCATATATGCGTCTCGTTATCCATCTATGCCCTTTGTCCAATCAATAGTTTCGAATTGCCTTCTAGGTTAGATTAGTAGTTTAAATTAGGTTTAGGCTTAGCGTTAGTTAGTTTTGAAGGGGACCCTTCAAGCCGGGGAGGATGGTTGCTCGGAAAAAGAATCGGGTGCTCTCACATTTTGTTCGGTTGGCCATTCCTCACGCACTGAAGGGGGGGGGGGGGGGGGTTCTAGCAATTGACGCGATTTTCGGCCCGTTAAAACGCGCCCCGCCGAGATGGATGTGGTAAAATTTTTGACCCATATATGGACGCGCACTGTCACTGCTCGTCCTTCTTGAATAGTAGTTAAAGAGAACCGATAGTTGTGTCCGCACCTCTATGGCAGTCGTGCCACAGAACAATCGTGAAGTAACCGCCACGCATAGTGCGAGTTATCGTCGCGCATCGCTCTTCCAGCGCACCACAAGACCAGGAGCGTCGTCTACGAGGCCGCAAGGAACCCCATCCCCGTTAGTGCTTCCCTTTAATTGAACCGTTTTTTATTTCCTTGTCGCATTTCTCTTCCTTAGCGGTTCAAGTGGAAACTCCTTCGAGACACTGGAAAAACAGTAGATTTTGGAATAGCGAGTGCATCGTCTAAGGCTGCCGCGTGCAACGTCGGCAATCTTGATTTTGTTGTAAGAAGCCACACATACAGTCCACATAGTAACATCTCGCAAAATAAGGTCAAGGCTTGACCTGAGAATCGAACTCGAGACCCCCATCGCCGAAAACATTTCTGGTCATTGGCCCCACCATTATTCTGGTTCCTTCGAGCAGGATTCGAGGGGACACTCTGTGGCTCAACCATGAATAACAGCGTGTATTTGTTTGTTTTTATGGCACTTTTGCGAAAAACCAGATTTCACTAAGGTAAAAAGAAATATAAATAGTAGACATTAAATCAAGTAAAAACAATATTGTGATGGAATTATTACATTTGACTAACTACAAGTTGTTTGATCTATTTTTTACACTTATGTCATTTAAGGTAAAAAAATTACTTGCATATTAAGTATAGAGGCATTAAAAGATGGGCAACATAATCTTTTCGATAACAACTAAAGATAAAAGCTGCGGTCTTTAATTATGACAAATATTTCTATAAGGTAATTACGGTGGAGGTTTATGTTCAGCAGCGGACTTTTGATAGGCTGTAAAGGTGACGATAACCCAGTGGTAAATAGCTATTTTTTAGCAGCACAAATATCAGACCAAAATTAAACAGATCCATAGTGTTCAGTCAATCAATGGGTTTATAGAAAATCTTACTGATAGGCATACTTCAGGCAGGCGATCATTTCCAAGCTGTTAAGGTAACACCTGGTGTGATAGGAATAGTATGTAAAAATGTTAGTGATGACGCTATTCTATCTAATATCAATAAGAAAATGCTATGGAACATACTGAACCATTCACACAAACAATGCACTCAGGGAATTCTGCGATATGCCTATTTAGTGTTGTGGAATTTCAGCGGCTGCTAATACTTATATTAAATATATATTCAAAAATAAAATATTAAGGATTTATTGCTAATATGAAGCTTGATTTGTCTAATACGAATCGAAGCAGTAAAATGACGTGAGGTACATAAGTTTTATCATTACAAGTTTTTGAAAGTACACCTTGAAACATTATGGGGAAGAAACATAATTTTGAAGGCAGATGGGTCTCATTATTGCTCTTCAAGAAGTTAAATGAGCGGTGACTAATGAACGTGATTGACTAAGAAGTTTTTAATAAAATAACTTATAAAATATATTATTAAAATATATAATAAAAATAATAAATTATCGGAAGCAAGGAATGTTCTAGGAAATAAAATAGATAACGCATATAGCATACTCGCATACTCGTATAATACAACAGAGAAACAAAAAAAAGAAACCATTTTAATCTTAACTATATATTTCATCTTTATTACAGCCATTAAAGTTCTTTGTAAAACATAAAACTCCCCCACTATTTTTTTATAGTTGCTTTGCTTGGTAATCGGGTTGACAACCACGGTTTTTTTATTTTCTAGATGTTACTAGAAAGACGTTGAAGCTCATATCTTGTTTGTCTGTGTGATGGGATATTCTTTATCACCACTTCACGGATATTTCTTAGTTGGCTATTTATTTTGATTAACTATATTCGCAATTTGGTTTCCATTTAGTTTTAAGTCACTAGTTTAATTTAGACAACGCAAAGTTCGTGACACTGCTTTTCAGTGAAGAAATTCATCATATTAGCTAAAAGTAATGGGTGTTATGAAACGACTGGGGTGCATTTTTGGGCCACTCCAAATCAACAAACAATTAATTGTTTGTTGATTCGTTATATTAATATAACGAATGTTATCCGTACCATGAATAAATCGAACTTAGCATTAAAAAGATAACATTAGCCTGCACACATTTACACTTAGCCATTATTTAATATGTGTGAAGGAAAATAGAAGAAATGATTCAATTATAATATTTAGTCTCCTTATTTTCTGTTACGGGCACTGAATTAGTAGACTAAAATAATGATTTGTGTTTTAGTATACACTGGGTGTTTACTTACTGCTTAAAATGTATTCGTTTATTGGCAACTTGTTTATTAAGGTGATTAAAAGTTTTTGGCAATAAGTATTTGTTACTATACCTGTTCGTTTAATCAATATTTTCGTTAAATCAAAGACAGATAAACGAATTTCAGCGAAGGAGTTCAAAATCAGACCCGTCCTTTTCGTTTATTTAGTCGAGTGGTTACAATAGTATTCAATTTTTACTTTTTCATATTTTCTGGTTCTGAAATCAAAATCCATTTGAGTATTACGAGATTTTGCTATCGAGGCTTTAAATAGCTGAAGCCCGCAACCTTAACAACTATTTTAATTTTATGAACGGTTAGGTTGAAAGTAGAAACTATGTCAAATGGGTCACAATGGAGACAAATATTTAAAGATCTTTGAACACTAGTACCATTTAGAACATGGGGATCTTATGAATATACATACAGGTTTGATGTTTTTATGTTTTTAATTACTAATACATTTCATTATTTGATCTATATAATATATATGTTTTCAGAGTAACAACTCGAAAATGGTCCTCAAATTTTCTTGAAGTCTTGTCTGCTTTTTTTGCCTTAATTTTTCTGGAGTGAAGTCAGAACTAAAATAGCTGGGTCTTTTTGACGTTTTAAACTATAAGTTCCCAAAGTGGTCCAGCGTGACCCCCAGGGGTTAACAGGAGACAACACGGGGGTCCACATAGATGTGAAAAGAAAACAGGGGTTCAAAAGTTGTAAGGGGTGGTACACGAAAAATTTTCTGGTTTTCATAACAAAGAACAAAATATTAGCTTGGATTTGCCGATCAACGTAGGCAGATAGCATCATTCACTAGGTAGGTACTCAAAAATATTCGAGACTCAGTTTAAACACAGACTTGAATAGAACAATAGATAATAGTACAAATGTCGAGACATGCAAAGTACCGACCGTGCGCCCGCTCGTCCAGGATGCTTGTTTAGACCTGCAAAGGGAGGAAATGCGACTTGCGCTGTACTTGAAATCTACATTAGTTAGTATTAAATACGAATGCCAAGAACAAAACGTCTTGCGCCCTCCTTTCTGCCATTGCGCCCTCCTTTCTGCCAAGGAGGGTCGCATCAGTCTACGGCTTAAAGATCTCTCGTCAGATCAGTAAGCCAAATCCAAAAGGTGGAGTTTGGTGGGTAAAAAAGTCAAAACTCTCCACATAACCACGCAGCTGGCTGCGTCGTATGCTACGAGCATTCTCCACCTCCCTCCCTCGTTATCGGCGGGTTGCTCTAAATTGCTTCGGGCGCAAAAAAAAAAGCAAAACTTTACTCATTTGTTTCCGGGATTTTGAACATAAAATTATGACTGTGAGTGAATTGATGTCAGTGTTTGCAGTGCCGGAAAAAGTAAGTGTCTGCTTATTTGTTATAATAGGTCCTTACAACATATGAAATTGGCGTTTTGTACGGGAGGAATATAAAGTCATTTTTTTTGTAAAATATATTTAATTAATCAGTATGCACCGTTGTGATCTATGCACTTTTGCCATCTCATAGGTAGTTCATCGATTCCTTTACTGAAATACCATGGGGGTGAGAATTATTAGAAAGAAAGAAAGAAAGAAAAAACATTTATTCACGGTCTAATCACAATAGATACAAAACAAAGCAAGAAATTGGAATTAAACAGAAAATAAAACAATATTTCCCTAAATTAACAAAAATGTAAAAATAATATAAAATGAGTCTGTGTAGCAGCATAAGACCGTGAAATGGACAGGACTCAGTAAAATCGAGATACAGAAACACGAATTGCTCTGATCCCGACACTGGTTTTCAGTCCGGCCCGCACTCCGACGTAACTCGGACGGCTGCCTCAATGCACATGCTATAATGCGACGCGGAATATATAAAAAAAATATATGTTTTTAAATTTTATTCCCATAAATAGTGAATATCATTAGTCTAATGAAGGTAAGTACAAAATAGAATTAGCGTTTTCCTTCTAAATATATCAATTTTATTTATTAAGAATGCGGAATAAACATTGGCTAAAGAATAAAGGTAAGAAAATGATTGTCAGAAAAAGTAAATTTATTATACAAATATTTAATATTAAATAAAATAGTTTTATATATTATATAAAGTGAAAATTAAAAATATCTACATAATTTATGGGACTGAGATTACTGACGTGTTGAAAGAACTTAACCTCCTACCAGTTTATTTTATAGATCGGTATTTTTTTGTTCCGAAAGTAAGTGTAACCTGTATTTGATTTTAAACCAACTAATTGTTTTCAGGTCACGCAGTGGAGGCGGGAGGTTATTCCAACATTTAGTGGCATTATATTTAAAACTACCTCTGAAAGCGGCCGACCGGTAGAAAGGATATACTAACTTGTAATTGGATGATCTGGTATTATACTGCTTATTTTGATCTTTAGACCAAATCAACTTATTATATAAATATAAAGGTTCTTTATTTTTAATAAATCCAAATAAAAGTGAGGCAAAGTGTAGTCGCCTGCGACAGTCCATTTTTAAAATATTAGCGTTATTAATGAAAGGGGTTACATGTGCACGTGGTGGTACATTGAAACAAAAGCGTGCACAGGCATTCTGTACCCGCTGTATTATTTGCTGCGTTCGAGATAATAGTCGTGGGCCTATGAGAGAATCCGCGTAATTGAATTTTGAAAGCACAATAGACTCGCAGAGATGTATACGTAAGGTGACACTTAGGTACTCGCGAATACGGTAAAGTACTTTCAACCTATAAAAGCAGTAATATCCATTACACGTTTCTCAAAACGAAGTTTGTCGTCCATTACTACCCCCAAATTTCTGACTTCAGTGACTCTCACAATAGGTTCGTTGTTTACAATAATGGCAGGGTGGCTTAGTGTGATCTTTTTTATTTGATTTGGCGATCCTAGAATAAGGTACCGCGACTTTTTTGGATTGAGAACCAATATGTTACGCTCTGACCACAAAGATATCCGACCCAAATCCAAGTTCAATTTTGTCACTGCTACTTGAACATCACAAGGCTTAAACGATATATATATATATATCTGTAAATCGTCAGCGTACATATGGTACTTACAATACTCTATATTTTTAATAATGTCTGCACTATATATTATAAAAAGTAAGGGACCTAAAATGGATCCTTGCGGTACTCCTCGGTTCACAGGGCGCTCCCCAGAGATAGCTTTACCTTTTCCATTTAAATGTATTTCAACTTGCTGTGACCTATTTTTAAAGTAACTGGCAAACCATTGGGTTGCGTTTCTACTTAAACCATAAAAATATAATTTTGAAGGAAGTAATGGGATATTGAGGGTTTCAAAGGCGCGCGAGAAATCAAGTAATGTTAAAATAGTACCCTCACCACTGGCTTGTGCAGTCAGTATATCATCCACGACCTCTATAAGCGCTGTGGTAGTGCTGTGCTTCTTTCTAAAGCCAAACTGCAGCTTAGGAATGATGTTATTTGCTTCAAGGTACTTTTTTAGCTGATTACATGCAAGCTTTTCTATTATTTTAGAAAGGCACGGTAGAATACTGATTGGCCTGAGATCCGACATACAAACAGGGTTACTAGTTTTTGGCATAGGTTTAACGATGGCTTTTTGCCAGAGATCCAGATAGGTATTTGTCGCAAAAGATTTATTAATTATGTATGTTATTTCTGTAGTAACATCTTTAGGTAATAACTTTAACATATCAAGAGAAATGCCATCGCACCCCACTGCATTAGACTGCAAAGAGTTTATAACTTTAACCACCTCATCCTCCGAGGCTTCTTTAAAATAAAAAGAGTTATCATTAGTGCCATTAAATTCAAAGAAAGTGAGAAGAGACAATGAGACGTCATTTTTACCAGGAATATTAAGAAAATGATTGTTTAAAGCATCAGGGTCACTGAAATGGGATGGCAAAGAAGTATCCTTACTTTTTATTTGAACTTGGCGTTTAATGTGCTTCCACATTATTTTTAGGTTGATTTAGTTTTGAATTAATATAAAATTTGAAGTAGGCAATCTTTTCTGAAACTATCGCTTTATTAACTATTGATTTTAGTTCCCTATAATAATCCTTATGTGGAGTAAGTTTTGTTTTCCGGGCTCTCACTTGAGCCTCGTTGCGTGTCCTCATCATACATCTTATGTTATGCATTATCCATGGATAATATATTTTTTTATATAGACAGTTTTAGGAGGGGCGTGAGAATTAAAGATATTTAATAAATTTTTGTTAAAAGAATCAATCATATCGTTTATGTTATCTGACGATGCACACTGCCAGTTAATTTGTTTTAAATCTTGGTTGAAAAGGTTTATGTCCATATCCCTTAAAGGTCTATACGTGACGCTTTCAGGCTGAAACTTAGGCTTGGGAATGTCAAGTTCACATACAATAAAGGCATGACTACTGAGATCACTAATATAGTCCACACTTATATATGACACCGATGCATCTGAACATATAATATCTAACAGTGTCTCACTATATTCAGTAAAGTGTGTTGGTTCCTCAACATATTGCACGAGGTTATTGCATGTTAGGAAGTCCGAAAGCATTTTGGTACTAACACAATTTTTATTTAAAATGTCGATATTAAAATCTCCAAGCAGTACTGTTTGATCGTAGCCTAAAAAAGAACCTAAGGACTCGCTCAGCGCGTCCAGAAATAATGTCACGCTCAACCATGGGGGACGATAAGCAGTACCAAAGACAAGGGACTTGCCGTTAATTTTAATATTTAACCACATCTGCTCCACCGCGGGACAAATAGGATGTTGAATAATCTTTGACGACAAGCCCCGTCTCAAATAAAAATCCACACCGCCGCCACGCGCACGAACTTCGGGAGGTCGGGGTACGTGAAGCAGTCGATACCCTGGAACAGAAGGCGCCCGGCCTTCCTCCCCTGTCCGAAGCCATGTTTCATTGATAGCCATTATGTCTACAGAGTGATGCGCCATAGCAGCTAGGAATTCGTCGTGCCTAGTACCAAGGGACCCGGGGTTCAAGAAGCCAATTTTCAACTTATTTAATTTAGTCATTTTCAAAGAATTTATAATAATACCACAACGTTATAAAATTAATAATAACCCAAACAAAACCATAATAAAGGAGACTATGATATCACTGCTTATGTACTGTCAAATACATTTCTATGTATGGGCCACAGTTATAAGTTATAAATAAACATAATTGATTTCCGAATATATTATCCGACAATATCCTGTCGCCATTTCCCGTTGTGCTGCTACACGTTAGAAAGCAAACATTAAACCTGTCACAATATTCACTATAATAAAAGACAAAGAATAAATGTGATAATATTAAAAATGTAACTACAAAATAACAGACAAAAAATTTACTCCATACTCCATAAACGTATGCAAAGCAACTTAATAAAAATAAAATGTAACTTAATAATAAAATGGAAATAAAATGTAGTCTAAATAAAAATAAAAATAAAATGTTCTCGTAATAGCAGCTACGTAGATGCGTAGGGGAAACAATCATTGAGAAATAATTATAATCCAGACGACAGCCAAATTGACATCG
The DNA here is from genome assembly GCA_036936625.1 of Parnassius smintheus behrii. Classification (NCBI taxonomy): domain Eukaryota; kingdom Metazoa; phylum Arthropoda; class Insecta; order Lepidoptera; family Papilionidae; genus Parnassius; species Parnassius smintheus. The sequence continues at coordinate 43,112,112 of JAUPFT010000001.1, read as the reverse complement.
CGCAAGAAGTAACGTAAAGAACAAGATTAAAATTCGCTTCAAACTATTCAATCCCCAAAAATTTTGTTTATATCTATTTCTGTTCGAATTCTATAACGGGGTGAACCAGAATCACGACGCGCAAAAATGCATCCTTCCCGCGTCCACACATATCTCCAGCCTTTGCGGCGCCCTTCTTCCAGTGCTTTATAAAATAATTGCCTATTGATTGAGGTGAGCCGCTCATTAACATAAAATCGGCGTGGCTCGTCACCTAAGTTCAAACCGGCAGTATCCGCAATCCGCCGAACGCGCGCTTCGTGAATTAGTTTGTCTCGAATCACTCAACGAGCGAGACGGACAACTAACGGACGCGGCCTCCGCTTGTCACCGCTGCCTGGTATTTCCTCGCAGCGCATGCCTATACGCCTTGCACTTACAACATCGCGCTCATCCAATTCAGTGCCAATTTTAGCCGCAAGCATAGTGACGAGGTGCACGGGATTTTCGCCCTTCTGTTCTATTACACCAGATATTTCCAGATCGTTTAAAAGTAATTCTTGATCACGCTCGTTAAGTCGACACTTTAACTCCGCTATGCTATCTTCGACCTTGGACCCTCCGGGTTGACTCGGCAAGTCCGTTGCCTGCTGCTCAAGGCATGCGATCCTTTTCTCGACGTCGCTAACACTGTTACTTATTTCACTAACATTAGAATTAATGTTAGTGATTTCCTGGCGAAAAGATACCATATCGCGGGCAATAGTAGTCAACTGCTCACGTATTAATTTTAGCTCGTTTGCTAAGTCGACATTAGTTTCACAGCGCCCTCCATCGTAGGATCCAAGCTGTGCATCGCCGAACTCTGTGTCCGTGCCGCCCGAGCTACACGAACTGGGCGTAGCAATTGTGTTCACCCCACTCGCACATACATTTTTTGCCTTACAACCGCTGCATTGCCATTTATTTGATATTCGGCCGTCAATAGGAATACTAGCACATTTGCGATGAAATAAATGAGTGCAACTTGAGCACTTTATCGAGTCAATTGTAGAAGCAAAACGACCACAGGCGCCGCACTTATTTGCCATTTTTATTGACAAGTACTTTATTTAAATGAAAGTTAGACCAATAGATGTCGCTGTACGAAGTTTGTATTAATTATGTAATTTGATATGTATAATTATAAGAATGTTTAATAATTAGCGATTTACTATATACTATTTACCTTGTTTACATTTAACCATTTAAGGTTTGTTAAATAACTTAAATGTTTACAGCAGCAATTTCCAATACGGTTTAATGACAAACAGCTGATCTTGTTACGAACAGCTGATCACCATTTTGCACTGTAACAACCAACGACCACTGTTATCACTTTATTCTACTAATGTATATTATAACACTACTAAAATTGTTCTTAAAGATACTTGTTTACTTATTTAAAAATGCTGTTTTATATTTAAAATAATTTTTAATACGGGACACAAGCACTTGACAGCCGACCAAGCTACCCGCGAATCTGAAGATTATTTATTATATTAAACTCTAATTATTATATTAAACTATTATATTAAACTCTTTGAAGGTGGTTTGGACTGCTGCATCGGAGTTGATTTTTTTTTCCTTGTAAGAAGTTGTAAGAAGTGCCGTACACATCACTAATCCTTCGAGCTGTTTCTGCAGCACCGGTGCCACGGTAGAATTCGTACTCGTAAATATACCGATATTTCATATTATCCATTGTGCGGTAATAAGCAACGCCAAAGAAAAAATAATGAGAAAAAACAAATGAATGACTGTTTTCAAAACTTAAATGTACCAGCTAGCTAGGCTAGAGGAGATTCCTTTCCCGATACGGCTGTAGTGGTAAGGGAAGAGGAGTGTTGCGTCAGTTTAATATCTTTGTAGAATATTTAGAGACGATACCAGGAGACCCGACAATATGGGTTTGGTTGCTTGAGATAAAGCTTTAGTGTGGGATAGTGCTTGCGAACACTTTGATAGCATCCCATCTCAGGGGTACCTCTTCTAAAGCAGGGGTGGCATTAGAGGCAACTGAACTAAGTAAATAGCCTAGAGTATCTAGAAAATGAGTACATATTTGTGCATTTTGCTGTAGAGACTATTGGTCCGTAGGGTGCACGTGCGGTGTAGTTCCTAAAAAACTTCTTATTACCAACTGCGACTGATCATCGCTGCTGGTAATAAGAAGTTGTTTAGTTTGTTGTTTCTTCGCTTGAAGGCTAAGTATAGCCATTCAGAGAGGATTTGCCACATTTGACTTGGGATGATGCCACGGAAAGTAGGACTGTATGATAATTTCAGTTATCTTTTATTTTTTAATATTGTAATTTTAATTTCGAAAATACGTTGTAAATAACTGATAACTATGTAATTAAAAGTTTATATTTTTTATATTATCTTGCTAGCTCGTACCCGGCCCATTGCCGCCACAAAAGAAATAATTGTGTAATTATCGTTAAAAACGTGAAGCAGTTTTATTGTATAATTAGGAAATTCAAATAAATAGTCAGTGTAATACGAACGCCACCTAGTGTCTGTTAATTGTAAAATGCGTATAACCTTCGCACAAGTGCAACCAATAAGTTGACTAAGTTTCACCGCAATGTGATGAACGGTATGGCATCGTAGAAAGTACGAACAAACATAAATTTTTATATAGTGGAAAATATTTTAGTGTCAACAGACAGACCTGTAGTTGATTAGAATAGGCGTTATTATAGCAGATAATTTGTTTTTTTATAATACTAGAACTAAATGAACGGTTGACTATAAATTATTTTAGAAATTATGTTTTTATTTTTATTTTGTGTAGTTAGTTTAATCTTAATAATTTTTTAGTTGAATGGTCTAAGGACTATGATGGCTATCCGAGTACAGAACCAGAGTACAAAACTCATCCAACTGTAGAGATGTGTAAGACAGGGTGACGTAATATCCCCGAAATACTTTACTGTTGCATTGGATGTCGTTTTCAAGCTACTGGACTGGAAAGGATACGGTATTAACGTCAATTGCGTGAACGTCACTTACCTTCGATTTGCCGACACTATAGTCCTTATGGCAGAATCGCTGGAGGGCTTACGCACTATGTTCAATGACCACAATAGTGCCTCCCAACGGATAGCTCTTAAGATGATCATGGACAAAGCAAATGTCATGTGTAATGTCCATGTCATACCTATGCCGGTGGTTTTCGGGAGCACTTAACTGAAGTTGTTGACGAGTATTTTTACTTGGGATAAATAGTCCGACTGGGTAAGTTCAACTTCGACCGACGGGTCAATCGACGGATTCAAGTCAGCTGGGCAGCGTTCGGGAGATTACAACATGTCTTCTCGTCAGGAATACCTCAAAACTAGATTTTACAACCAGTGCGTGTTGCCATTGATGACCTATGGATCTAAGACGAGGTATTTCACTGCTGGCCATATGAGGAAGCTCGAAGTCGCTCAGCAAGCTATGAAGAGGGCTATGCTCAGAGGGTTAAACTTAGGAATGAGGATATCTGCAGCAGAACCAGAGTGACCGACATCGACCAATGGATTAATAAGCTGAGGTGGCAATTGACCGGCCATATAGCTCGAAGAATCGAATACCGATGGGGAAAAAAGGTTCTCGAGCGTCAGCCTCGTACCGACCGGTGAAGTGTAGGACGTTCCCCCACTAGATGGAGTCAAAACCTGGTAAGACATGCAGGAAGTTGATGGATGCAGGTGGCTCAGGACCGTGCTTTGTGGCATTCCTTGGGGGAGGCCTATGTTCAGCAGTGGACTTGTTAAGGGTTTTAATGATGATGAATGATAATGGCTTTAAATTAATATGATACATAAATAGAATGTGATGTAAGTGTAATGCATCCCCACCAATTGCATGATTAGCCTACGCTTTGTGGCTAGAAACTTTCAAAAATGAACTTACTAAGGAGGTAATTTAAACTAAGGTTTGAAAGACCGGCAACCTGAAATTCCTCTAGTTTTGCAGTTGTTCATGGATGGCAGTCAACACTTATTATTAGGTGAGCCGCATGCTCGTTTCCCTCTTCTATTTAAATAAAACATATTGTTTACCTAGAGGCGAGGCGATTTCTTTCCGGGAATTTGGTGGCGATAAATTTACTGTCTCTGTCTCTCATATAAATATATAGAAATAAATGCTGCCATATTTTTTGTAATGATGTTTCTGTTCAATAACTAACACATAAACAAAACTTACTCTTAGTAGCAGACATTTGAGTTCATTTTTTGTATACCTAAGCAGTTTTTTTCTATATTTTGTGCGTCAAAAAGTATTATTTTTCCGTTTCTTTGTTGTTGAATATAATATTATGTGAATCTAAAGGTATAAAAACTATGATATGATATGATATAATTTTATAATTTGTTTTTTGTATTAAGTAGCACGTATATCTTCTATCTCTCTCTATCTCTCTCCATCTCTTTTTCTATATTTTGGCCTCTCTTTTTAAATACATTTTTATTTTATATTTTTAGGCTAAGGACTTGGAACAAAAACAATTGCTTGGAGTGCTCATGCTCCTCGCTTGGTGAAGTGTGAACAACTATTAATTTAACAAAATAAGAGCCAAAGTAGAAAATAATCACTTTCGAAATTTTTTTTTGAATAAGTCACATATTCTAGCTCCCGATAAAATAGACTAAAAATCTAAAATTTTATAGAAATGAACACTTCATCACAGATAAATAATTATAGTTGAGATCTATTGATTCATGTGAGTTTTATGATAAATCCAAGTTGTTATGTGCACACTGACAATTTGTAATTGTATAGGTTTTACAATAGCAACTCTTTCAAATAATTTATAGATGGGTACAGTGACGAATTTCACCCTAGGTCCGTCATACTCTATTACTGATTTTCATTTTGACAAGAAGATGTTAATCTGTTGCCACTACTCAGCGGCGTAAGAGAACCCACTATCCCATATTATTCCTCGGGTTTCCTACGAGACCATAGGGGGAAAATGAAAGAGGAATTGGACTGCAGAATTTTCCCGATAACAACTCAAAATAAAAAAAAATGTTTGCCAACCGCCTGTCAATTTTGGCAACTATGGCAAAAAACCCCTGTATGTGGCCATTTATAGCAGAGTTCTAGATAATGATAGGCCGTAAGTGATGATTATAATGATGAAAAATGAGATAATTAACTTAATTTTATAATTCGCTTAGAATATTCGTTTTAGAATTACGGTAATCGATTTTGGCTTAGTATCAACCCTACCTTCATCAAGCGTAGTCATTAAAGGCTCAAAGGGATACAATTAAAAGCAACGACCACAAAATTTCACGTACAAATGAATCGTGAATTTGCGTTATCGACGCTAGCACAAATTAACAATTTATTTAATGCGTAACGTGGAGGATATAACGAAATATGAGTATTTTTATTAAAGTCAAAGTCAAAACTGTAATAAACTAACTGATTAATAAAATAGAATGTATAGTTATCTTTTTTAAATGCCATCCTTTACAATAATGCACAAACAAAGTAATACGACGGCTCCGTCGCGCAGTGACTTAGGATTGAGTTGCTGCGCTGGAAGCCGCGGGTTCGAATCCTGCGGGATCGCAGCGGAACAAGTATTCGTGTGGCCTACGAATAATTTTTCTGAGTCTGGATATTTGTTTTTATGTACTCCTCCTCCAGCCTCCAGGATCTTTTAAAGTTTTTTTTTTAATTTACCCACGAATTTCGCACTATGTTTTAGAGATTTTATCACAAAGTTTTACGATTTACTCAAAAAATACCCTCTAGTTTTAGCCAATTATTCACCTCAACCTCTTTGTTCCACAAGAGGTGGTCCGTTTTTGTAGTAAAACTTCTTTACGCACGCTTGACTTGTGGAGTAAGCTTGCGAACGCGTGATAAAAGCGTTATGAAAAGTGTGATCGGGCGAAGCTAATGGGAGTTGAGTGGGGGATATAAGCAAGAGAAAGCAGTGCGCGCGCACATTTTCTTTCTCTCTTTCTCTCATAGCAAGTTATTTTTCGTAATTTTATTTCTTTTTGAACAATTTTATGAATTAATATTTTGTTCAAAACATTAAATATTCCACGTTTGAAGTGAATATAATTGCAAATTGATTTTAAAGTTTATGTTTTGTGAATTTACGGGTGAATAATAAAAAAATTATGGAAGGAGGCCGATAGTAAATTAAAATGTTTGTAGAAAATTAATTTATGTATACGTAAACACATGTATATATTACACATATGTATGCATCGACAGGCGCCATGGATTAATAAAAAAAATATTAATTTGAGTTATAAACCTGATGAGCCATTTAATAAATGGAAGAAATACCAAAATAACATACTATTAAGATTGGAATACAATAAAATGAGAAATAAGGCAAACAAGGTAACTGATTACTACAGAAATTCTTATTATAAAAATTAAATTTGCTAACTCAAGAAAATTATGGCAAATTTTAAACGATATCGCTGGTAGGATTGTAAGATCAATAGATGAGGTTATATTAAATGCCTTTAAATCATTAAATCTTTTAACAATACGTATTGCAGACAATTTTGCAAATAATTTTGACATTGCCGTGAAATATATTTTGCCAAACTGCAACATGAATATATTAAAATATGATCAAAACAATCTACTAGTCAACGTAAATAATTGTAGCATGTACTTTAAGAAGGCAACACCAGATAGTGTATCTAAATTAATCAATAAGCTAAGTACTGATAAAGCTCCAGGTTTTGATAGCATTATAATGAGAGATATCAAGGGCATTGTCAATATTATTTCAGAACCCTTAGCTAAATTTATAAATACCTGTATTAAAACAGTGATGTATCCCGATGAACTTAAGGTGGGCTGTGTTAGACCAGTCCATAAAAAAGGTAGGTTTGATGACATAAATAACTACAGATCAATTACTTTAACATCATCAATAGATAACATAGTGGAAAAATATATCTGTAATCAAATACATGAGCTCTAAAGCTCTAGCGAATTCGGTTTCAGGCTCGGTAAGAACACTGCAATGCTATTACCAAAGTTCACAGATCAAGTTAATTCATGGATGAATCAGAAATTACTTGTTCTAGCCCTATTTATTGATTTTTCTCGTGCCTTTGATTAGGAAGTTAGATAATACAGGTATTCGTGGACCTCTTTTAAATTGGTGTAAAACTATCTGACTAATCTAAGAAGCTACCGTGTTAGGATTTATGATAGCTACAGCACATCAGTCAAAGTAACTGGAGGCACACCTCAAGGTTCCGTACTTGGACCTTTGCACTTTATAGCCTATGTCAATGACATGAATAAGATCTTTAGACATTATACTTACTATCAATACGACGACGATACGTGTATGCTTGTGGCTGCTGAGGTTGTAAATGCTACCCTGCTTCTGTTACAGGATGATTTTGATATATTAAATAAATGGTGCCACGATAGCGGTTTGATACTTATTTCTCAAAATACCAAATTAGTCCATATACACTCACCAAACTTAAAGTCTCATAGCATATTAAAACACAAAATCATCGCACATGATCATAATTGCCTCCACCAACCTCAACTCAATTGTAAGTGTTCCACGATTGAATTAGTTACTTCGCATAATATTTAAGGCTTAATAATAGATCATAGGTACAATTGGCACGTACATATAAATCGTGTTTGTGATAAGCTTAGAGCATTTTGGCAAACATGTTTATAATTAGAAAGCAATTAAACTTTCGAGTCAAAATTATGCTTTATAACGCTCTGGCTGATTCAGTCATAACTTATGGGCTAAGCAGCTACGGACAAACAGACAAATCACACTGACAGTACATTAATAAACTACAACTTAGGATTTTAAATGCTATTGTCCCTATAAAAATTAAACTGCAGGCAAAAACAAATGAAAATTTTAAATTTAAATTCTGTAAGGTACTCAATATCCATGATAAAGTCCAATATCAATTGTTAAAGGAACAATTCTTTAATTTAGGTATACAGCATACAGTTTCAAACAAAATTCAGACCCGCAAAGTAACTTAAAAAAATTAATAACAATACCATCCAAAAATAAATATGGTGAGCGCATCAGCGCATACATAATAGATACCTCGCTCAAATAGTCTGCATAATAAATTTAGAAGTGAACTTACTATAGTTAATATATAATTAGTATCCAATTATAATTATAAGCGACAGTAGCCTAATGGCAGGGCGCGGACCGCGAACTCAAAAGGTCGTGGGTTCGAATCCACCATTCGACTACTGTTGTGAACCACTCCTAACACAAGCATTTTCAGCTTACCAGGAGGGGTTAAAAGGGAATATTAGTAATGTTAATTAATAGGATTACTAATATTTTAATGATTTCTTAAATTTACGCGAACATTACACATAGAATAAAACTAAATTTACGGATTTTATCGCGTTTATTTCACTACTTTTACTTATTTTTAATTCCCGACGTTTCGGGTGCTTTACAGCAACCATGGTCACGGGGGGGACTGAGATGTTTGACGTCCCAATGTCATAGTTAGTCCGGCTACCTTCAGTTTTTGAATATTAATTTTTGGTCCGATTTACGCAAAACGAGCTTATAGTATCATGAAGTCTTGCAGTGGTATGCTTAGGTTTGGGTTTAATTTTGTTAATTATAGGATCCCAAGCAGGTGGCAGCACCCATCCATCTTCTCTATTGAAATTTGGATGTTTTTTAATTTCAATAGCCTCGCGTATCATCCTTGGTAGGAATCGGTGTTCTTTTGCGAGAATTTGTGGTTTATCAAATCGAATGTAATGGTGGGGACGATCTTGAACATGTTCGCAGACTGCAGACTTCCCGGAGCGTCGGTGCTTCACGTCAGCTATATGTTCTTTCACGCGGGTTTTTATGGATCGTTTTGTTTGACCTATGTAAGAGAGACCATATTCACAATCTAACTTGTACACTCCTGCATCTTGTAGAGGGATATTACACTTGACGGATGGTAAAAATTGACTAATCTTCTTCGGCGGCTTGTAGTATGTTTTAATGGAAGCTCGCTTCAAGATGTAGCCAACCTTGTCTGTGACTCCTCTGACATATGGTAGTACAGCAGGTACACGCTCGACTGTGGCCGGCTTCACTCGGTCACTGTGACGTAGGCGCGGGACCCGAAGCTTGTTGTCTTGCAATACTTGCTTGACGTGCTGAAGTTCGGCGGCCAGATGCTTTCTGTCACAGATCCCTCGTGCTCTCTGAAACAAAAATTTACCCACGGTAGCTAACTGTGAAGGATGATGGTGAGATTCACCATTTAAATATCGGTTGGTATGGGTCTTTTTTCTATACACAGTGTGACCAATTGTGTTATTAGGATTTCGAATGACTAAAACATCTAAGAAAGCTAAAGAATTATTTGCCTCTAACTCCATTGTGAATTGTATTTTAGAGTTTATAGAGTTAAGGTGGTTTAAAAATGCAGCTACTTTGTCAGATGGTAAAATTGTGAAAGTGTCGTCTACGTACCGCTTGTAGAATCTTGGATTTACAGGAGCAGTAAGAAGGGCTTTCTCCTCGAAGTCCTCCATGAATATGTCAGCGACTATGGGAGATACAGGTGAGCCCATCGCCACACCATCTACTTGCTTGTAGAACTCTTCCTTCCACAATAGATAGCCAGATGTGAGGCAGTGTTTGAGTAAAACTGCATATTCAGCAGGCATGTTATTATATTCTAGCTTCCTAGTTACAATTGATATGCAGTCTTCAATAGGTAGGCATGTGAATAGTGACTGAACATCAAAACTGACCATAGTTTCATTGTCAGCAAGATGTAGGTCTTTTATCTCACTAACAAAATGGTATGAATCCTTTGTGTGCGCTCTGGTATGTCCTCTCAGTGGTGACAGTACTTTTGCCAAGTGTTGTACCAGCTTATAAGTTGGTGAATCAATCTGGCTCACTATAGGACGTAGTGGAGCGTTTGGTTTGTGTATCTTTGGTAACCCATACAACCTCGGTGGTTTGGTACATGATGGTATTAGCGAATTCACGTCGAGATTTAATTTTTCGGAGTATTTCTTTATTAAATCGCTAGTTGCTTTAAGCGTGTTAGTTGTGGGGTCTGTTTTGACCTTTTTGTATGTACTTTCGTCCGATAAAAGCTGTAGTATTTTAAAATTATACTCTGACGTGTCCATTATTACCGTAGCATTTCCTTTATCCGCGCGGAGAATCGTTGGCTCTGGTCTGTTCCGTAAGTTAATCAACGCTGTAAGTTCGTCTTTAGGAAGGTTTGGTTTCGGCACTGAACTACGACGTAACAAGGACGAAATATCTTGACGTATAGCCTCCAAATCTTCCTTACCAATATTATTTTTAAACAGACAATCCTCAACGCTGCAGATAATTTCTTCGTACGGGATTTTTCGCGGTGTTAATGCGAAATTCATTCCCTTCGCTAACACCTTTATTGTTGGTTCGTCCAGTGTATGTTTTGACAGATTATAGACCGTGCGCTGTTTATTGTTTGCGTCTGTGGTCAACGGTTGTGTTTCGTTCTGACGTTGACTTAGATGGTTGGCATTTGATTTGATTGTTAATTTTTGGTATTTTTCTATTTGTTTATTTTTGCATTCATTGTATTTTGCTGTTTCTCGTTTGTTTAAAGTTTCGATGCAATTATTAAAATCAAATGTCGTCAAAACTGTCTTTAGTTCACTGAACAAATTGTCTATGGTGTTGTTTATGAAATGTAAACCGAACCGTTTCTGCTGAATCACAGTTCGTAACAACTTTTTACTTGCCTGATTTAAGATCTTTGCGCTTCCTCGAATGTCCTTTTTTGTTGATATTTTGACACACTTAGGAATGAGATTATGGTTTCTGCATCTCTTCAAGAAATTTGAAGATGTTATATATCTTGCGCGCTTGGTTTTAAGATCTTCTAATCGGCGAATTTTGTTTGCTATTACCAGTCCGTACTGGTTCACATAATGATTTCTTAAATTTACGCGAACACTACACATTGAATAAAACTAAATTTACGGATTTTATCGCGTTTATTTCACTACTTTTACTTATTTTTAATTCCCGACGTTTCGGGTGCTTTACAGCAACCATGGTCACGGGGGACATTTAATAATTGCATCGAAACTTTAAACAAACGAGAAACAGCAAAATACAATGAATGCAAAAATAAACAAATAGAAAAATACCAAAAATTAACAATCAAATCAAATGCCAACCATCTAAGTCAACGTCAGAACGAAACACAACCGTTGACCACAGACGCAAACAATAAACAGCGCACGGTCTATAATCTGTCAAAACATACACTGGACGAACCAACAATAAAGGTGTTAGCGAAGGGAATGAATTTCGCATTAACACCGCGAAAAATCCCGTACGAAGAAATTATCTGCAGCGTTGAGGATTGTCTGTTTAAAAATAATATTGGTAAGGAAGATTTGGAGGCTATACGTCAAGATATTTCGTCCTTGTTACGTCGTAGTTCAGTGCCGAAACCAAACCTTCCTAAAGACAAACTTACAGCGTTGATTAACTTACGGAACAGACCAGAGCCAACGATTCTCCGCGCGGATAAAGGAAATGCTACGGTAATAATGGACACGTCAGAGTATAATTTTAAAATACTACAGCTTTTATCGGACGAAAGTACATACAAAAAGGTCAAAACAGACCCCACAACTAACACGCTTAAAGCAACTAGCGATTTAATAAAGAAATACTCCGAAAAATTAAATCTCGACGTGAATTCGCTAATACCATCATGTACCAAACCACCGAGGTTGTATGGGTTACCAAAGATACACAAACCAAACGCTCCACTACGTCCTATAGTGAGCCAGATTGATTCACCAACTTATAAGCTGGTACAACACTTGGCAAAAGTACTGTCACCACTGAGAGGACATACCAGAGCGCACACAAAGGATTCATACCATTTTGTTAGTGAGATAAAAGACCTACATCTTGCTGACAATGAAACTATGGTCAGTTTTGATGTTCAGTCACTATTCACATGCCTACCTATTGAAGACTGCATATCAATTGTAACTAGGAAGCTAGAATATAATAACATGCCTGCTGAATATGCAGTTTTACTCAAACACTGCCTCACATCTGGCTATCTATTGTGGAAGGAAGAGTTCTACAAGCAAGTAGATGGTGTGGCGATGGGCTCACCTGTATCTCCCATAGTCGCTGACATATTCATGGAGGACTTCGAGGAGAAAGCCCTTCTTACTGCTCCTGTAAATCCAATATTCTACAAGCGGTACGTAGACGACACTTTCACAATTTTACCATCTGACAAAGTAGCTGCATTTTTAAACCACCTTAACTCTATAAACTCTAAAATACAATTCACAATGGAGTTAGAGGCAAATAATTCTTTAGCTTTCTTAGATGTTTTAGTCATTCGAAATCCTAATAACACAATTGGTCACACTGTGTATAGAAAAAAGACCCATACCAACCGATATTTAAATGGTGAATCTCACCATCATCCTTCACAGTTAGCTACCGTGGGTAAATTTTTGTTTCAGAGAGCACGAGGGATCTGTGACAGAAAGCATCTGGCCGCCGAACTTCAGCACGTCAAGCAAGTATTGCAAGACAACAAGCTTCGGGTCCCGCGCCTACGTCACAGTGACCGAGTGAAGCCGGCCACAGTCGAGCGTGTACCTGCTGTACTACCATATGTCAGAGGAGTCACAGACAAGGTTGGCTACATCTTGAAGCGAGCTTCCATTAAAACATACTACAAGCCGCCGAAGAAGATTAGTCAATTTTTACCATCCGTCAAGTGTAATATCCCTCTACAAGATGCAGGAGTGTACAAGTTAGATTGTGAATGTGGTCTCTCTTACATAGGTCAAACAAAACGATCCATAAAAACCCGCGTGAAAGAACATATAGCTGACGTGAAGCACCGACGCTCCGGGAAGTCTGCAGTCTGCGAACATGTTCAAGACCGTCCCCACCATTACATTCGATTTGATAAACCACAAATTCTCGCAAAAGAACACCGATTCCTACCAAGGATGATACGCGAGGCTATTGAAATTAAAAAACATTCAAATTTCAATAGAGAAGATGGATGGGTGCTGCCACCTGCTTGGGATCCTATAATTAACAAAATTAAACCCAAACCTAAGCATACCACTGCAAGACTTCATGATACTATAAGCTCGTTTTGCGTAAATCGGACCAAAAATTAATATTCAAAAACTGAAGGTAGCCGGACTAACTATAACATTGGGACGTCAAACATCTCAGTCCCCCCCGTGACCATGGTTGCTGTAAAGCACCCGAAACGTCGGGAATTAAAAATAAGTAAAAGTAGTGAAATAAACGCGATAAAATCCGTAAATTTAGTTTTATTCAATTACTAATATTTTTTTAAAAAAAAAATTATATAGTTTGTATTTGTTTGAAATGCTTCTAACTTTTAATCATATATATTGATAAAGTTCATATATATAGCAGTGATGATTCAAAAAATTATATTATCAAACCGAGTCAAAGAGGTTTTTTTTATTTCAATTATACATAAAACATATTACCATAGGTCACCGCAAAACTGTTTGTATTGGTGCTGGCATACGTCTACATGCATTAATATATTATTCTTAATAACTACCTACTATAATAAAATTTGAAAAAATTAAGTATGATAACAACTATGTACATATATCTTACTTTACACACACATTCTTATAATATTCAATATTTAATTAGCCATTCTAAATTGTATTAGCTACATGACAACGAACAAGTTCATTGCTTGATAAACAGGTTAATAATGGTAGTTGTCAAAGAAGAAGTGAAGTGTAAGTTTTCGAAACATGACTGTAGGGAAAAGGGTTATAGAAAATGTCACAACAGAATGAAGGAACATCTTGGCACCAGAAAAAGTATTTATATTTTACCGAAGCTCAGAGATGTATTAGCAGCTGATACGAATATACATTTTTATTACTAAGAAAATATGGAGTTAATTTGGAGGACAATGGGATGATAAGTTATCTATTAAAAGATAACCTAGGAGTCGAAGAAATCAATAGTTAATGATACACAACAAATCATACATACCTGTAGAGCAAGTGTAATAAGGTTCTGCACTGCACTCACGAAAGCGTTACCAATAAATACGATTGTAAATACGATATGTAAATACGATTCAAGGGACTTAAGCCGATTATTGAATCGCTTAAAGTTAGTGCACTAGCGAAGCGAGCGAAAGATTTACATTATTATTCTCATAAAGATTTATCCAATCTGCTGTTCCTAACCCGATAATAAATTAAAAAAGCAAATAGTAGTTGCAGTATTTTTTATATATAACATAAAAAAATACTGCAATTAAATATCAAACATTATTAAAAATCACGCAAATTGCCCAAAATTTAAGGTGTGAAGAGCGCAAAATAGTTTTTCGCTCTCCTATAAACCTCACTTTTTGAGTTGTGAAGTTATTCAATTCGTGTGTCGAGCTTAGCTGTTTTCCTATCAGTAAGCTTATTGATCCTTATAAAAAAACGAAGCTTGCTTTACTTAATTTCATAGCCAGTTTATAATTATGTGCTACATATTGGAGCTTTGAATCAAATAAAATTAGACTTACAATAAAAACTCACGAATAACGAAGTCCACGGATCCGTTTCTAGTATTACTAGAATGAAAAAAAAAATGTTAAAACCCACATAATTTTTGACATTACATTGTTTTATTTTTAAATCTCAGTCATTCACAACATCACTAATATTATTCTAAGATTTATTTGTAAAAAATGCAGGTTTAAAGCAAATCTCACAATAATAATCCAAAAATAAAAGAGTCAAATACTTTACAGACGATTTTTTTCCATTTACAAAAATATTTTTGTACAAACTCAATCTAAGTTACACAATGGATTGCAGTAAGTTGGCACTTTGCCATTTCGTCTTTGCTTTTCGATGCCGCATTTTGAGCTGTAGTTAAAATCCGGTTGGTGCAATCGTGTCTTAACGAGAGATATGAACTTAAATCATTCATAGATTCAAGCTTATTTTTTCATATTATCGGAATTGAGGTTATTAAAGTTTTATTTTTATGATTAATAACATGAAATACTCCATGATATAAAATAGTTACATATTTATTTAACTATTTAGCAACTGCGGATGACCTATTTGTGCATTTAAGTGACAGTGTATTTACTGTTGTTTCGTCATGAAAAAAAAGGTTAGATAGAGCCATAGTAACAGATAGGGAGGTATTCGACGTTAACCGCAGGGTTGGCAATGCATCCGTAGCTCTCTTTATTTCAAGTTGGTTAGGGCTGCAGTAGCTACTTACCATCATGTGTACTGTTACCACATTACCCATTATAGTCGTACAAAACATCGCAGGTTTTAAGAATTTATTTAAACTCTATAATAAAGTGTTATAAAGCGCTATAAAGCCTTTTCCAAATAATATACACAAGTGACCTTTAAGAGCAAATAACATTTTCCAAGCGAGCTTTCCAAGCGATGATACAATACAGTGTAGTTGCTAATCAAATATATTGTGTGTTCTTTGCTTGATAATTATGTAAAAGCTGTCATTTTGAAAACTCTTCCGCTACCAAACATCCATAAATTTGTAACATCCGAAAATATTATATACGAAAAAATTAGTTAGAAAAATAGTATGTGCATGTCCGAAAATGAATAAATAGGTAACAGTAAAGTAACAACCAAAGACTTCTATGTATTTATGAAGTTACAGTCAATACTCCGTATCTAATTTAATCGACTGCAAATAGGTGCGAACAATGACGTATTTTATATAGACACGTCATGAACGAACATCGCGGCACTTAAAAAAGCCGAAAATACTAGAACTACTTATACGCGTGAAGAAAGAGAAAGAAAATATGACACCGTAGGTACGGCGGGATGCCTGTTGCTTGACTACTAGCTGCATGCGCCGGCCGCCATTAGACAACGTCGTCGAATAAAATGAAATGAACATAGGTAGTTTTGTGAACTTACGTATGAAATGACACATTTTTGTCTTTAACTTTTGTGGTATAATTTGTACATCGTCTGAAAACACACGACGGCATGTTTTCTTTATGTTTTGCACAGGTTTACATACACGAATCATGATATAATAAATTAAAAACAAACGTAGCGTCGCGCGTCAGGTTGGTGCGTGACTAAGCGCGATGTGGCCAATTGGCTTCATTTCATCTTGCCATTTTAGAGTGCGGACAAAGTATCCATAAGTTTATACATCATTGGGTGAGAAGACTAGTTTCATTGTTTTGTTAACCGCGAACGTTGTCTCTGACAATATTACACTAATTTTGTTTAACGAGACTAAGAAAACATTAACGTTATTTAAGTGACACTTTCAACGTGATTCAAAGTTTATCCTATACTATTAAACGAGCAATTCTTGTATATATATATAATCGGGATCTCGGAAACGGCTCCAACGATTTTCATAAAATTTAGTGTCCAGGGAGTTTCGGGGATAATAAATCGATCTAGCTAGGTTTTATTTTTAGAAAATGTCTTTTTGTCCGTGTTTTTAGGCAATGAAAAACTGCTACAATATCGTTAGAATAAGAAGGTAAATTTTGACGGAATGTTAGTGATTATAAATAGCTAAATTGGTATAATGGTCGGTCACAGAATCTTAAAACCCCGGTTCGAGCTCAGACCGACCGACCGACATTTTTTAATTTTTTGTTTCATGTTCCTTTCTTTTTTGAGAAAATCTATTTTTTCGAGCCCTTTTTTTAGTATTTTTTAAAAACACGAAAATTTAAATAAAAATAATTGCACTCATGATTTTTTATTCAAATAACCATTTCCGTTTTTTCTGTTATGTCGCTAAGATCAAAAAATATTATTTATATTTCATCAGTATGTAATTTGTAACTAAATATAATTTCCAAAACACACGAATTAAAAAAAATCGAGCGAAAAATACCGAGCAAAGCTCGGTCAACCGGGTACTTTTAGAAAAGTGTGTAATTGTCTATCCTATACTATTAAACGAGCAATTCTTGTATATATATATATATATATATATATATATATATATATATATATATATATATATATATATATATATATATAATCGGAATCTCGGAAACGGCTCCAACGATTTTCATAAAATTTTGTGTGCGGGAAGTTTCGGGGGTAATAAATCGATCTAGCTAGGATTTATTTTTAGAAAATGTCTTTTTCTCCGTGTTTTTAGCCAATGAAAAACTGCTACAATATCGTTAGAATAAGAATGTAAATTTTGACAGTTTATTAATGATTACAAATAGCTTAATTGGTATATTGTGCGGTCACAAAATTGTAATACCATGGTTCGAGCCCAGACCGACCGACCGACTTTTTTTAATTTTTCTTTCCGTTTCGAGAAAATATATTTTTTCGAGCCCTTTTTTAGTATTTTTTTAAAAACACGAAAATTTAAATTAAACTAATTGCACTCATGATTTTTTATTCAAATAAACAGTTCAGTTTTTTCTATTATGTCACTAAGATCAAAAAATATTCGTATTTTATCAGTTCGTAATTTTTATCTCAATATAATTTCCAAAACACACGAATTAAAAAAAAAACGAGCGAAAAATACCGAGCAAAGCTCGGTCAACCGGGTACTAACTATTTATAGGTGTGTATATTTAACAGTGGTAGAGCCACGGGGCAGCCTTTGCTGTTGCACGTATGGGCCGGCTCAAACCGGTTTGGTACGTAGGTCACCAATAAGTTTTGAGATGCTCGAAATTTAAAATGGAACGAACGCACACGTTTTATGTTTATAAAAAGCAAATTTATTAAAAAATAGAAATCCATAAGCCTCTCTTTTCATTTAAAACGATGGATCTTAACCGTGAATATTTGCGCGTTATGATCTATTATGATTTTAAATTTGGTTTAACCGAACAATTCAGTTTACAACGGTTAAAATCAGTATTAGGGGACTCATCTTTATCACGCGCAATATATCTATGTCTATAATGTCTCTGATATTTTTAGGTTGTTTGCTGAATTCAAAAGGGGTAAATTAACCTTAAAGATGACCAAAGAACCGGGGCCCCGCAAACAGCAGTAACGGCAGAAAATGTATGGACTACTGAAATGTTGGTGCGAGAAGACCCACGAATCACATATACGGACATCGAAAAGATTGTAGGCATTAGTTCGGGGAGCATTTATACCATCGTACATCAAAATCTTGGAGTGAGGAAGCTTAGTTGTCGATTGATCCCTCGTTTGCTCTCCGAAAGCGAAAAACAGACTCGTGTAGACTGGTGCTACGAAATGCGTCTACGTTTTGAAAACGGTGCATATAGGCATGTTTCAGAAATTGTTACTGGTGATGAGACATGGAACTATCAATATGATTCGGAAAATAAAAGGCAATCATCGGTATGGGTCTACTTAGAAGGACAGTTACCGATAAAACTGCAAAGACCTCGCAAAGTCGGCAAAAAAATGGTGGCTAGTATTTTCTGCGAAGCGGACATTTGTCGACGTCAATGCTGGAAAACTGTGGATCAGTCAACTCTGAATGGTATACTACAGTTGCATTACCCAAAGCTTTTCAAGCCTTGCGGGAGAAAAGACCAAGAACCAGGTTTCGGGGAATCGTGCTGCATCACGCCCTTAGAACAAAAGCATTTATTGAAGAATCTGGTGTTGAAACTCTAAGTCACCCACCCTACAGCCCTGACTTAGCTCCTTGTGATTTCTTTTTGTTCCCATGAGTCAAAAAAAATAAAATAAAAGGCAAGTTTTTTTTCAAGCGCCGAAGAAGCCGTGGCTGCCTACGAAGAAGCGATTTCCGACCTGTTTGATCAAGACTAGTGTTTACTTGTTAATTCGAGGAGAAAATAAAACTCCTTGATGCCAATATTATCGCCGTGTACTTCGCAATTGACAAGAATGAATTAAAAAATAGGGCGGTGGTTACAACTTTAGAAAACAAAAAAAAAGAACTAAGTAAAACGTATGTAACGCAACTTCGTGCGTAACAAAAAACAGCAGGCGTTTGCGTAGACATGCGCCCCGGCGTTGAAGGCTTGTCTTTCAACAAAATTAGCATTCCTTGTTGTTAGGTAAAGGGCAGATTTTGCAAAACGGGTCTTCGGACGATTCCGGTGGCAGTTCTGATATCGGCAACGCGGTTGATGCCGTCGGCTCCTTGATGAAATGCTGTACGTAGGCGGTCCCATAATGAATTGGCCTAACTATGAACCAATGAAGGAAATGAAACGAAACCAATTTTATTTTTCAATATAATCACCATGAACACTAACACACTTCTGACATCTGTGAATCAACATCTCTAAACCTTTATAAAAATAATCACATTTTTTATCCTCAAAATGACTGAAGACGGCCGCCTGCAACTCTTCATCGCTTGAAAATTTTCTTCCTCTTAAGTCCCGCTTTAAATTTGAAAATAAATAATAGTCGGACGGGGCCATGTCTGGACTGTAAGGTGGATGTTGAACTTCTGTGAACCCGCATTAACGAACTGCATCCTTCGAAACACCAGCGGTATGAACAGGGGCGTTGTCATGGAGCAACAGGACACCTTTAGACAGCTTGCCTCTTCGTTTTTTCTTTATCTTGTCTCGTAATTTATATATTAAAGAAGCATAATATTCGCCGTTCACGACTGTATTACGTTCTTTAAAATCCACCATCAAAATGCCTTGAAAATCCCAAAATATTGTGCACATCAGTTTTTTAGTCGATTGTTGCACCTTTGCCTTTCTAGGGGTTTTTCACCCTTATAACGCCATTCCATTGACTCGCGCTTACTTTGTGGATCATAATACAAGATCATAGTTTCATCACCAGTCACTAGCTGCTCGATCACAGTCTTTGGATTTTCGCCACAAAGATCCAAAAACTCCGAAGCGCAGCGCACTCTTTCCTGTCTCTGTACCGCTGAAAGAAGTTTCGGTACCCATCTTGCACTCACTTTTTTCATGTGAAGATGTTCATGGATCGCGCGATGAACGGTACTCTTAGAAAGCCCAAGCCTTGCTGCAATTTCTCTAATCTTCAAACGGCGGTCACTCAGAACTTCCTCTTCGATAAGAGCAATCGTTTCGGGAGTGAGCACTTCCACAGGTCAACCGTCGTGGCCAAAGTCTTCGACGGTTTCTCTCCCGAGGCGAAACTCTTTCACCCAATTTTACACTGTGCTATAGGAGGGGGCAGACTCCTTATACACGCCATCCAATCGTTCTTTTATTTGGGCAGGGGATAAACCTTCTTTAAACAGAAACTTTATGACACTTCGATACTCAGTTTTCAACATTTTGAAAAAATACGCGACTCTCGTTATTCAAATGCCTGTTAAACTAAGACTAAGCATTTCATGTCGATGCATGTTTCTTATATTAAGTGCACGATAAACGTACTATTTAATGCAACACAACATGTAGCGACATGTCTCGTTGCACTATATCAGGTCAGTTCATTATGGGACCGCCTGGTAATTCGACCCAGCCGCCATTTGAGCGTCGGTAAATTGTCTTCCTTCAGGACTGCAAGATCACCCGTCCCTAAAGTGTCAGCATTGGAACGCCATTTTGATCTCTGCTGGAGTTCTGAGATATACTTCTTGCTCCATCTTCTCCAAAAATGTTGACGAAGTTGTTGGATGCGTTGGTATCGACTCAGTCTACTGCTAGGGACTTCTTCATAATTTTGAGAAGGAAGAGAGGTGATAGGGCGGCCGATGAGGAAATGTCCCGGGGTTAATGGCAGTAAGTCATCAGGATCCGTAGAGAGAGGTGTCAGCGGCCGAGAGTTCAGTACACCTTCAATTTGAACCAGCACAGTGTTTAATTCCTCGTATGTAAGGTTACAATTACCTAAAACTCTCCGTAAATGATATTTTATTGACTTAACGCCTGCTTCCCAAAGACCGCCAAAGTGAGGGGCTTGCGGAGAAATGAAATGGAAATTTATATTTTCCTGAGCCAAATTCTCGGACAGTGAATCGCAATTGTCTTTTATAAAACGACCGATTTCGTTGTATGCGCCTACGAATGAGGTTCCGTTGTCGGAGTATATGTGTTTAGGTTTACCGCGACGTGAAATGAATCGATGAAGTGCTCATAAGTAATTATTACTTGTTAGATCGCCTGTTAACTCGACGTGTACAGCCTTTGTCGCAAAAACAAACGAAGATGAGAATATACACTTTCGTAAGCTTGCAACCACGGCCTTGACGACTGGCGGACATAATAGGTCCAGCATAATCGACGCCAACGCTCTCGAAGGGAAAACCGCCGGGAGTCACTCGACCCTGAGGCAGATTGCCCATAAGTGGATTTATAACCCTTCCCTTATAACGGCAACATAAGTAACATTGTCGATAACAATATTTAGCTAACTAGAGGCCTCCGATGGGCCAATACATCTCTCTAATTGAAGCTAATAGTAGACGAGGACCGGCGTGTAAAAGCTTAACATGCATATACTTAAACAATAATTTGGTAAAACGATTAGTGGACTGTAACATGATCGGATGTTTCTTTTCATAAGTAAATAATGCATTTCCTAAACGACCACTGACACGCATTATTTTATTTTCGTCTAGGAAAGGATTAAATTTCAAAATAGTACATTTTGAAGGCAATTTTTTGTTATTATATAAGGTCATATATTCCTCGAATGACTCAATTTATGACAATCTAATCAAAGTATTTAAAGAATTATGTAGTTCGTCGTTACTTAAAAATTTACTTTGTACCAGTTTCTTTTTACAAATATTAATAAATCTTAACACGTAGGCCATAGAACGTTGTAATCTTATAAAATTAGAGAATCTCTCAAAGTCAATTAAAGGTTTTTTCTGATTGGTAACAACTAAAGAAATCTCTGAGCGAGTTTCTGGTAGCTTATCATTTACAATAGGGTTAGCAGGCCAACTAGACATGTCGCCCTTTAAAAACTGTGGACCAGACCACCATAGGTCAAGATTATGAATTTGATTTATGTTCGTACCGCGGGAAACATAGTCTGGCGGATTGAGATCAGTGGGAACATGTCGCCAAGTAAATGAACCTGATTTTTCCAAAATTTCGGCAACTCGATTACGAACAAAAGGTTGTAATTTGTTAGGTAGCATTTTTAACCAACCTAAAACAATTGTCGAATCTGACCAAAAAATTACAGATTTTACTTGGATTCGAAGCGAACTTATCACCTTCTCATAGAGACGGACACCGACAAGTGCAGCGCAGAGCTCAAGCCGTGGTATTGTAGTCGGCCTTATGGGAGCTACGCGACTTTTGGCTGAAAGTAAACGCACCAACACATTATTTTTATTATTAGAACTACGGACATACAGACACGCTCCGTAAGCCACTTGAGATGCGTCACTAAAAATATGTAAGTCTACATTAATATATTGATTGCAGATAACACTGCGTGGAATTCTTAAATTGTTTAAAAATGATAAGTTTTCTACAATTGAAAACCATAATTCAATTATTTCCGAAGGCAACTGTTCGTCCCATGTAAGTTTAAGTAACCATAATTTTTGCATTAAAATTTTCATAGAAATTATGCATGGGGTCAGAAGACCCAGTGGATCGAAGATTTGTGAAATAACCGAGAGTAATCCACGTTTTGTAAAATTATTTAAAACGATTTCACTCGTCGAAAAATACAGTTCATCAGACTCGATTCGCCAGCTGAGACCTATTGTTTTACAGGGTTCCGTAGAACCAATATTTAAGTCGAGCGATGAATTGTTATTATTTAGTATTACTCGAGGTTCATTTGATTTCCACTTACGGAGGTTCATACCAGCTGTGGCCAATTCAGAAGACACCTTGTTACGTATGTCCAGCGCATCTTGAATGCTGTCCCCTCCCGTTAATAGGTCATCGACGTAGAAGTCATGGATTATTATTTCGGAGATTTTATCGTCCTTGCAGTCCATACCAATCTGCTTAAAACATCTGGTGGCGAGATAGGGTGCGCTGGCTGTGCTATACGTAACGGTGTTTAACTGGTACTCTTTCATGGGCTCTGATGGATCATTTCTCCAAACTATTTGTTGGAGAGGTCTGTCATCAGGATGTATGGCGATCTGTCTATACATCTTTTCTACGTCTGCTGATCTGTCTATACATCTTTTCTACGTCTGCTGATAGCACGTACTCGTACTTATGTTGTCGGAATCTAAGTAGTATAGATAGCAGATCATCCTGTACAGTGGGCCCCACTAATTGCAAATTATTATATGAAATACCGGAAGTAGTCGGACAGCTCGCATTGAAAACAACTCTGAGCTTAGTCGTTAAGCTGCTTTCGCGAATCACTCCATGGTGTGGTTTAAAATATGCTAACCTCCGTGGATCAAATGAACATTCAGACATGTGTCCTAGTGTTAGATACTCTGACATGAATTGAGTATAATTATTTTTAAATTTGGGTTGACCCTTAAACCTACGCTCAAGAGAAAGGAGGCAAAGCTTGGCGCGTTGTAGGGAACCGCCTAAAATATCACCTGATTGTTTCAGTGGTATTCTCACACAGAAACGACCATCTTGTAGACGAGTTGTATTTTTAATGAAATGTTCTTCGCACATTTTCTCCTCCGCGGAGAGAACTGATGACTCGTGGCAAACCTCCTCTAGGTTAAAAAGGCTAAAAACGCGTCAATAGGTTTTGAATATCATCGTTATTATTATTGTGCGAAGAGACGTTTTCCCTCAAATTTAGTTTTACTAAAAACGACTTAGTGTTAGAAATCGAATACGGTACTTGGCCATTATTAATTAAGGGGCCTGAGACTAGCCATCCTAACCTAGATTCAAAGAGTACCGGCTTTCCGTTTCCTAAACTAATTTTACGTACCCCTAATAAGTCCCAAAAACATCCGCACCAATAATTAAATCCTCCGGCGATGGCGTGTGGAAGCGGGGATCTGCTAAACAGAGATTACTAGGTATGTTAATGTCGTCCGTTATATGAGGCAAAACGAAACAGAAAAGATTAGTATTAAAGTTTTCGTTCAAAGACTTTATAGGCACGCAACACATTTTGCCTATTACTTAGAGTTATTAATTCCTAATAAAGATTCGTTAACATTAACTATCGGTAACTCTAATAATTTACTCAATCTTTCCGTAATTAGGCAAGAAGTACTACCGCTGTCTAGAATAGCGCGAGCTAAGTATTCCTTATTATTGTGATCGTATATTTTTATAAGGGAAGTGGCTAAAAGTGCCTGATTTTTATTTCGTAGGTAGGTCGATACTTGCGCAGACAAAGTGATATTATTATTACCGATATGCTCATCTTCGCACGATGTACCAGGGAGAGAGAGTGGACCGTCCTCAGGGCGAGAAGATAAATTGGGAGTTGTCTTGAGCTTCATATCTGAAACGTGAATCAAAGTATTGTGCTTTCTTTTACACACTTTACAGCCACTCGACTTACAACGGTTTGCAAAATGACCAAAACGTAAACAATTATGACAAACCTTAAACTGCGGTTATAATTCTAATCGTTGTTCAGAAGAAAGCCCTAGAAATTTTGAACAATTATTTAGACTGTGCTCAGCCTTACAGTTAGGGCATGGCTTGAACTGAGACATCTCGTTTTTCTCATTTAACCGATTTTGGGTCTTAGTGACTGACACCATGCTTTTAATTTTATTTTTATTTTGGTTAACTTGTGGATTGCGAGACAATTCCAAAGTTTCTAATAGATCTGCACGATTTTGTATAAATGATAAAAATGACGCAAATGAAATAATTTTGTTATTATCTAAGTGACCTTTGTACTCTTCCCATTCCCGGTATGTCTTACTATCTAATTTGTGAGTAATAATGTGGATGAGTAAGGTGTCCCGGTGATTTGTGGGCTCACCTATTGACTCAAGTGCACGTAGCTTTTTACTCACGGAGTCTAACATGCGCTTTAAAATGAATGACGATTCCTTAGTCTTCCTTATTCTTAGGTACCTCAATGTTAAATAATGCCGTTACATGGTTTTGAATTAAAATACGTTTATTATTAAAACGTCCACATAATAAATTCCAAGCCACCGAATAATTACTCGCCGAAAATTCAATAGATTGTATTACGACGGCGGCTGTCCCTCCGAGCGACGAGCGAAGATAATGAAACTTGTTGATATCATCGATATCATCATTTGAGTGTAATAAAATAAACACTCTTTTGCTTTGATATACACTCAACAGACTATTGAGAAAGACATTTGAAATGAGTTAGTATCATAAAATTTTAAACGATAATTATATAAACAGTATATATCCTCACATCCGTAGTTATCGTTGATATAAGCCGGCAAGGCAATAAACTTAGTTTATTTTGCTTACACAGGAGACTCTTTCAACAAAAAACGGTTATAGGCCGGAGTTTTGGAAGGATTTATTTTGTAATCTAATTATTTTGTACAATTATACTATATTTAATAGAAGAAGAACATTTTCAGCACATTTTTTTCAACAACACTTTTCGTAATAACAGAATTTATTCAAGCATGTTTGTGATGTATCACATAAAGGATTTACCATATTTATTTATTTGTTTGAACTTCATACAAGATGATGTATAGTCTGGACCTGAGGCATTTTTTTCTGAGGCATAAATTTTGTGGTTTGGTGGGGTTGAGGTTGGCTGATGCGGAGATAAAATATTAAGTAGGTGCCTGTACTGTTTAAAGTTTTAGATCCGTCCAATTATAGGTCTATCGCCATCACCTCCTTGTTGACAAAAATAATGGAGTCCATTATTAACAGCCAGCTCGTGAGGTATCTTGAGGAGCACCAGTGATTAGTGACTGCCGGTACGGTTTCCGTCGGGGTCGTTTATATAACACACCGATGGGCGCAGGCGATATTTAGATAGATTAAAATTTTAACTTTTGTTCCGATCTATGGTAACCGCGGTTAACTATGACAGCTGGACGTTGAACATCTCAGTCCTTCCCGTGACCATGGGTGCTGTAAAGCACTCGAAACGTCGGGTAAAAAAGTTAAATATACGCGATAAATTCCGTAAAAACTAGTATTATTTCAAAGTTATCTCGATTTAACTGAAGACCAACTGAACAAACTTGAGCGAATTCAAAATATTGCAATTAGGTTCATATTTGGTTTGCGCAAATATGATCATGTATCCGAATATCGTTTACAGCTCAAGTGGTTACCTATTCACTTTTGCCGGAATCTGCTAACTGTATCTCTTTTGTACTGTGTGTTGTTCAATCCTTTGACTCCAAGCTACTTGAAGGAAAACTTTAAGTTTCTTGGTCATAATCGACCTGATAGAGTTCTTCGGTCAGCCGGCGAACTAATTGTAGAACCATGTTCATTTCGAACAAAATTTATGAAATATTCTTTTACGAGCCAAGCCATAAGGTTATGGAATGAACTCCCACTCCAAATTCGACGTGCGCAAACTTTGGAAAGTTTCAAAAGTGACGTTTTATTACCTAACACTTTGTGGTTATTGATAACCAATTCTAGCAACATATAGTTATTCTGTGTTTTTCTTTTTTTTCTCTTTGTTTTGTATTTATTTATTTATTATGTATATATATATATATATATATATATATATATATATATATATATATATATATATATATATATATATATATACCTATTTATTAATGTGTATGATTATTTTATTATTATTATTTATGCATTATTGTAGTATTTTAACAAAATATAGTTTAGTTTATTTAGATATTAGAATGTAAGTGTAACATAAAACGTACCACCTCCTACTGTTCTTAATTCCAGTTTCTCCTTAGCCCAAAGGTTGTCTGGAAGAGATCGCTCTTTAGCGATAAGACCGCCTTATTGTACATACGTATATATTAAGTTTTCTCTGTAATGTATTTATTCGTTGTATATGTGTGGTGTACAATAAAGTATATACTACTACTACTATGTGTAACGGTGAAATCGATTTGTTATATAATGATATATATATATATATATATATATATATATATATATATATATCATTACTAACATTATTTATATCAAATGCGTAAGTATTTATTATAATATCGAAAATAAAATAGTAATTTAATAATAATAATAATAATAAAATAACATAAATCGATTTCACCGTTACACATACATCATATTAAAATATATATATGTATATATATACACAAGAATATGTAT
This sequence comes from Parnassius smintheus behrii, assembly GCA_036936625.1. Classification (NCBI taxonomy): domain Eukaryota; kingdom Metazoa; phylum Arthropoda; class Insecta; order Lepidoptera; family Papilionidae; genus Parnassius; species Parnassius smintheus. The sequence continues at coordinate 43,084,906 of JAUPFT010000001.1, read as the reverse complement.
AAAAACAAAATTACACACTTCTCCCAGCGATGCTCCCATCTCTTTAACTCGTCTAAATAGTACTTAGCGTGTTTCCCTGCAAAATATGTGTTTACGAAGGTGATTCTCATTTGACGTAAATCTCTTTTGCTCGAGCGCAATTTTAAGATGAGGGGACAAAATAAGTTGCCTGGGGCTAGATATGCTGAGTAAGGTGGATGGTCAAGCAGATGAAACCATAAATCGTGGATTTTTGCTATGGCACCGCTGAGGTGTTAAACGGTTCGTTGTCAAGGTGAAACAGGATTTTCTTTTACTGCAAATGTAGCCGCTATTCCGCAATTTTTGCCTTCAGATCGTCAAGTAATGATGCGTAGTATGCTCCTGTAATGGTTTTACCTTTTTAAAAATTAAAATAACTCCAAAAAAAACAGTCGGCATTACTTTGCCAGCTAAAAACAGTTTTTTCCTTTTTGGAACCGGTTCTCGCTTTGCAGTCCATTGTTTTGACTATAGTTTTGTTTCGAATGAATCCAAGCTTAATCTACAGTAATTAATTGGCCCCAAAACACGGATTTATTGCGCGTAAACTGCGCAAACAGAGCGTTGTAAATGTTCATTTGAACACGTTTTTGTCTAAGAGCGGGGCACAGGGGGGGCAAGGGGCACACGATGCGTTGCGGCGGCGGTACGGTGCGGGAGCGGTGTCGCTGCGTCGTCTTACATAAATATATCTATGGCATGTCACACGATGCGCTCCGCTGCTGTACCGTACTTGCACCACCGAGACGAGGCGGGGAGGGGTGAATGCGTTGCGAAGTCGGAGTGGCACCGCTCAGTTCAGTTCAATGCGGTTTCTTATGCGACCCAGGAAAGAAATTGCAAAGCCTCTTTTCGTCTAACAGCGACTATTTATATTCATGGAGAAAAACTATCCATCACTGTTCCTTAGTGCAATGAAGAGACTGATCCAGTATTGTCGTACGCTTTTACGTTAATTTCGACGGTGGCCTAATAGTAGGGCCAACAACAGACGTCCTTTACGATACATTATTTTAAACAGACTGTCCAACGCTACTGGGGCACCGACGGCGCCGCTACTAGATAACATCGGCGCCGATCACTCGTGTGCCCGCCGATATGGTGAAATCTTTGCAGTGCGGGGCCGTAACGCATCGTGTGCCCCGCTCGTGAGCAAACGTGGCACCCAAAGAGCTGACAGCTTTCTCATGCTTAAATCTTGATTTAATATGTAACAAACTTGTCCTTTGGATATTTTTGTAGCCTCTGCTATCTCTCTACTTTAATTCGGCGATTGCCTATCTACATTTGGTGAACTTTAAGCGATGTTATCGTCAGTAGTTGCAGTTTTTGGACGTCACCAACGTTCTATCTATAAAATGTTTCTTTTGTTCGTTAAGAAATGTATAATCAGCACTTAAAGTTACAATTTTTTTCTTGATATTGTTCTTGTTCGTCAGCCCATAAAAAGCTACTTACTGCTGGACGTGAGTTTTTCCCATTGCAGGAAGATATTTTTCTAATCTTCACGCTCGCAGGTGGCTTGATGATCGCAGTACCAGACGTCTTACACATTTGACGCTTCTGCCCGGCACTATCTATCGGAAGTATTGGATTTTATGACATTTTTTGATGATTTCGTGATGGATTCTCATACGCCGCTACCACGCGTCAAAATATTACATCCATGTTTTTTTTTAATTAATTTTTATTTTAATAAAAGACATTTAAATCTAGTGGCTCTACTTTAGAAATTATTTACAAAAAAAGAATACATTCATTAAAATACTTAGCGTGTACAAAAATATGTTGATTGTTTTGGAACTAGGAATTTTCATACTCATATATGTATTACGAAGAAAACTTTTACGGAAATTGTTGAAGACATTGTTTTATTTATAATAAAATTGTTGAATTATAATGCGGGTACTTGTAAATATGATTTATTTATTTCATATTTATGGCAGCAATTTAATGAAGAGGACTAAGACGAGCAGTAAACTTCGTATTATGAAACTAGCTGTTTGTACCGCGAGTTTTTTAAAATCTGTAATGAAAATCAATATTTTTGAAGAAATTTAAATTTAAATTGTACGTACGCATCCATAACCATTATGCTAGCGCACGCGGATAAAGCTTTTCGGGAAAACTTTTTCTTCCGACTTGCTTAACAAAAAATATTAAAGGCTAGCTGACTGGTGTGGTGTACTACTCCTCATAAATCTGGCTATCATACACAAAAAGAATCTTTCTAAACCTTCTACGTCTTTTTCTCACAATTTTACACCAAAATATAAACATTTTCACAACGATATTACATAAGTCACCTGAGAACATTACCTGTGTTCTAAAGATCATTTTTAATTGTCAAGATTTAAGAGATCTGGATATTGAACCACACATTAAAACGGCTTTAAAAGCGCGCATTATAAGCGAGGTTTGCATGAATTTTATTTGTCTAGGCTATACATATAAGTCTTGCAAACTTTCTTAGTGCAAATACTGCAAATACAAAAAAAAAACACAATACCCACTTACATAGGGCGTTAGTAGACACAAAACCAACCGTAAATAGTGTAGTACTTTCTAAAACGTAATTTCTTCTCCTTCAAATTTTTCTTACAATAACCAGGTTCTTGTATTGCTTACCACAGCATTGGTAAAGGTGTCAGACGTCAATGGAGGCCGTCATACTGCCCGAATCCTCTTGGACAACGGTGGTACTTCAAACTACATCACCCCCGACCTGTGTGAGTTCCACAATCTCAGGTATTAACGGTCAAACTTCAAGTACCTCAGAAATCTGTAACTTACATTTTCGGTCCTATTTTGGTGGTTATCAGGCGAGCAGTGACTTTTACAATTTACTAAAAATTACAAACTTGCTGCCTAGCTCCTATATAGATATGCAACAAATATCTATAACACCGGGTCTTCAATTAGCAGATCCTACTTTTAACTTGCCTTCAGCCATCGATATTCTCGTAGGCGCTGAACTATTTTGGGATGTCTTAGGTTCAAACTTTATAAACTTACGTAATAAGCATGTTAATTCATAAGAATAGTTCGAACAGCTTACGCACTTTTGGGAGTTAAACTCCGTGTCTTCTGTGCATGGTTTCTATACGGAAGGGCAGACACGTGAAAATAAATTTCAAGAAACAACTTGTCGCGTCGCAAATGGCCGCTTCATAGTCACTATACCATTAAAGGATTCGCGTGATAGCGTAGGTGACTCGTACATATGGCTAAGCAATGGTTTCTCTCACTAATGAGAGCGTAGGTAGCTAGGTAGCGTAGGAGCGTAGGTAGTAGGTAGGTAGCGTAGCTCTCCAGCGTAGGTTCGAACGCTATTTCACCTTTAAACAAAAATATCTTGCATTCATTAATGAGAACATGCAACTTAATCTCGCATAGAACTATGTGGTGATTTATTGAGAACACGACTATGTAACAAGGTACTTGAGTCCCTTACCCTCCAACTTAGAAAATCATATATCTGGTGTGAATCAACAATCGTTCCTGGATGGCTTTCCACAGAACTCACTCGGCTTAATCATTGTGTACGTAACAGACTTTCGTGGTGCTATGTGCCTACCATACTGAATCCTCCGGATCTCGTATCTCGCGTGGTGAAGGCTGATACTATCAGCGCGTCCACACTTTGGTGGTCTAGTACAGATTTTCATAATAACTATATAATTCAATAATGGGTATTCAATATCCAACATATCCCGACACTCAAAATATTGCGTTACCGAAACTTCATTACATAACTTTGTCAAAAAAATATGTACCAGGTTACAGTAACAATGCAATAATTCAATTAAGGGGATATAGTAAGTCAGCTCAAATTCTAATTTCGCCCTCACTTCCCCGCGCGTCGTATGCTATGTACCGACATGTTTGTAATCACCAATACTGTAAGTAGATAGGTCGTTAGATACTTATTTCATTAGGTTCATATTTGTGCCTGTTTCTTAACGCCAACCCAGTCGCTTCTTATTTTTATCACGGTTATTTCCAATTTTAATTTCACATCGTCCTGTTGCGTAATGTGTATTCTGATCGTAAGCGACACAACTTTTCCCTTCAAAAGCCGGAGCGATACTAACGGGGTGACAGGAATCAAGCTTCAAGACGCCGATAGTTTAGGTAATTTCTTTTTACAGTGAAAATAATGGTATTTAAAAAAAAAGTAAAAAACATAAGCACTGCTTTATAGTTAGTTCAGTTAGTATGCAAAGTTTCATGATCTTATTTAAAGTATTTTATGAATAACAGCGGTTTATTGATCAGTTTGGAGGTAACTTTGGATTTTTTTTGAGAACATTTTACGGAATCGTGTTTTAATCTAACATCGTCCTTAACATTAATCCTCAACTTTACCACATATTTATTTCAAAATTAATGCTGCAATACTTTCGGCATAACGGAGGATCTTGCTAAGCCATTTGAGGTTATATTTCCTCTTAATTAATTAAATTTAAATCGTACCACCTCTCTCTCTTTCATGCAGGACCTCAAATACTTTTAGCAAATGTAAGACTTACATATTGGGTGCTCGGTGGTAAAATTTTAGCAAAACAAATCGTAAGAACTTGTATTAGATGTAATCGCGTAAAAGGCAAGCCCATCCAGGTCATCATGGGTAACCTACCTGGTGATAGGACGCAGCTTGATTTCGAATTTTTAACCACAGGCTTAGATTTTGTCGGGCTGGTGCTAATAGCCGATCGTTGAAGCAGAGACTGTAAGCCATTGAAGTCATAAATTTGTGTTTTTGTGTGCTTCGCAGTTAGAACCGTCCACTTGGAGTTGTTATCCGATCTAACAAAGGAGTTTTTTCTTGCCGCCTTTAGTCGGTTTGTCGTACGTCATGGTAAGCCTCAGCACGTGTACTCCGGCAACGGCACTACGTTTGTAGGAGTTTTCAATGAGATTACACGGTTTCTACAATTATCTTACAACGATATTGAGTCAGACATTGCAAACCAGGGCATAGAGTGAAATATATACCACCTTATTCACTTGATTTTGAGGGCATTTGAGAGGCAGCAGTAAAGTCGACCAACCCAACTTACCAAATCAACCTCTGACATCGCACTCTCGGTCTTACTCGTCTTACTTATGAAGATCGTTCGACGTGTCTGAGTCAGATAGAGGCCATCTTAAATTCCAGACCATTGACACATTGAGACACATTGACCCTTCTATTCTCAGATCCTTCTGATCTTTCCTATCTTTACCCTTCTCACTTCCTGATGACCGGATAACCACTCACATCCGTTTCGCATCCTCAGATCGGTGACAGCAACATCCAGCGACCTCGATGCTACCAACGAGTAGAAAAGCTTCGGTAGCATTTCTGGCAACGGTTTTCCATGGAGTTTATCACTGCTATACAACAGCGAATGAAGTGGAAAGCCGTTGATAAAAAACTAGAGACAGGCACCATGGTTTTAGTGAAGGACGCCAATCAACCTCCTCTTCTTTGGCTGATGGGAAGAGTAATCGCCGTAAGACCGTCATCTTGAAGCGTTCCTGCTTCCACCTGGGGAATATGTTCCTGACGTCACAGTCAATTATTCTCCTATGCTCGTATCTCCGGACAGCGAACGTCAAACCGGTTCTACGAGTGCAGCCCCACCACCATTATGGACACAGTGCAGCGCCACAACGCACGTCACTTGCTTGGAACCACCCGGACGCGAATGCACGCATAACGGCTACTCTTGTATACTGTATCAGTCAGTACCTATTAAATTACCTATACAGTCTAAATATCGAAGTATATATTAAATTCAAGAATTCCACCAGCACAAGTGGAGCTGAATACTCAACAGTGAAGAAGAAGACGTATAAGGTTTACAAAAAAACTCGTCCGCCTTATTGAATTAACTTATTAGTTCAGACGACAGTTATCTTCTATGATATCTTCCCACTTGGTTTTCCTTTGTGATTCATCAAGCCGAAAACAAAACCTAATCCATCTATCTTATTACAAAACGTAGTTTCTTGAATGACCACGAGTATATGTAATGGTGTAAGAAAATTAATTGCATTTCTTATTAAAAGTACTTGACTATATCCACAGACTCCACTTTGTGTAGTATATTTATTATAACAGATCGACAGTAAAAAGTTATTATACGTATGTGTAAAGGGGAGCATGCCGGGTATTTCTTCAAATGCTGCTTAGATGTACGGTGTACCCTGCTAGTTGACGAATGAGGCTCCGATCTGAGGTTGGTGATGTACTGATGTGGTGGTGACTATGACCAAATTTTTGGCAGATTAATTTCATGCAGTAAATTGCAACTCTATGCAATGCAAACTATATGCAATAAAAGTGAAATTTAAAGGGTCGATGATGGTGATAGTGATGAGTATTAGGAAATTCTTTTGTAGTTATAACATAGAAGGTTATTTTGCAATCTATGCCCAAATTTTCAGAGGAAGTTCAAAACAGGTAATAAGCGCAAGGTGAAAAACAAATAAATAAAAAAACTCAAACATTCTGTCCATGTTATCTTTTAAATTCACAACACATGGAAATGCATTATGTTTATTAATTGTCATTTATAAATATCTAAAGCCTATATTGCTACAGAACGCGCACTCTCGTAAGGATTGCGCGGTTAGAAATTTAGGCCGCGCCCCTCCATTTTGTTAACTGTAACGAAACGGCCGAGTGAACCCATTTGTGCTACAACCATAATATGTAAAAATATAGATAAGTAGGTAAAATATACAGAAAGGTAACATTTTAATGATGAAAACGCATATCTTAAAAGTTTTAATATGCTCGTATTTAAATTATATTGTAGCCAGAGGAGAATATATATTACAGCTAAAAGCCGAGGTAACTAAGGCTCGCTGTAAGTTTTAACAGTACGCGAGCAACTCGGATTCGATTCTCGCCGGCACAAAAGAATTTGCGAATTGCAATTTTAAGAGCTGAATTACCTTATTAGGAAACCTGCATGTCTCAGAAATAGAAAAAAAAAGAAATATTTCGAAGAAATTTGAAGTTGGCCAACACGCATTTGGGCAGCGCGGCGGACATATGACTGAGAAGACAGTGCCGTGCCCAGCAGTGGAACGTATATATGCTGCAACTATAGTCAGAAGAACTATCTGTGTATGTTGATTAATGATATTTAACGATTTTTTTCTGTTTCTTAAATATGAGAATTGATATTATGAATGTGTAAAATATTACATTTGCCATCTTTTATGTGTCATATTATGTAGAAAAGAAAGAAAATAAATTGAGATGACCTGCGGTCACTGGAATTAATTCAACATGTCGTAAGTTAACACATGATCTGATTGAACTATGAGCTTCCCTGACCTGATAATGTGTGTTAGAATTACTAGTGAACGGGTAACTAAAATAGGGACAAAGGCGATATATTTTAGCCTACAAATTCAACATAATAACTTAACATTGCATTAACATTAACAAAACAAGATCGCGGTTTATAGTATAATTTGATAAAAGGCGCATTTCACATGATAGTGAAACTCACGTAGTACTTACTACATGTTTCCATTAGCTGATTACATGCGTACGATGTAGGGATATTATTTGAAGTATTTAACAATATCCCACTACATTTATTCACATTATACATTTAGGGCTGTTAATTTTAAGACTATTTACGTTCAATAACATCTGAATTTAATATTTATTATTTTGTTAGCTTATATTCTATTACATTGTTAGCTTATATGTTATTTTTGATGTTATTCTATTTAATTTTATACCGTTTACTATAATGTTTTGTCACGTTACAGTTGTGTGTCACTGAGACGGGGAAGACGCTGTAGCCTGTAACACAGTATTCAACTACCAAGGGCTGCAGAGTTTTAATATGATTTGTTTGTATAAGTTATGTGAGAAACAATAATTATTATTATTATTATTTAATTTGTACTTGTTACGAAATAATATTATACGTGGTAAAGCCACGCTGCAGTTTAATTATGGTTGTAGCACGAATAGGTCGGCTCGACCTGTGAAGGACCACGCTCTCACAGAATATCAGCGTAAAATAGCAGTTTAATTCTGCTGTGTTTCGTATGGTGAGTGTAGAGATTGGAAATGAAGAATTGCATTGTAGTCCTCAGGATTATCACTCCGAATCTACGTTTTGATTCTTAATCGAGGTTAAATGTAGATGTCTATGGGCCACAATATCTACTTACCATCAGGTGGACTGTGTGCTCGTTTGTCACCCTTATTCTATAAAAAAAATATTTTCAAAATTCATTTTTACTCATGAAATATTTAAAGCTATAGCCTAACATAATTTTTATATTACCATTGTGGCGGCGCTGTCGTCGCGCCACAAGCGAAAAACATCGAAGCCTAAATCGCGCTATCCAAGTTTCGAAATAAAACAGTATATATAGAATAGCTCCTAATTATCACACGGGGCGCTGGATATCTTCTTATTATATCCTATAGAATACTTGAAGCTGACTTCTCTGCACCTGTGCTTGAGCCTCTAAACACGCCTCTTCACTGAGTTTAATGTTACCAGTGGCATTATGTTACACCAATCCATATGTGACAGCAGTAAAAATAATAATGTCCTCCAGACCAAACGCGATACTAAATTTTTGGCCAAATACATCTAATTATCAGCAATCGCTATTACGGCTACTTAACCCACTATAGCATGATAAAACCTGCGATTTATAATTATCAATTAATGAAAAATATGCTAAAATCGATTGGGAAACCGAATTTTCTTTGCAATCTCTTAATGATTCCATGAAAATATTTTTATGAATTTTATTTTTGGAAAATTAAGAGATAAAACTATAGACAAAACCAGATTACTACTATACGTGATATACGCCAGCATTAAAAAGAGCAATTAAAGAAAAACATACGCACCTTCATAAAATTAGGCCCTACGGTAATAGATCCGATTAAGAACCGTATAAAATACTGCGCATTCGTGTTAAACATTTGAAAGATTTGTGTCATGAAAACTACATATCAAAGAGAAAATCCTAAATATTTCTAGTCATCCGTTAAACGTAAATCAAAAATTCACTCTATTACAAGTACATACAATTTAGGTAGTGTAATTTATAACGCAGTACAGTCTATTACTGACGCGTTTACAACTTATTTCAAGTCAAATTTCTTATACCCAGCCGGGCTAGCATGGACAGGAGAGAATATATCCCCGGGGAAGGGATAAAATTTTTATCACTTGCTCAGTTTTATCCACCCTAGGAGCATCGGCAGGAGACAAAAATTATATCCCCCGATTATATCCACTGACAAGAGATAATAAAATCCCTATAGTATATCCCGGTTTGACATAACGAGTAGACATATATCTCCCCGTCCGTAGCATGGGACCGAATGAAAGAGAAAAAATTATCCCTTTTTGACATTTGAAAGGGACAATTTTATCCTCTTTCTTGGACCTGGGTTTAAGTTTATCTTCAAACCATTTTAATACAAAAAAGATGTCTCGAGCCTATTGCAACTACATTTTCGTATCAGAAATTGAAAAACAAGAAAGAAAATTACATCGGCAATCGATACGTGATCAGAATACTTAATCTATTGGAATTCCCCGACAACGAATTTCTACGCCGGTTTCGGATGCTCAAAGATTGAGTTTTGTATTTGTGTAAAGGAAGTCTATGAGGATTCAAAACCTATTAATGCTGTGGATGGACTACCAGTGCATATTAAAGTAAGCATCTATTACAACCCTCTTGTGCAAAAGCATCGTATATTTACAATCAATACATGTGTTTACATCTTTCAGTTTCTTGGCAGATGGTAGTTACCAGAGGTACGAGTCAGGACCATGGAATGCCTGTTGTTCAAAAAACAAATAATCAGCAAATACTTGACCTAAGTTATTGAGGCCATCATTAGAATGTGGGGAACAATATACTTTAGCCTCTTGTGTAGGTAAATACAAATTTCAGTGCATATAAATCTTTCATTTTATTTTTTACTAATACTGAAGTGAATACCATTTCCGGGTATATAACAAGCAAGGCTAAATGTAGCTAGAGGATACCTAGCAATGCATGGTCCGCCAGACATTCTTAGGGCTATTGACTGCACCCATGTTGATATATTTCACCTACCATCCCAGACTGGGGTTTGGTATAAGAAAAGGGCAGTCTACAATTCTAATCTAAATTGTTCATCTGGTAATAGCAAACAAGTTATAGTTTTTAAAAAACCTAAAACCTAATAATCAAGATTTTTCTAAATAAAGAATAGTAGTATTTTATTCATTTTTATACGTGGTAGAGCCATGCTGCAGTTATATTAGATGTATAGTTGTAGCACGAATGGGTCGGCTCGACCGGGGAAGGACCACGCTCACACAGAATACCAGCGTGAAATAGCAGCTTAATGCTGCTGTATTTCGTATGGTAAGTGTAGAGAACCGGAGACCCTTATTGCTGGAAACGAGGCATTAAATCTTAGTCCTCACGGGTGACAACGCATCTGCATTTTGATTTGTAATCGAGGATAGATGTAGACATCTACATCTATCCTCGATTATAAATGGGCCGCAGCAACCACTTAACATCAGGTGGACTGTGTGCTCGTTTGTCACCCTATTCTATAAAAAAATTTAATATTCCTCTTTCCCCCAGAAAAAAACTGTAATGCATATGTGCCACAATAGTGTTACAGGTGGTCCCATGAGACTATAGTCGTCCCGGTTGACGATTCTACAACCTTTCAGATTATAGTCACCCCCTAAATATTGAGTCTCAACAGCTCAATGATATGATTTAATTACATAGGTCGTGTCCACAATACCCAAGGCGTTAATGGTCAAGTCATATTTAATGATAATAGAATCGGTCTATACTATATTTTAGGTATAAATTTTTAAAATAAAGTTATCAAACTTAGTAAAGTTACAATTCAAAGGTTTAGAAAGGTTTATTAAGAAATATGTTAATTCTTTAGCAGAGCTTGTTAAATATTTTAAAGGCTAATATACATACTATTAGGAATACAAATAACACAGGACTCATGATCATAAAATTATTTATTCTTTGTTTTGTTTGGAATCATTACATTTTCATTTTTTATGCTTCATCATTTTCAATTAAAATTAAATCTTTGTGACTTACAGTAGACATCAATTTTGATGTGTTTTGTAATTTTCGTATGATGGCAGTAATTGCAGTGATAAGATTTTTTTAATTTCCTCCAGAAGCTACACCACCTCCAAAGGATCTGTATTGTCCTGTTTCACAATTTGATGATTTCTAGACACATATTTTTTAACAAATGCAGTCACAAGCGAAGTAATTATATAATAAGATTTAACAGAAGCAATGTATACCTAACTTAAATATTATACAAAAAAAAATAGAATAATAGAAAAAATAAAAACAAGACAAAAATATGCTTAAACTAAATACCTATAACAATTATTATAAATGACATATTCTTTAACACAAATTATTAACAGTTTAGCGATATAATAAACAAAAGGTAAAAGAAAATATAAGTAAATGTAAATCAACTTAATCTTAAAACTAAACAAATTAAAATATAAATAAAAACAAAAGTAAATAATATAATATTTCTATAGTTTGCACAGTGTCTGTATAAATTTTAATTTACAATGACACATTAATTACTTACAGTAGTCTCTAGTCGCCACAGTAAGATATTGTAACATTTTATTTATTGTACATTATTAAAGGAAAGGCATGAAATAATAATTTAAACATTTATGTTAATAATATTAAAAGAGAGAAAAAAAGGTAAGTATATATAAAAAGAACCTGTCAGCTATATAAAGTCTACTAAAATTAATTAAAAATATAAAGTGGATAATACACTTCACTTCTTTGTTATATCTATGGGATATTACAACTAAATTAGCGTTGACAAGTAAGATTTGTAACATGGAAAAAGGAATGCAAAATTAAAATAGGATAGTAAAAAAATTGGACCTTATAACTATATTAAATGTAATATGTAAAATTAACAATGTTCAGAGATGTTATAATAAGTATAGAAACAAACAGGTTGGGCATGAAATAAAGTTAAGAGAAGAAAAAAAATGTAAAATAGATATAAATCAATGTATTCATAACTGTTAAAGTGAACGACAATTTTTTGAGCTAGTGCTTAGTTTAGCTAGCCACTACACGTAAAACAAACTTATCTCGGAATGGCGAAAAGGGATATGTTTTACAAAAAAGTTCACTATTAAGAAATTGCTTATCTAAAAAAATTGAAATTTCACCCACAGTAAGGGCATGAGTTTGTCCTCTATATACAAAAAAAAATTAAGGGGGTCGTTACTCCAAAATAAAAGTTATTAGAGTCCAAACTTACAAGATATAGGACATATAGGATATATAGGACACCAGCTGCAAAAGTATGGTTATTCCGTGGATATACACTTCCGGCTAATAATGCATATATTTTCGGAAAGAGCTTTCCGAGACGCCGCAAGCACCTTCCTTCAATTTTAGCCGCAGACTCCTGGTTCGCGAAACCACCTACCACTTGGTTTTCGTTTTTCCTCTAATAACTCATGTGTCCTTTATCCAAAAATTCCAAATTTTTGGAGGATTATCTGTCCCCAGGCGGCGTACAAAATCACTAAAAAGGTTTTGCAGGTTGTGGCCACTAATCGAGCGCCGCAAGCGATTTACTGTTTTGCTAATATGAGAAAAACAGTTTTTCACTTAAAAGTCACTAAAAATTAGATGCGTCTCGTTAATACGCAAATTTTTGACACTAAGTACACCCAAATGAGTTTACTTTTTTATCACTTTTCAAATTTTTAACTGCGGGAGCGTCGCAGTTTCATGGCGTTCCGCTTTGTTTCCTTGTACTTGTACTTCAACGTGCCCTTTATAGTTTATAGTTATACTATGGTATATTATCTACACGCGGGGATAGGTTTGTTGATTAGGATGTAGATACTATATCCACCATAGGCCCATGCTCCCATGGTGGATAAAGCTTTGGCATAGGGATAAGACAATTTTATCCCTTGTCATTGGATATAATCGAGGGATAAATTTTTTATCCCCTACCCATGCTAGCCCGGCTGGTGCTCAATCAACTGCTTCAAATGTTTCTAACGTAACATCAACATCGACTGCAAATGTTTGAAAAATGGAAATTAACGTTAAGCACATGTATCGGTTGTTGAAAGCTCTTCATCCATCAACATCTGCCGGACTTTATAACCTACCAGCCACTTTTCTTATTAATTGTTTAAAGACAACTACCAATAGGTTGGCTATTTCTCAAATCGTTTAATTACCTAGGTGGATTGAAAAGTACTCGGCCTAACACAGATCCATTCAATTCTAAAAATCAAATCTAACCACATTATTTAGTTCAGTTCAGACCAGTTCATTGTGTGAAGTTCGAAACGTGTGCGATAATTAGTTGTGATTTTATAAATTTATTAACAAAGTAATCGGACATAATTTCCGCGAATGGAGCAAATCGAGCAGCGTGCCGTCATTAAGTACCTCCATAAGAAGGGGCTATCATCAAAAGCCATCCATGATGACATGGTCAGTACATTAGGCGATTGTGCTCTGTCATATTCATCCATCAAAAAATGGATAGCAGAATTTAAGCGCGGTAGAGAGAGTGTGAAAGATGAACCCTGCTCTGGAAGGCCTTCGACGTCAACTACTGACGAAAATATTAAAAAAGTCCTTGATTTAATAATGGGAGACCGCAGATTAAAAATTAGAGAGATAGCTGAGATTATAGGCATCTCTTATGAACGAACTCAAAACATCATTGTCAACGAGTTGGGTTTCCACAAGGTGTCTGCGAGGTGGGTTCCGCGACTGTTTTCAGTTGAACAAAAAAGGACGCGATTGACTATTTCTCGCGACTGTTTGGAGTTATTTGAAGCCGATGCAGATGACTTTTTGAATCGTTTTGTTACTATGCACGAAACATGGGTTCATTACTGTACACCGGAAACAAAACAACAATCAAAACAGTGGAGAAGACCTGGTTCACCACCCCCTAAAAAGGCTAAGTCGATTTTGTCGGCAAATAAGGTGATGGCTTCAGTATTCTGGGACTCGAAAGGTGTGATTATGATTGATTATCTTGAAAGGGGTCAGACTATAAACTCTGATTACTACTGCACCTTACTACGTCGTTTACGAGAGGAAATAAAAGAAAAACGTCGAGGAATGCTCAGAAGAAAAGTCCTGTTTCATCAAGATAACGCCCGTGTTCACACGTCAGTACAGTCAATGGCTGAAATACACAACTGTGGCTTTGAACTGTTACCGCATCCGCCGTATTCACCTGATCTGGCACCATCAGACTTCTTTCTGTTCCCTAATCTAAAAAAGCACTTGGGAGGTCAAAGATTTTCGACAAACGACGAGGTCAAAGCAGCTGTAGACGCATATTTTGACTCTAAGGAAGAATCATTTTTTTTCAACGGTCTAAATGCTTGGAAGGGGAGGTGGCAAAAGTGTATTGAACTTGATGGTGATTATGTAGAAAAATAAAAATATAACTGAATTAGTATGTGTTTATTTTCTTGGTTAGGCCGAGTACTTTTCAATCCACCCTCGTAATAAATTCATACGGTATCTTCGCTATTTTACCCATAGAAACTACCGATCAGAAGACTATCTATCATTATGCAAACAGCATCATTTGTTACCTTTGATAAATCATTGGGAGATTGCTGATATTGTATTTCTATTGCAAATCTGTTCTGGCAATATTGACTGCTCCGATTTGCTATCACAAATATCACAGAGAATGCCTACAGTGTACCTTAGAACGAATGTATTACTCTACTTACCAGCTTCATCAAATAATTACGGAAGAAATACATTCATATATCCATCTAGTCATAATTTTAATAATTTATGCAAGACGCCTGATTGATACTAGCTATGTATCGGCATTAAGTCGAGAGTTTTTTTATGTTGTAATTTAATTCATTTTAAGAAAAATTATATTGTGCGTTTAGCCCTGCTTTTCTTTCTTTTTTTCTGTGGATATTTTCGTTTGTTTCAATTATTAAATTTATGCATGTTGCATATTTAAATTAGACTCCATTTTTATTGCTGGTGTGTTTGCTGTGTCTTTTAAATGATGAAAGATTATGTTAGTGTATTTCTATTAGTGAGAACCTGTTATAAGCTTCTTGTTAATTAAACATGTTATTTATTTTTTGATTTTCCGTAACATTAAAATAAAAATAAATAAAATAAAGCTAACTAAACCTTTTTTATTGTTGGAAATATGATAACTTATGTCAAAAGGCTTTAAAACAACAAGCGCTTCCCCGCTGTTCTCGTTAATCGTACAGTTAATTGTACTGAAGAACAATATAAACCATCCACGTTCTCGTCCTTGCATTTTATTACTAAGGGTGACAAAATGGCACTGCTGCTGCAAAACTGCTGGATGATAAATGTAGATGTCTATTGACCACAGCATCCACTTACATCTGGTGGACTGTGTGCTCGTTTGTCACACTTATTCTATAAAAAAAAATCTGATAACAAATTTTGTTATGGCCTATAATAGCCAAAATTCCTTTAAGCATATTTCTATTTTCTTGACAAAAAAATTTAAAAGTTTAGCATTGGAACTAAGCTTATACATTTTAGAACGTTACAATTATAATATATATATATATATATATATATATATATATATATATATATATATATATATATATATATATATAACTTCAAATAAAAATAATATTACAAATACTAATTAAATAGCAAATTTTTACTTTATACATATTAATTTATTATCATAAAAATTTATAAAATTTAAATAAATGTGCTTTCTTGTATTTTCTTCGATATTGATTATAAAATTTGGCACAGATCCAGCCCAAACGCATTAAGCATACTACCCAAACACATCAAAGTACAGAGGGACCGCAATGACATGCAATGATCACCAAACACCATGGCAAGAATAGTTTTTTGTTTTTGCTATACTAAATAATAGGTTGAGCTTTTTCAAAGATCAATATCACATTGTATAAGACTAAATACCAATGGTGTTCCATTTTTGTCACAAAGTGTCTGTGGAAAGCGGGGCACTATAGCACAATGTCTACGCCCTAGATATTTACATATTCAATTTACATATTTTTCACTGAATTCAAAAAAGAGGGGGAACTCAATTCGACTGTTTTTTAAATGTGTGAACTTTTTTTTAGGTGAACCCATTTCTATGATTATTTTTTCGTTCGAAAGCAGGTGATTCTCATATAAATTTAATCAAAATCTGACAAATAAATTTTGAGTTATCCATACTAAGGCGTATTTAATTGATTTCGACTACATTGATGATGTTCTTATTTTATTTAAATTGAAGTCAAGTCAGTCAGTAAGAAGAATTTTTAATTGTACAACTTACTTTTTGACAATTTTCCGGGTTATCTACATCCTTACCAAATATAAGCCAATGTATTTATTTTATTCATATCTTGTTTAAGGTTACAAAGTCATTCATTGTTATAATATAACTTTGTTTTAATGATCCAGCACGTATTAAGATATGATAAATTTAATTAATAAATCGTCATTTAGACCCTCGAATAAATGCGTATGCCATTAATATAAGTAATTCAAAAATACGAATGCTTAATTATTCGAATACTTTCAAAGAAAGCAATTAAATGTAATTATCTAAACTAACACACTAATGCACATCGTTTGGAGAAGTTTAGAAGTAACATAGTAAAAAAAAATTTCATTACTTTCATACCAAAATAATACTAATTTTTTGTATGGAACATTATTTAAGCTCATTTGCATGAATTTAATAATACTTTTACTCCCAAAACATTCTCCTTGAACAATCGCAAGGCATTTAATGAATGGGCGACAGTAGGAGTTCATAAGAGTAGAAAGGTTATATGAACTTTACAATGAAAGGTCATATAATCCTAGCGTCGAATTTAGGGAATATGTAAAAAAATATTCCAAAATATTTAAAAGAGTGTGCTCCTTAGCCAAGTCATTGTATTTGAGCAACAAAATAAAGACTGCTTCTAATAAAATTAAAATGACATGGAGTATAATTAATAGTGAAACTGGTAAGGTTAAATCTCGCAATTCAAACTACCAGTTAAGTTCTAACAATAAATTAACTAAATCAGATCAGGACGTTGCAATGGTTGTTGAGAAATATTTTACTGATATTCCGATTTTAACCACTAAGTCACTGAATTCTTCTCCTGCCGTCGCCGAATCATTACTTAAACAAAATGTAAATGTGTGTACAAAGAATTTTACATTTCATAAAGTGTCATCAAAAGATATTGAAAAATATTTTAAGACTATTGATATTAAGAGAACCGCCGATCTGTGGGAGATTTCTGTTAAAGTTTTTGTGTCTATAATAGATACAATCGCACCTCAACTATCTATTGTTTTTAATACTAGTATCGAATCTGGTGTGTTTCCTGATTTAGTGAAGCATAGTAAAGTAATATCTTTATTTAAATCTGGTAGTACATTTGACTCCGCTAATTTTAGACCTATTTCTGTACTGCCAACACTTAGTAAAATTATTGAAAAAATTATTCTTGATCAAATGTTAATTTTTTTAATGTGAATAATTTACTTCATAAAAATCAATTTGGTTTCACAAGGGGTCGCTCGACAACTGATGCTGGTGTTGAGTTGATTAAATATGTATTTAATGCATGGGAGAATTTACAGGATACTTTGAATGTGTTCTGTGACCCATCCAAAGCCTTCGATTGTGTTCACCATGATACATTAATCAGGAAACTTCAACACTACGGTGTAAGAAGCGATGCTCTTAAATTAATTATTTCATATCTAAGTGACAGAACGCAAAAAGTTGTCATTAATAGTATGAGTTCTTCCGAGTCAATTGTACAAATGAGCTGGCCTCATGGCTCAATTCTCGGCCCCTTTCTGTTTCTTGTATATATTAATGACTTACCTTACATAGTAGGGGTTACCATGATATAGTATTATTTGCTGATTATACTTCATTAATTTTCAAATTAAAACGACAGTTATTAAATTACGACGAAATAAATAATACTATAGCTAAGTTAGTTATTTGGTTTAATGTTAATAATTTGCATTTGAATGGAACTAAAACTAAATGTATGAAATTCGTTACTCCTAATGTTAAACATGTCAATACTCATGTAATTTTAAATGAGGAGGAACTGAGTCTTGTTGATACTACCATTTTTCTTGGAATCACACTGGACGCAAAGCTTCAATGGCTCCCCATATTACTGTTTAAAAGATTAGAACTCTTAGCAGTGTTGAAACAGCTAGATTAGTTTACTTTAGTTATTTCCATAGCATTATGTCGTATGGTATTGTTACGAGCTTGAGGTTCGTGACAATAAAAATTGCCGATAAAATTACCTAAATTAACACTTTAACTTACTTTACACAAATTAAAACTAAAAACACTAATAATTAAACACACTAATTCACTTAATTCCGCTCCGAAGCTTCGCTTGTGTCGCTGAGTTCAACTCTGCCTCGATCGCATCTTGCGCCACCTATTTATTTAAATTAGAAAAATATCCGGAATGTTCCAGTAAACACGCGCAAGGTACCGAGAGTTCGAGTATAGATTTTCTAGAAACTTAGTTCTTCGGGTGGCGCTGTCGGTCGAAAGATTTTGATGTCATAAACTGCAACGCTCCCCTCGCTCTCGTTCCTGACACTAGATGGCGCTAGTGTGTCGTCGACTGGAGCGCGTAACAGTATTTTGCTATGGGGACACGCGACTGACACTGAAATTATATTTATTTTACAGAAGAGGGCCATTAGAGCAATATATAATTTAAAATCAAAAGAGTCACTGAGACAAAAATTTAAGGAAATTAATATATTAACTCTGGCCTCTCAATACATTTATGAAAATGTAATGTACGTACACAAAAATAAAAGTAGATTTGCGAAAATAAGTGATATTCATTCTGTAATTACTAGGAACAGACACAAGCTAGTAGTACCAGTTACTCGACTCCACCGATTCAGTAATTCATTCTTGGGGTGATGTATACGCTTTTACAACAAAATCCCAGAAAATATACAAAATTTGTCATACAACCACTAAGTTTGTATAAAAAGGGTTATTATAATATTAAGGAATTTATGGATGATAATAACCCCTGGGAAGGGTGATCGCTACCAAGCTATTTGTAATTTGTCTTGTGTTGCTAACTGTAAACATGATTGTAAGCTATCATTGGAATAAAATAGTCCCACTGGGTTTCTTGCTGGTTCTTCCCAGGACAAAGGTTTTTTTTTGAACCAGTGGTAAATGAAAAAAGTGACTTTCAATAAGTATTGTTATAATCTACATTGAATAAAAAAGTTTCTGTTTCTGTTTCTGTAACTATAGGGTAATTCATATTTATGAAGCGAAAAGCAGGCGCTAACACTCTTATAAATTCTGTAGAGCCTGTCCAGATGAGGCATTTTACGCGCAAAGCGACTCGTGCTTAGACACTAGCGTGTTCCCGAGATGCTAGAGCTACATAATTCATGTATTCCGTCTAGATGACGACGCGCGTTTCCTCACTCGCGCGTAAAACGCTGGTAATGAGCGAGACTCTCGACTCGCGCGTTCTATGCGCGAGCGCCGCGTGAGTCGAGATACTCGAACGCCATTACTGCGTCGTGCGTCCACCGTCCAGTACTACGCGCGAAACCGTAGCTTGTGGACGTACTTCAAAATGGAGCGTGATAACTTCGATACCGAACATTTTATAGACGAAATTGAAAAAAGAGTAGCCATATGGGATACGGTATCTTCATACTATTCCAATAGAGTAATAAAACGTAGGAACTGGGAAGAAATAGTCGAAAGTTTTTGTTAACCTTGAGGCAAAAAAAGCTTTAGTTAAGTAAACAATAGTTTATTTAATAATATTATTTCTTAGACAACATAAATTTTACTATATCATTTTATCTTGCCAAGGGAGTTTGCCTTCGTTAACAAAATAATTTTAGAACTGAATCTCTCCCAGCGTAGAAACGCACGAAAAACTTAATATCTAAACGCATTATAAATTGAAACGCGTGAGTTTACTCGCGCGTAAAACACCTCATCTGGACAGGCTCTTAGTTATCTTATTACTTTGTATTCTACCGTTCATATTTTAAACGGTAAAGATCTAATTAATAATCTTCTATAAATTTTCCACTAAGTGATTCCGTTCGATTTAAATAAATGGTATAAAAGGTGTTTCAATAAATGGAAATTTTATTATATCAGAAAGGTTTTATCGGTTCAATCGGTACTGTAGTATTATGTTGATTCATTTTGTCTTGCTTAATATCATTTTGATGTGGCACTAAAATGTGTTATTATTATTATTAATAGTTTGTACTAATGGTAAGATAGGTATTTTTCACTTCCGCGAGAAGAAGTTCGGTGTACGGCTTTGATTATCAAGTTGTTTTAAGTAATAACCGGCACCTTTTATGCTGAATTCTCCGCAATGATACACTGAGTTTATTATGATATATATGACTGAGTCAGAAATTAATTTATATACAGTAGTCTTCCCCTCGAACACACCATATTGAACATATCGCTTTAACAGGAGTGAGTTACACCTTACTGATTGAATAAATATCACGACTAAATTTCGAAGTGGCTGTCACCTAGTTTTAGCCTAGACGCAGACGGTTGAGGTTGTTTAAACTTAGATTCAATCGATTTGTCCAAATAATTTATAAATTTCCGCAGCTTTGAAGTAGTTCAAAGATCATCCCAGTCGCACCTTAACCTACTGTTACTGATATTAATTTATATGAACCTTTCATTGAGCATTAGAAACACACGAAGTAAAATAACTTAAATATAAAAACAACGGATATAGGTGAGGAAAACTGTACACACAAGTAGATTGGTTTTAATGGAGATACGGATTACAGATTTTGTAACAACCATTTTATTTGCCCCCAGTACTGATTTTTATCTTCATCTTGCTAACATGAGGTAAATATAACATTTTAAAATTAAAATACATTTTATTCTGTGACAAAATAGATACGGTGCATGTGTGCATTATAAATTACTACTTGGTTAGTTTTATCACGAACTTGTTAGAGTGAACACGTTCACTGTTCATTCGTACATTGGTATAAAGTTACGAACTGATACAAATTAAGAAATTAGATTTAATACAAAAGTGACATATTTCGCATATTAAGGCCCAACTTTTTTTAATGATGATGTAATAAACGGATTAGCAAACACTGATTATATGAACGGTCCTGAGCCACGAGCATCCATCAACTTCCTACATGTTATGTGATTAAGAAGTCTTTTATAACTAGAGTGAAAAACTGGTTATCAATCTGATAGTGGGCAGTCTATGGATGCGTGAAACAGAATATGGCCATTGAAGTGTTTTTAAAACTGATGAAAAAGATGTAATATCTCATATTTAAGTGCCCATTATTAAGTGCCTCTCTATGAAGCTCACAAGCTGAAACAAAACAGTAAGTGCATTGCTTAGCTACAGAACTAGGTACTGACTGTAAGCTGCAGAAATAAGTAAAAGTGTGGTACATACCTAGAATGACTCCCACACATAAGAAGCTATGTAATATATAAATTTCAATATTAAAGTATTTAGTTGAAAAACGAAAATATATTCCTAAACAGTAAGTTTGTTTATTTAAAATGCATTATTTTTTCACGAAACTGAAATAAATGAATATTGTAATTCTAAGTTTTACTTATTATAACATTGAAATAAGCTAACAAAAAAATTAAATGAAAGTAAACGATCAGACATAGTAAATGTATAAATTTATCTGAACATTTCGTTAAATTAATATGGTTCTTTTCATATTAAGATTTCACGCTAGCGTTAAAAAAATATCTTTTCAAAACTTGAGATGCAGATGGATAATTATAATGAAAAATAAAATCGTTTCCAATTTCCGTTTCATTGAATTTGCCCATATTTTAATATTAATTGTATTCTTAACTTATAAGTGTATATATATATTTTTCTTTATGTATATATATATATATAATACATACATGTATACATATATGGAAAATCTTTTCATAACATTGTAAAAACTTTTGTTAGTACTTTCTTACCGTAAGTTGTAGCTTGTAGTAGAATAAAAAATCTAACATCGTCATATTACCTAATTTTAAAACTTTTGTGAAAATATTTATATTTAAGACTGTAGACCACGCAAAGACTAAATTCGATATAAAAGTATACCTTCATCATAATTCACAGATTAAGACAACGTCAATACCCTCCCCCCCATATTTAGAACGGGCGATAAAAGATCGAAGAACTGATAATAAATGCAGTGGTTCGCGAGTGGAAAGAGTGGGTGCCAACAGCCTTGGAAGGAGTGGGTTGGACGATAATGTCTCCCAATAATTGTCGTCTTTTAGCAAGCCTAGTGCAAGGCATGCATCTTTATGCGTCGGTTACTGTTGTCCATTTACTTTACGTATATCTTGAAATGACAATGGTGCGGTGAAATTAACCCACAACAGTCACAGATAAAAGCACTCAGTCTGCCTTGATTGACTGTATATGCACGACGCAAATTATTTGCTTTGAGTAAACCGGGGAATGCATCAATTGATGTACTTTGCTTGCGGGGCATCCATTTTTTCAATTGAGCCCACGTACAATAGTATGGTACTTCTGAATACAGCAGTGTTTATGCGAAGGCACCAAAAGCAGTCGCACGATTACACAATTCAAAAAATTCGGTGAGCGCTGTTTCATTCGTGAATAATACGCTCTGGCTATTTTTAAGAAGCACGGCTAAATGGATAACTGCTGGAACCCGTTCATCAATTGGGAAACCGAAGATACGCTCGACCGCTTCATTGGAGCTGATATACCGACCATTCGGTAATTTATTTCATAATTTTTTAAAGGAGGAGCATTTACATTAGTATTTTCAATTCTAAATACAGCCATTTCCTTTATTCATATACTTGCAAATATATTTGATGCTCTTCACCGAACTACAGAACTCAACATTATTATGAGCATTAAATGTTTTGCTCAGCAGAGGTGAATATGGTACCACCCAACGATTGTCGATGTCAATGTCTGCGTTACTGATAGTTTTAACGAATTATTTTACGCCATTATTGGTATTTCCTCGACGATATATCGGATATCGGTCAACATGTGTGATCGTATCGTTTGTGTAATCTTTAGGAAAACGCTTTGTACATTTTCCGTCTACCATGTAAGGCGATGAATGATTCAGATCTCCTCGATCTCAAAGCATGTTCTCTGCTGTTCGAACGGAAGTAACGAAGTTGAACTTTCATATATAGGTAAAGCTGCGTATATCGGCTATCATGTATAGGTGAAGTGAGATTTGATTTTAGTTCTTTGATGTCAGTTTTTACCTTTTTATTGTTTGATTGTTCCCTATTGTATAGAGCAAGCAATTGCACATACGCAAGGTAGCAACAAGAATGCCATTACATTATCCCTTTTTTAAGAAAAACAAAACAAGATGAAATATACATCAAGCAAAACCCTGAAATCCTTTAAGCCTATTTATTATTAATTAAAAAAAATCGTTAAAAACTGTTCACAACTACCAAGATAAAACGAATCACATAAAAATACTATTTATTAATAATATTTCATTTTTCTTTTGAATTGCTTAAATTTTATTTTAATATATTATTTTCTGTAGGTCTGTATCATATTGTAGTATTATGCAAGTGGACTCTTCAACATTTTAGTTATAATTTTTAGAAAAAAAAAATGTAACGCTACTTTCAAATAGTTAAGGTTTGTTTAATTTTTTAGTAATTGTATACCAGATTTTCCTTTATTATTGATATTACTTTATTACTTCCTTCCCCTCTGATGATCTGTCAACAAGAAGTTCAGTTGTTCCTCACTCTTTTGCTGCTAATATACCATGTATTCGAACCAAATGGTCTACTTTGTCGTTCATAATATAAAAAAAGGAGTGTAAAAAGCGACCAGTATTAATCTTTATATAATAATGTGTGTGTCATCAAGGAAAAAAAAACATTTGTTTTGACAAGCCATTGCAACTTTACTATCCAGATCTACATAAACATAAAATTATAATAGACTTATATTACAGGCATGGACCATTCACATAAATTCATCGGTGATCTAATTTTTTTGCTTTTGTAAACGACGGTGTATAATAAATGTGGTTAAAAGATAAACGCAAACTGATTTGTACTTTTATTCGGGCAGAGTGTTCCCTTACAATTATTATTACAAATTGAATGTACAAAATCATCGCTCCTGGCTTTTATAGCATTCGCTGGCTGGCGGTTACTTCACCTCCTCCGACTCGCAATTTGGCGGGGCAAGGCTCACGTGGTGGGGAACTGACGTAACGGCTGGGCGTGGCGGGCTTTACAGCCGGCTTAACGGCTAGCTAGCGATATCTAGCGTTACACTCGGCCATCCTGTAATAATTGCTCCCGCAATGGACGCAACAAAACTATGATTACAAGTCAGCTCAAGAAACAAGTGTAATTACGGAGAAATGAATTTTGATCTAGCTCTCAAGAAGGTCTAAGAGATCTTCAGTTTCCAATTGTTCATCCACACTACTGGCACTATCGGATATAGAGGCAACGCTACGATATGGTCGTAAGGAATCAGCGGATACTAGGCCTGTAAACTTCTTGTATCCTCTAAGACCTTTTATACTTCTTAGTTTATATCGATCGTTACCTAGCTCCTTAATTATCACATATGGGCCGGAATACATATCATCTAACTTAGAATTTACCCTATTTCCGCTAGTAGTCGGCGCCTGGCGCCAAAGTACGTAATCACCTTTTTTGTAAATCTTACTATTTTTACGCCTTTTATCAAAATTACGTTTCATTTTCTTGCTAGCTATTCTAATCCGATTAGTAGCCCTATCGCGTCTAGATTGCACTGGCTCAGAAACTCGATCTGGGATGGAGACATCACATACTGACCTACCTACGCGAGCAAACATTAAATCGTATGGCTTATAACCTGTTGTGTCATTAATCGTATTATTGATACCCCATATTACATTTGGTAAACTGTTGTCCCAATTATGAGAGGCCTCGCTCGGTTCCGTGGCTCTCAACGCATCGAGAATTGTGCGATTAGTGCGTTCTACCTGCCCATTAGACCTAGGACACGAAATAGTTGTTAACGTGTGTTTAAACTGCTTTTCCGTTGCAAACTTCTTGAAATGTCTACTCGTAAAGGCCTTACCATGATCGGAAACTACGTGATCTGGAAAACCAAATAAACTAAATATGCGTTTTAAAACTCTGATTGTCTCTATAGAATTGACGGTACGCGTAGGCTCAGATACAACAAATTTAGAGAAGGCATCTGTCAATACTAACATGTACTGGTACCCTTTTTTTGTTTTACTAAAAGGGCCCAAATGATCGATATGTACCATTTTCATTGGTTCGGTAGGTTTTGGAATTGGATGTAATTTGCCTTCTTTCCTACCGTATTCCCCTTTACCGTATGCACAATGTAAACATGACGTCACATATTTTCGTATGAATCGGGACATTTTTGGAAACCAGAAATAATTTTTTATAAGTTCTGAGCATCGTTTTAATCCTACATGGCCAATATCGTCATGGTGCATTTGTAATATTTTCCATCGCGCGAAGTTAGGCACAACTAATCGGGTACCGTAAAGAGTTTTACGATAAAGCCTGCCATCAACGATTACATAATTATTCACTATATCCCTATCTGTGCATCCACTTTGCAGTAAATCAATAATACGTTTCGACTTTTCATCTTGATCTTGTACTGTTCTAAACCAATCGTTTACTTCTAAACGGTACACATTCACGGCATCTATCGGATTTCTACTTAAGGCGTCTATGTGTTTCATACGCTCACCCGGTCTATAGTCAATAGTAATATAATAGTCTTGAATTAAAAGCCACCAGCGAGCAATGCGTGGAATAAGATCACGTTTAATCATTGTATCGCGTACTGCAGTACAGTCTGTAACTACACGGACGTTTTTATCTAACACATATATACGGAACCTTCGTAACAATTCCACCACTGCAAGCGTTTCGAGCTCATAGCTGTGATAAACACTTTCTTCCCGACTGGTGACGCGACTAAAATACAAGACAGGGTGCAAACTACCGTCAATCTGTTTTTGTAAAAGAATACCTGCGATACCTAACTTGCATGCATCCGTGTGGATTTCTGTTGGCAAACTAGGATCGTATATCGCTAACACTGGCTTATTACATAATTTATTTTTTAAATTCTCAAAACTAGTTTTTTGTGATTCGCCCCATACCCATCGTATTTTTTTTTGTTAGTTCGGTAAGCGGACGAGCTATTATTGCAAAGTTATGGATGAACTTCCTAAAATAACTACATAGACCAATAAACTGACGCACTTCATGTACATTACTTGGAACGGGAAATTGAGACACCGCTGCCAACTTAAATTCACCCGGTTGAATGCCATCACAGGATATTTCATAACCTAAATAAGAAATCCTATTTTGTAAAAATAAACATTTGCTCATATTTAATTTTAAATTCTCCGTTTGTAATTTGTTTAGAACCTTATCCAATAAGTCTAAACCTGTTTGAACATCGACTGACGGTAGTAAGAGATCGTCGAGGAATGCTAATACTTCTGACGGTCGTTTGATGAAATTATTGGAATTATTTTTATCTAAATGATTTACTTTGGAATTTTCTAAACTATCTACGATCTTGTTTATTAAACGCATAAACACTGAGGGACCGTTGGCGAGACCGAAAGGAACTCTATTATATTCATAATGTCCTTGCGGAGTGACAAAGGCTGTTTTGTGTGTATCTTCAGGATGAATGCTAAGCTGATGGTACCCTTGGGCTAAATCAAGACTGGTGAAGTATTTCTTGCCAGATAATTTAGAAATTTGCTCATCGATATTAGGTAATGGATATCTATCGCGGATAGTTAAAGCATTTAGTGCTCGATAATCGACACATAGACGACTATCTCCGTTCTTTTTCTTAACTAGAACAATAGGAGAAGCATAATCTGATTCGGATTCTTTTATAATGCCCGCCTCTAATAGCTCATTAATTTTTAGCTTAACCATCTCTTGTTAGTGATGTGCTAATCTATAAGGCCTACGGTGTACTGGTTCATTATTGGATAATCTAATGCGCATTTGAACTAAATCCGTACATCCCAACTCCTTAGTGCAGCTAGCAAAACAATTACTATATCGAGACAACAAACCGATTAATTGATTTCGATCAGATATACTTATTGGGCCTACCCTGATTTTGTCTAAGTCTACCCCACCAATGGCATAATTATCAATACCCAAGGCACTCAATTGTGAAATACATTTGGTATATGGCATTTTGCAAATATTGGCATGTTGACTGACCTGGTTATTTATGCTTGGTTCCTGGCAGCTCTCGGCACGAAGTAGAATGGTTCCTTCCTTCCAGGTGATGTCCTTGGTTCCACTGTTGACGACCTTGAGGTAGCCTTCATTTCCTCGTAGAAGTGTTGCTGGCAGGGAGAATGATATTTCTTGGAACTCGAAATGTCCCGCAGGTGTTAGTACGTGATTACTGGCTGCATTGCCAATAATTTTAACCTTTATAATTGAGATACCTGGTGGTAAACGTTCACTTGCAGCAGTGACGACACGAAATCTGCTGCTAGCTTCAGTAACATCAAGATTGGACAGGAAGTTAAGCTCCTTCTGAAGTGTAGCTTTGCCTTCGTGTACAACTAATCGACACACCTTCACTGTTTATAACCGGTTGCCCGATCAAAAGATTTACGCCGCTCATTTCTGCCTCGGTTAGGTATGCGTTACAGGTCATATGCAGGTTATCAATTTCAAGCTCAAACTCGACTTCGCTGTTACTATTTAAGTAACCGCCAGAGAATCCCTTCAAAATAACGGAGACAGGCTTAGCTTCGAGACCCAGGAGAGTAGCTACTTCACTCGTGAGCACATTTACTTGACTGCCCGTATCGATGTACGATTTCACGAAAGCACCGTTGATCTTTGCAGTCTTTTTGTAAACATCGTTGTAGTTTTGAAGTAAATTTATTTCTTTCACCCTACCTGCTTTCGGGGCAGGTATATATCTAGGATTTGACGGGCAACGTGGAGCAATGTGACCTCGAACTCCGCATTTGTAGCAGCTGCGTTGGTCAGGCAATGGACAGTTACGTACTAAATGTCCAATTTTCTTGCAGAGCGGGCATGGATCAGTGTTAGGGTTCGCGGAAGGTTTCTTCTCTATGAGGTGTGGCATATCCCTGTAGCCTCCTCTTGTATCCGTTACAGGAACTTTGTAGTCATCGAATGCCGACAAGAAATTTTCATATAACTCGTCAGGTCGTTCGCATTGGAATGCTCTCGCATTTGATTGTAATGCTAGAGGCAACCCTCGTATGATGCAGGACACCGTAGCGATGTCTGACAATTTGCTTCTGAAGCACGAAGCAACCTTTTCTTGATAATATTTTGTCATGCTTTCAGAGGGTAGTTTTTTTCTATGAAGCATTTCTTCCAGAACATGAGCGTAGTCTCGATGTTTCGGGAACGCACGAAGAAGCATTTCTTTCCATTGCTCCCAAGAGTAGTCGTACTCATCGAGTCGATTATACCACTTTCTTGCCTGTCCTCTCAACTTGTCTTGAAGATAGAATGATTTAGTTTTGTCATCCCAGCCGTGGATTTGACCTAGTTGCTCGATTTTTTTTATCCAGGCAGTAACTGTGCATTCTTCGTTTTCAGGGTCAAATTCTGGAATTAAAGATGCGGCACTGTGTTCTCTTCGACGAATGAGGGTGGGCGCTTCATGTTCCAGATCGTTGAATGCTTTTTCAACCTCTTGTGCTAGGAGACTCTTTAATATTTTCCTTGCGGGTGGTGTGCATCTACCTTCTTCGTTTGAATTTTCAGACATCTGGTTTATCGACGCAGAATCTACATTCTCCTGACTAGGCGACCGTCGACGTTTATGTGTAGCGGAGCGTCGTTTCATCATGAGCTTCTTTTTTTTTACTATCCCCCTTCTGAGTGTAAACGACGGTGTATAATAAATGTGGTTAAAAGATAAACGCAAACTGATTTGTACTTTTATTCGGGCAGAGTGTTCCCTTACAATTATTATTACAAATTGAATGTACAAAATCATCGCTCCTGGCTTTTATAGCATTCGCTGGCTGGCGGTTACTTCACCTCCCCCGACTCGCAATTTGGCGGGGCAAGGCTCACGTGGTGGGGAAGTGGCGTAACGGCTGGGCGTGGCGGGCTTGACAGCCGGCTTAACGGCTAGCTAGCGATATTTAGCGTTACACTTTATTAATTATGTTTCTATCAAAATGTGAAGCGTTACAGCTGGAATCTTGAGTATAATCAAATTTCTCTCTTAATTCGTTTGTTCTTCCTTTTTTAACATGCCAAATCGTGATATGATGAATTATCTTATTAATCACCCGGTAATTTGCTGTTAATTCAGATTGCGCGTGCTGTAATCAGAAATTTAACTCAAGGAGGGTTCTTGCATGAACACTATTGTGTACATTAGATATTTTTAATTTAGATAAGGTATCATATTTGTATTCATGATAGAAAGCGTTTTTGATTAGCTATTATACCTTCAATATTTTTATCTAATATGTCTTTTGTTTATTTAAATACTGAAGTCGCATAACTCATGAATTCTGTTTCTCGTTTAATATGAAACTCTGAAATAACTATAACGCTAAAAGCTATTTTTCTTGTAGTAAATTTTACCTTCTTTATAGACGATAAAAGGAAATTTTACGAGTAATTTTAGCTCTCAAAGCAATCGTTTCATTTAATTAATGGTAGCTTGTTAAATTCGGAGGAAAAAGAATTCTGTTTAATTGTACCATTCTGTCTAATTGTATTGTGCTTTATTTATTGAGAATTATATGCAAAATAGTTGAATTTTCAAGTCATTAAAATAAAGAAATACTTAGAACCTCATTTAACAAATTAAATTTCATTTAGATATTTCTGTTAAATTGTTAAGTTACGCTGTGGAACTTGGTTTGTGGTTCTTGAGGATTTACGAAATAATATTCTCTTATTTAATTATTAATATTCGTTTAATATTTACAATGATAATGTATGCTTTTTATGAATAAAGGCTTGAAGTAAAAAAAATATTATGCTATATTAAAAAATATCGTATAATATAATTAACGTAATGTAAAAATTAATAATACGGGATAATATGGGGTAGTAGATACTTTTACTCCTTGTAGTGGCGGTGTAAGTTAACGCACTACCCCATATCATCAACGGGAGTGGGAAATAAGACAGAGGCAACAACATTCTTCTGATAACTACTCAATAATAATAATTAAAACTACGTTTGCTAACCCAAGCGTGGAAAATATGGCAAATATGCCCCCTTGAGGCAATATATGGGGGGCTTTTATGCTATGTACAATGGATTGTCGATAGGCTGTAATGTATGAATTAGTGAAAAAATAGCTACTAATTTTAAACAGCAGCGACGTGACGCTGAATCAACACCGATGATAATAATAATTAAAACTGATGTCCGTAAAAAGTGTTGTCTTCAGACTAGGAGCACCACAGTAATAAATAACTGTTATAAATCGGGAAAATATTTAACATTTGGAAGGAAAAAGAGTTTCTACCTGTATTGATTGACAAAACAACAATGAAAGCGACGGATACAAATGGGTCTCTCATTTTAAGTGGATAACAAATATTTTCATTTATCTGACCGTACCGTCAAGCAATAACTAATAATAATTGAAAAAAAAGAAGATATACTGATTAAATTAAACGAACATGAACTTGTCAAACGAAGTGCAACTGATATTAAACCGATTGATACCATGGTCCGATACGCGTGGAACAGGTATCCCTAGAAAGTATGCATGTTTCGTGGGATGTCATAATGGATGTCGTAATACTCGTATGCTGCTTTACACTTGATGCTCACCGTAAACATTTGTCTGCTGTTGTTGAAACATGTTACGAGGATTTTATAATTTTGTCCTAAATTTGAAACAATACAATACAGAAGGTTTTCAATTACATTTATATGCAGTATAAATTGTTTACGTAGCATTTAGGTTTGAATTTAACAATTAACTTTTTATTTAAATATTATATACAACATTTTGTAAATGGATTTTACAACTTTTCTGAAAATTGCCTGTTTTATCAAATATATTTTGTAAAGTATAAAAAAATGGCATCGTAACTGGGAAATTTTTTCTCATGAAAGATACTGATTAAAATGCTATTCTTTGGAATAAATTTCATTTCGAATTGATATTTTCTCATAGTACTGTGTTCAGTGAATGTATTTTACATGAGCAAACTAGTTCAGCTTTTGTTTCCGAAAAATATTTTACTTTTTCAGAAGTCTAAATAATTATTCCGTCCGTATAACAAACACTGTTGAGTAAAATAGAAGTATTCTTTTGAAATCGTTAAATGACAATATTAAATATATTTGTAATTTTAGTCTGGAAATACATTTTATATCTCCAATAATATGTTAAAAAATAAACAGTTTTCTTCTTCATAAACCTATGGGTTTTTTTCTGTATGAAAGCCGAATGAGGGATTGCAATATTGAAATTTTGACTCCTGAGCCTGAATCTTTAACAGTAAAAAGGATCTTCAGTTATCGTCACGCTCTATGAGAAACATAGTAGTATTTCCTATTATTACTATTATTATTGGTATTCAGTGAGAGTGGAATCCCTACTTAGAACTGAGGCATCAGATAGCTACGCTAAATAGCGAACGTAACAACCTTGTATATATATATATATATATATATATATATATATATATATATATATATAAAGTTATGACATTATGAAAATATTGTGTAATAAGCGTAATACACTTCAGCTATGTTATGGTTGTAGCACGAATTGTCGGCTCGACGAGGTAGACACACACTGTCACAGAATACAGCTTAATGTTGCTTTTGTGATTTAGGCGTGATAATGCCGCTGCATTTTGATTTATAATCGAGGATAAATACTAACAATTACAATTTTCGTTTGCAGGAATAAGGACGGCTTTCCAAGAAGAATTGAAACGATTTTTCCCAGAAAATTCACTTCTTAATAGTAGGTTACGAGAACAATAAGCGGCCAATCTCTTGTATTAAGTGATTTCTCAATCCTTGAACTTAGTTTTGCGTGCAACAATTTTGTGTGATTATTGTATAATGAAAACCTGACATAAATTATAAATCGAGGATTGATTTGTATACGTGGCTGTGATCATTATGATTGTTATCTACTATCTAAAAACATCTTGCAACTTCACCTCAATATATTTACACACATTACAATGTTATTGGTAAACTGTCAAGAGTCCACTGCTGAATAAAGAAAAACTGTCCCAATAGATTGTCTCTTAGGGGGTATATTTGCCATAGTTACTTTGCTTGATAGCTGGTTTGACAATTGCAGTATAATTGAACTATAATGAAGATGCTGCGGCCCATCTCCTGGTTAGTTTCTGTCTGTCACCTCCTACTCCACCCAGGTGACGTTAAGGGGTAGTGAATATTCTTACAACGTCACTTCACGGTTTATTGATTATATTGATTTTTTTCACCTAAAATTTATTTATTTATTTTTATTCTTTATTGCATCCTTAACAAAAGAATACAAAATCACCTAAAATCTTATATATAAAAATATAATTTTAGATAGATAGATAGATAAAAGCTTTTATTTGTTTCTCCAATAACACACATAAATACAGTGACTAAACTAGATATACAAATCAAAGTAATACGAAAAAAAACATAACATAAGATCTATATGTACATGTGTGTTGCAGTTTAACAAATGGGTAATAGCTCAGCGATTAATATTGCTCAGAGATCAAACACTGATTTTCAGCTATTAATCTCAAAGTGGCGAGAAGAAAATGAGCACAATAGTATAATCACAAAGAAAGATGAAGAGAAGAGAAAGAAGAAAGAAAGAAAAAGCTATTTTTTGCATGATAATATTATTGTAGTGTAAATATTTGTGAATGATGTGTCCTTTCTGCTCTACGATTTATGTCATGGGTTTAATTTGGTAAAAAATTACGGAAAAGATGTGTAAGACTGCGTACCCAATTAAGGATAGTAACTAGATGACTTAGCCAACCATGATGAGATAGTAAAAGAAAAAAGAAAATGCCATGGTTTATAGTTGGCAAACGAAGTGTTTGGGAATACCTTGTTGTTGTTTATATAGAAGATATGTTTTGAGTTTATTTTTAAACTTGTAGTTGGTGCTAAGATTTCTAATTGACGGTGGTATGTTATTCTAACACTTCGTTGCCATATATCTGAAACTGCCAGTAAATGCCGCTATTTTATGGCTGTAATATAAGAGTGCTGATCTTATGAACCTTAATAGTTTTCCAGAATTTTGCTTAGCAAACTTTATCTTTGCATGCAAGTACTCCGGTTTTTTAAACTTAATAACACTAAAGACTAGTCCCCCTAGATGTAGCTCTCTTCGTAAATCCATATTGAGCATGTTGTGTAATGACTTTTGTATGTATGTGACATTGAAATGTGTTTTAGCTGCTCCCCCCACGAACATATATAATACTAGCTGTTACACGCGGCTTAAGTGGGAAACAAACTATCCATTGCTTTTGAATTGAAAGAAAACTGAGTTTTATAGATTTGTCAGAGATGCAGCCATTAAAAGGGAATTGAGCAAAATTGATTCGTCAGCCTATTTAAATGTTTTGAAACGCAGCGTATAGGAAAGCATGAAAATAGCCTGTTTATTCCAAATGGAAATGGGATATTTTTTATTTAAAGGAAACTGAGCATAATTATCCGTCAGGGACTTTTAAAAAGAAACTGAGCTAAATTGATTCGTCAGAGATGCAGTTTTCTGAATTGAAAGGAAACTGAGCCAAATAAAAGATGCGTCAGTGATGCAGCGTTTTGAGTTGAAAGGAAACTGAGCTTAATAGGTCCGTCAGAGGTGCAGCATTTGGAATTGAAGAGAAACTGAGCTAAATAGGAAATTTTGAATTGAAAGGGAAGATCTGTTTTTCCATTCGGGGAAAGAATGTGGAGATTCTGGGCATTTGACATACGCGAACATGCTACATACAGCTGACCATGAGAGAAGCACGGTTTTTCTACGTTGACCCCCGCTACCTGTAACGTTTGCTCTTGCGCTTTATTAATTGTCATTGCAAAACTGAGCTTAATAGGGAACTGCAACCTTTTGAATTGAAAAGGAAGATCTGTGGGAATTATAGGGATCCGTGGTATAATAACATTTTCACCTTTTCCTACGCCTGTCAAAATTGTAGCACCGATTATGTTCCGTCCAAGATGTGTCACACGCAGCTTTGTCCCGTTACGTAACCGAGGAGCATCTAAATTTCGAATAAGCATGACTGGGAAGCCTAATTTTAATTGAAGCTTATGTGAAACCACCTGACAACTCTATAGAATTTAGAAACTCTCTGGGATATGAAGTGCTCTGTTCTGTTTCCGTAACTGTGTCTACTGACGAATACTCTGTTATTTATCCTGCTACTTCGCTTAATATATCTGAATTTATTTTGCTAACGCTCTCATTTTTTGGTGCAAGAATCGCTCTTTCACATAACCATTTTTCTTCATGCATGTTGTTCGTTAAATCTGAATAAACGCTTACAATCAATTCGGAATGACTCTGTACTAAATTACATAAATTTATCGTCAATTTAACACAGCCCTCAGCATCCGTTTTCAACCGCCCATCGCCAATTTTTAATAGTGTGTTAGCATAGTTTCCAGCATTGATATTGTAACGATCCCCCCCCCCCTCTATATAAAATTTTTTTTTAATATTAAAAATATCCCCTTTTCAATAACATTATATATATGAGACCAGGATTAATGAATTATGTTTAGATCTTTCTAAATGATCTTTCTAAAGGTTTAATAATAGGCCGTTTGTAATATTTTGGCGTGATCGTATTAGTTAGGACCCTTATTTACGTTGTGTTTGTTTAGTAACTTAGTTCTTTTAGGTGTCTTTTGGAAGAATGAATATTCACTAGAGCAATTGAAAACTGTTGGTAGTGCCTTATAAGCTAAGTGAACCCCGTTCACGAAGACAGGGCTCGAAAAAGGTTAAGAACATAAAACGTCCCTATTCCGCTTGTATCAGGTTTACATTATTAATTATCCCTTCCCGCTCGGAAAAGGCTCAAAATATATTTATACAAAAATACCCGATACAAGGGCTTCGCTCTCCTACATTTATTTAAAAAAATGTAGGGGAGGTACACGGCCCGTGCACGGTGAGCGCCAACCATTTTGATGCACTCCCCCCGAAGGGAACGCTAATTCGGGAACTGGACCGTAGTCCACAGCAAAATAACTGGCGAACCAGTAAAAGAGGCTTGGCCCCTTGTTAGTGCGTAAGCACAAACATCGACCGAAGTCGCGCATGTCAATGCGTGTAAACGCCATACAGAATACGAACGAATCCAGCCACAGTGAATGTACGTCACACGGTTTAGGCAAATAGACACACTGGCCGTAAACCCTCCGTGAGCGCCACCACCTGCCAGACCGCCACTCCTGCAGACGTGATGTAAGTGTATGGCATCACCACCAATTGCATGATCAGCACGGCTACTAGCCGCAGAGCGTGTCATGAGACTACTGCTCACCTCAAGGGAATGGGGTCCCACGTTGTGCGGCTTTCGGCCGCAGCCTTGAGAGTCTCCTCAGATCCTCCCGCCAGCTACCACCCGCATGAGGTCGACACATATGCTCCACCAACCAATGCAACGGCAGATATAGCCAAAAGGCAGTTATAAGATAAGAGTAATAATTCGCCATCAGAAAGGGTTTGTGTCACTGACGTTGAGTAAATGCATTTTCGATCATGTTTGTCTCACCCACCAACAAGTTGCCTTCAATCATTCAAAGGTGGGAAAGTTACAGAGATATAATATTATGTTGTTATATAAAACATCGTGGAGGGCAGACAGTCTGCAGCCCCGCAATGAAGGGACCCGACTTGGGCAAAGCTACTTAGGTGTGAGTCAAACCAAGACGCAGAGAGCGCCATTGAGAATAGCGTCCCACCAAACAACCATCGCAGAGACGCAATGCTGCAGAACGCAACAAGCATCAATACGACTATCGTCGGGCTTACACCATTCCAAGCTCCCCCATACATCCCAGCAGACATCACCACCCGTATACCTCCATCGACCAGAACCACAGAGAGCGTCGAATCAGGCGCAGCACACCCGTAGATCCATCACAAGACGCAATACCGCCAGTAGCAGTAAGCATCAATGCAACTATCATACGGATGGCGCCCCCTCACAATACTCCCAACATGATCCCTATCGACTTTGGTAACAAAGTTGGTATTGTTGTTATATAAAAATATCACCAACGTATCATAGTAGCACGCTACTAAGACGCCAATGAACAAAACTCCACGTACCATAGCGCTAATGCACTAAGACATGAAGCTGAGTATGCCTGTTACACTTAAAAGTGCTACCAAACACACTCATCATCCCCATCCGAAAGATAGACGACGCATCGCTATGCGCTACGACGCCGCCCACAAACGGTATGGGTGTGCGATGTCCACGGGAAAGCCGTATTGCTACAACAAACCCGCTTACCACCGACACTAAGATGTTAATTGTATACCTCCATCGACCAGAACAACAGGAATGCGTCGAATCAGGCGCAGCACACCCGCAGATCCATCACAAGACGCAATACCGCAAGTAGCAGTAAGCATCAATGCAACTATCATACAGGTGGCGCCCCCCTCACAACACACCCACATGACTCCTATCGACTTTGGCAACAAAGTTAGTATTGTTGTTATATAAAAATGTCACCAACGTATCATAGTAGCACGCTACTAAGACGCCAATGAACAAAACTCCACGTATCATAGCGCTAATGCACTAAGACATGAAGCTGAGTATGCCTGTTACACTTAAAAGTGCTACCAACACACTCATCATCCCCATCCGAAAGATAGACGACACATCGCTATGCGCAACGACGTCGCCCACAAACGGTATGGGTGTGCGATGTCCACGGGAAAGCCGTATTGCTACAACAAACCCGCTTACCACCGACACTAAGATGTTAATTGTATACCTCCATCGACCAGAACAACAGGAATGCGTCGAATCAGGCGCAGCACACCCGCAGATCCATCACAAGACGCAATACCGCAAGTAGCAGTAAGCATCAATGCAACTATCATACAGGTGGCGCCCCCCTCACAACACACCCACATGACTCCTATCGACTTTGGCAACAAAGTTAGCATTGTTGTTATATAAAAATGTCACCAACGTATCATAGTAGCACGCTACTAAGACGCCAATGAACAAAACTCCACGTATCATAGCGCTAATGCACTAAGACATGAAGCTGAGTATGCCTGTTACACTTAAAAGTGCTACCAACACACTCATCATCCCCATCCGAAAGATAGACGACACATCGCTATGCGCAACGACGTCGCCCACAAACGGTATGGGTGTGCGATGTCCACGGGAAAGCCGTATTGCTACAACAAACCCGCTTACCACCGACACTAAGATGTTAATTGTATACCTCCATCGACCAGAACAACAGGAATGCGTCGAATCAGGCGCAGCACACCCGCAGATCCATCACAGGACGCAATACCGCAAGTAGCAGTAAGCATCAATGCAACTATCATACAGGTGGCGCCCCCCTCACAACACACCCACATGACTCCTATCGACTTTGGCAACAAAGTTAGTATTGTTGTTATATAAAAATGTCACCAACGTATCATAGTAGCACGCTACTAAGACGCCAATGAACAAAACTCCACGTATCATAGCGCTAATGCACTAAGACATGAAGCTGAGTATGCCTGTTACACTTAAAAGTGCTACCAACACACTCATCATCCCCATCCGAAAGATAGACGACACATCGCTATGCGCAACGACGTCGCCCACAAACGGTATGGGTGTGCGATGTCCACGGGAAAGCCGTATTGCTACAACAAACCCGCTTACCACCGACACTAAGATGTTAATTGTATACCTCCATCGACCAGAACAACAGGAATGCGTCGAATCAGGCGCAGCACACCCGCAGATCCATCACAAGACGCAATACCGCAAGTAGCAGTAAGCATCAATGCAACTATCATACAGGTGGCGCCCCCCTCACAACACACCCACATGACTCCTATCGACTTTGGCAACAAAGTTAGTATTGTTGTTATATAAAAAATATCACTAACGTATCATAGTAGCACGCTACTAAGACGCCAATGAACAAAACTCCACGTATCATAGCGCTAATGCACTAAGACATGAAGTTGAGTATGCCTGTTACACTTAAAAGTGCTACCAAACACACTCATCATCCCAATCCGAAATATAGACGACGCATCGCTATGCGTTACTACGCCGCCCACAAACGGTATGGGTGTGCGATGTCCACGGGAAAGCCGTATTGCTACAACAAACCCGCTTACCACCGACACTAAGATGTTAATTGTATACCTCCATCGACCAGAACCACAAGAGAGCGTCGAATCAGGCGCAGCACACCCGCAGATCCATCACAAGACGCAATACCGCAAGCAGCAGTAAGCATCAATGCAACTATCATACGGGCGGCGCACCCTCACAACACACCCACATGACTCCTATCGACTTTGGCAACAAAGTTGGTATTGTTGTTATATAAAAAATATCACTAACGTATCATAGTAGCACGTTACTAAGACGTCAATGAACAAAACTCCACGTATCATAGCGCTAATGCACTAAGACATGAAGTTGAGTATGCCTGTTACACTTAAAAGTGCTACCAAACACACTAATCATCCCAATCCGAAATATAGACGACGCATCGCTATGCGCTACTACGCCGCCCACAAACGGTATGGGTGTGCGATGTCCACGGGAAAGTCGTATTGCTACAACGAACCCGCTCATCACCGGCACTAAGATTGTTGTTATATAAAACTGCACCAACGTATCATAGTAGCACGCTACTAAGACGTCAATGAACAAAACTCCACGTATCGTAGCGCTAATGCACTAAGACATGAAGTTGAGTATGCCTGTTACACTTAAAAGTGCTACCAAACACACTCATCATCCCAATCCGAAATATAGACGACGCATCGCTATGCGCTACTACGCCGCCCACAAACGGTATGGGTGTGCGATGTCCACGGGAAAGCCGTATTGCTACAACAAACCCGCTTACCACCGGCACTAAGATGATATGTCTAGGACACATCGGTTAGCGAGTCCAAGTTTACCTCGGACCAATTGCTCGTGAAGCAGCACACACGCCACCATGATATTCCTTTTCAAGTCCCTAATAAGGACTAGTCATTTTGCTACAGTACTAGGAGCAGTCAGTCACCCGACCATCCCATACAA
Organism: Parnassius smintheus behrii; assembly: GCA_036936625.1. Lineage (NCBI taxonomy): Eukaryota > Metazoa > Arthropoda > Insecta > Lepidoptera > Papilionidae > Parnassius > Parnassius smintheus. The sequence continues at coordinate 43,045,365 of JAUPFT010000001.1, read as the reverse complement.
TGCTTATGCATCAAGGAGACCTCCTATAATATTGCTTTTGTATCATAGACCTTACTTTCATAAGTCATTCCTATATAGGTTTCGAACCCACGACCCTACTATTGTAATGCATATTAATCATAGAGACCTTCTATAGTATTGCTTTTGAATCATAGACCTTACTTTCATAAGTCATTCCTATATAGGATTCGAACCCACGACCCTACTATTGTAATGCATATTAATCATAGAGACCTTCTATAGTGTTGCTTTTGAATCATAGACCTTACTTTCATAAGTCATTCATATATAGGGTTCGAACCCACGACCCTACTATTGTAATGCAAATTCATCATGGAGACCTTCTATAGTATTGCTTTTGTATCATTGAGTTTAATATCATAAGTCCCTAATATAGGACTAGTCATTATGCTACAGTACTTCAGGCAGTCAGGCTCCCGACCACCCCATATATATGTACAACTGCAGGTATGTATCTCCGGCACCTCATCCATACAAGACGTCTATACGTGAACACCTTCCATAACTTAGGAAAATTTTCTTTAATACATGTACTCCTTCAACAACTTAGAAAATTTCATCTATACGTGAACTCCTTCCACAACTTAGAAAAATTTTCTTTTATACACGAACACCTCCCATGACTTAAACAATTTTTAACAAATTTTCTAATTATCTTATAAACGTTATTTAACTTAATTTTATAATATTTTTTGACTTGTATTTCTATTATTTATCTTATTTTAAATATTTTTAGAAGTTTTAATAATAAATTTACTTATTACGAGAAAGAGAGAATTAAATGTGATTTAGATGTGGATAGGCGTGTCGCTGCCGGAAACAAAGTCAATGGTGCCCTGAATGCATTAATAAAAAGGCAAGGCGTGGTGAAGAGTGCACGCCTTGCAATACATAACGCAGTGTTGGTACCGACTTTGTTATATGGCAGCGAAACCTGGGTATGCCAGAAGAAGCATAAAAGCAAGTTGAATGCAGTGGAGATGCGATCTCTTCGTAAAATGTGTGGCGTTACCATAGCCGACCGAAAGCGAAACGAAGAGATTCACAATATGGCAGGATTGAAAGATGACCTTATCACAAAAATTGATAGGGGCGTACTCCAATGGTTTGGACACGTTGAACGAATGAGTGAAGACCGAATGGTGAAGAAAATATATAGAGCGAAAGTAAATATTAAAAGGTGTCGAGGTAGACCGAGACTAACTTTCGAAGACCATGTGAGCAAATTGCTCGAAGAGGGGAGGGTCAAGAGTACTCGGATACCTAGACGTGCATGTATGAAGAAGTTAATGAACCTGAAAGAAGCGAAAGAGGTATGTAAGGAACGTGACACTTGGCGATCTGTTCTCTCTGGCTACCCCGTTAGGGATTGTGCGTGACGATAAGTAAGTAAGTAAGTAAGTATTACGAGAAACAATAATTTTGCCTTTAATTTGCTATGTTATTGGGATAATGTCTGAAATATATATTAACTTTATGTTTATTAATTTAACTTATTGCTTAATATATATCTTTTAAAACTATTTTGACGCCCCTTTATATTGAATTTAATTATTAATAATAATATTTAGCCGGCACAATATCATTATACAAATGCACTCTCATATTCGTAGTTAAACTGAATTTTGCCTCCTTGTTCCATAAAATAGACGACTTGAGCCATGCTTTAATTTCATCTACAGGTGTGCCCTTTTGAATGACAGGTAAAGTTTGGCGAAAGTGACCAGCCAGTAAAACCACGATTCCTCCCATTACATCGGTATTGCTGCCCAAATCCTGGAGCCTTCGATTTAGTGCTTCTACATCTTTTTTATGGGACATTGTACTGTCGTCCCACACTAAAAGTTTGCACTGTCGTAGCATTAAACCTCGTGCACTATTTTTGCTAAAGTTGTCGATCAGCGATTCTTCCTGGGCTAGATTTAGAGGGAGTTTTAAAACAGAATGTGCAGTGCGGCCCCCGCTTAGCAGCGTGGCGGCTATACTGGAGGAAGCTACGGACACAGCAATGTTTTTATCTTTCCTTACTTGCACTAATAATAAATTTAACAAAAATGTCTTCTCAGTTCCTTCAGGGGCATTTAAAAAGAAAAGTGCACCATTTCCAGATTTAATTTGTCCTAATACTTTGTCAAAAACTCGTTTTCGTTCGGGAAGCAAGCGGGGTACAAATTTGGCTACTTGCTGCTGCAAAGCTGGTATATTGTAGTTTGTTTCACGTATAATTTCATCACTTAGCTCATTTTCGGTTGTTCGCTGAGGGCTTATCATTCCAAAGTCACTTAATTTTTTGCCTACCATTGCCATTACTTTATCCTCAATTTTCCAAGTGCTTCATTATAAATGTGTTCATTGTATATCATGTTCGCGTGTGTCTGCTGTAACCTTCGCAAAATATTTTTCGCCATGTACTCTTTATATTTGTCCCACAATTCATGTGCATTAGATAGCCCGCAAGATTATATGAGAGTTGCATAAAGATCTCTAATTTTGGCTGGTGACTGGCACTGCACAGCTTCCTCCATGGTTTCATCCCAGTGATTATCGTTTTCTAAAAGATGCAGAGCTTCACATGCTTTTCTATAAGTTGCGCATCCCTGACCGTTGATAGTTTTAAGGTCTTTATATCCTGTAGGACCCCGAACATGGTGCAGCAGCAATCGTAAACAGAAACATTCAAAATTAGTTACATGGACGGTATACACACGACCAAGGACATCTGATGACTTTACACCGGGCCAATTTGCAACAGGCGCGCCTTGAAACCGGCGTTTCCACTCCTTCCTAGATGTGTTCCACGTATAATAGCAGGGGACTTCAGAATATAACAACGTTTTTGCAAAAGGGTCGGTTTGACAAAGTTGAAAGACGGCTGTTAGTGTAGTTTTTGGCGGTGATGCAATTCTTTCTTGGAAATCTCTTTCGGTGAAATATACACGCTCTCCATTTTCTAAGTGCACAGCAAGGTGAGTGTAACTGTTCGGTGGCTTTCGTGTAAAGGGAAGCCAAGGAGACGCCACGCTGCCTCGTTACTGCTGACATAACGGTCTGCTTGAAAGGTCTGTACTTCATTAACGGAATTTGCCTCACCTTCACTCCTGATATTAAATATTGCTTGGTCGCTTCCTTTATTTATGTACTTACAGATATACTTGATTGCGCGGACAGAGCTACATGCTTCTACATTAATGTGGGCATTAAACATTTTACATAGAATGGGAGAATACGGGACAATCCAGCTGTTATCTAAGGTTTCGAACACTCCAGAGCGAGATTTGATTGTAACTTTCCTGCCACCATATTCGGGAGCTCTGCGTCTGTATAAAGGGTAGCCATTGTCATTGTGCACTGTTTCTTTTAATAGCTGTTTAGGTAATTTCTTTGTTCATTTTCCTTCTTTCATACATGGCGATATTGAATTTCGTGCTCCACATGGACCGTGAATCATATTTTGGACGATGGTATCATACAATTCTCTATCTTGCTCAGGATCCGGAATCTCGGCGCTTATTATGCCGTCTATTTGGCTGGACCGCAACTTCTCTTTAAGCCATATTAGAATATGGGCATGCGGTAATCCTCTTTTTTGCCATTCAATTTAATACATGAAGCACTGCATCTCTCCGAAAATTTTCTCTTTGTTAATTACATACATTAATTTTTGTACTTTTAATCTAAATACTCTAGCAACTAAATCGTGTTTGTCATAAGTCATCATCTGTCTGCAGTAGGACGGGCCTCTCGCTGTTCGTCCGTTTCAAGAGACCGAATATTTTCAATTCTTAATCTTTCAGTAGACAAACTTATTAATCGTTCTTGTCTCAAAGAATTGTAATATTCGCGTCCCGCTCTAGTCGTTGTTCATGCTCATATTCATCTTCAAGAGATCGAATAATATTATGGTGCACCCTATCATTTGTCAAACGTTCTTCATATTGAGTAAAAGTTTCAGATTCTCGAGATAAAATACGACGTTCGCGGTCAGCTGTGAGACGTAATTCCCTCTCATTGTAGGTTTCGGACTCGCGAGATAATGTATGCCGTTAGCGGTCAGCTGTGAGACGTAATTCCCTCTCAGTGTAGGTTTCGGACTCGCGAGATAATGTATGCCGTTCGCGGTCAGCTGTGAATCGCAATTCTCGTTGTGAAGCACTTTCAGCTTCTCGAGATAACACATGTTTTTCTCGGTCAATGGTAAGCCTTAGCTCTCGTTGAGAAGAACTTTGAAACGCCCGTGATGTAGCTCGTCTCGTTTTGTCAGCTGCTAATCGCATCTCTCTTACTGGAGAGCTTTCATTGGCTCGAGAAGTTGAGGCACTAACTCTCACAGAGTTTAATCGATGTGCTCTTTCCTCTGCCGATTCTTGAGAACGCACATTTCTCATTCTCTTAGCTTCTCTCGAATTTTGAGATAAAGATTATCGTTTTTTAGGTGGCATTGTGTATTTTATTTTTAATCGACGGCATTCATTTACCTAACTAAATAATCTTCGTTAGAGGTCCTAACTATAGCTACCATACACTTAAAAAATCTAAATGCCTACTTAAATAATAAAACGGATCCTAAATAAATCCTTAAATCCAAAATTTTTAACTTATAAGTAGGTACCTAAATTACGTCTAATAGAATGAAATAACCTATTTGATACCTAGGTACCTATTTAAAACTGCAGCGAAATAAAAAAAGTTTAATTTATAATTAAGCTAATACTAAGAAATATTTAAACACTACCAAAACAACTAACACCTATTTTATAAAATAACAACCAAAGAAATCTAAAAATAAATTATTAAACGTAAGAGTAGACTAAAAGTCACGCTGATAAGCACGGTTTGTTATAATCAATTATTGTCTGTCAATAAGGTCAAACGCTCTGAACGTCTATTCGCATCAAAAGCCTAATATTGTATGAAGCTTTCACTCTTTTTTTTTGCGCCCAAAGCAATATGGGCAACCCTCCAGAAAGCGGGAAGGGAGGCGGTGAATGCTCATGGCATACCACGCAGCCGGCTGCGTGGTTATGTGGAGACTTTTACCCACTAAACACCGCCTTAAGGGACTGGCTTAACAATCTAGCTAGAGATATTTAAGCCGTATCGAACGCGACCCCCCCCCCCCTTGGGTGAAAGGGTGGCGCTAGCGGCGAGTAGCCGCTGGGAAGAATTGCTGCCTAATTAAGGCGGCTTACGAATGGGATGACTAATTATATTGAGTTTAGAAGGTATTAGTGCTCGGTAAGCGCGAAATGACGGTCCTGAGGGGACTGAGAAGCGCGCAGTTTGCGTGCTAAAATTGCGATCTCTCTTACGTCGATATTGCGGATAGCAGTGTATACTGTATCTACATTATCGGCGTAAGAGGGTTCCGCCTGTTGTCAGGGCTCTAGTAGGCGAAGGTGAGGAGGCCTGTAGGGTTCCTGAGGGGGCCAATATAGGTCCTGAGATGACTGAGAGTTGCCCTGAAGGGGAATTTTGGATGGGAGAGCCGGGAATGTACGGTCATTGACCGGCGGCGGAGCTTTTTTGGCAACTTTGTTGCCGAAATTGGGGCGAGGCGCGCGAGAGCAGCCTCTGAAGTTGGCCGTATGGCCAGTCTGTCCACAAAGGACACAGGCGGGTGGGTACTCGGTATCACGGGGCCGAGGACAATCTTTCGAGCCTTGCGGGTCTAGGCACTTAACGCACCTGGGAGGGGCTGAGCTGTTGGCCGCCGCATCCCGTAGAGTTGGCAGCGGTGGCACTGCGGCGGAAAACCGCGCCTATAGGGGGCTTCGACTTTGACTCTCGACAGGCCGCACACAGTGTGTACCTGTCGGAATATGTCTTTCGCCTCCGGCAAGTTGGACAAAATGAGGATGAGTTGAGTTGAAATGACTGAAATGACTTGTAATTTCTTGTATGTGTGCTCCCGGCGACGCCTATCCTCGTACAAAATAGGGTTGACAGCCATTCTATTGTGTATTATAGTACTCTATGGTTATTAATTATTAATTAATGTAATTTTTACCCTTTTTAGTGTATTAAGCAATATCACAAGCTCAAGGTATAAAGAAACAACTAGAATGTCGTCTGAGTAATTTTAATGAAAACTTCATTGACAATGAGTTGAGGCTGTGCATCTTGTGCACAGCCTCAACTGGGAATCCCTGGGACTTAAAGTCCTCCAGGATTTCCTCGATGGCAAGTTCAAAGGGAACTTCGCGGAGGACAGCCCTGACTTTACGTTCTTCAGGGAGAAAGTAGGTGTGATATGGCACACCTTCGGAAGTGAAGAGTTTGGTAATGTTTCTAAAGTCTTCCATAGACTGCGAAACGATTTTAATTGACTCACCATGGTTGGTGGCTTGGTCATATTTAAATCCTGTGTCGTAACAGACTTTAGAAAGTCTAGTAAATTGCGCCTTGTCCCTGAGGAAGACAGGGGGGGACCTGTTTCTTTGTGGCAGCGACGAGGGCTGGGGTGGAGCGAGCAGGCGCGGGGGCTGCAGGGGCGGGAGGTACGCGAGAGGTCGCAGCGCGTTTCGAACCGCGCTTGGATTTCACTTCCGTGAAGGGGGTCGTATCAATAACTGATTGAACGGACTCTGATGAGTTCGAGGAGCAGCTACTGGATGAGGAGATTGACGTAGGAGCGGACCTCTTACGGGTGGACGAAGTTTCAGACACGGTGAACGAGTGCTCCATGGCTTCGGAGTCATTTTCCGCTAAGAATGCCGCGACGACGGGCGGAGGGTTACATGCCTGAGGGGCGATGGGGACAAGAGCCCTGAGGAGAGCGGTTTCGTCGATATTGACGGCCACTCCTTGATCTTGGCCAAATTGACGGATGATGGCCATAATTTGGTTCACAATTTGGCTTATGTCTATGGTAGACATGTTGGGTGGACTGGGAGGTTAGCACTGTATTCTAAGAACTGGGGTCCCTTTGTCGTGAGAAGAACAAAGGGCTTGCTCAGAAAAGAGCAAGTGATGCTTATTCCAAGAAACAGTAACACAATATTAACAAAATAGTAACAAGAAACATAAACTATAAAAATAACAATGTAAAGCAAGACAAGCGCTCAGACCGCCCCGCCGACGCGAGGGGGCAAGAACGGTGCTAAGAAAGATGACACACCAACGGCAATAGCCCGACTGGTGCGAACGGGAGAGCGGAGGCGCGCGGGCGAGAGGGGCGCTTCCGTGCGGGGACGGGAGCGCTGACTGCTTGGCACGACCGCATGAGAGCGGCGCGCCAAGCGGAATGATACTCGCACTTTTTTTTTTGCTACCCTATACGTAGGGAGGCGGAAAATGCATTACGCATACCACGATAGCCGGTCTATCGTGGTTATGAGGGACTCACATCCTACCGGGGAACCTAAGTGATACTCTCCAAAAACCGCCTTTAGGGACAGGCAGCTGGCTGATTAAGCTTTATTGTGCCTTATCGTGAGCGACCCTCTTTTGGCAAAAGAGGGCGCAGGAGTACTCGCACTCGGACCCCCCGCCTTTTTATACCTCCCGCCGCGAGCCGCGTCGAGCGCGGCGACCGTTACACAATAATCATCCTTATAGCATGATTCAGTATTCACGCGCGATGGCTTATTAGCGTATTTCATGTATAACTTTGGTGTTTCTATACCGATTTCTATGATTCTTTTTTATTGAATAGATAATAATGTTAACTTTTTAAATTAGAGATATGTAGGGAGGAGAGTGTTATAAACGTAAGAGTAGACAAATATAATCAGAAAGCTCCGAACTGCTAAGCTATCGGGAGTATCGGGAGTACACGTGTTATTGTGAGTCAACCATAAAAGATAGACATATACTGTCGCGGGATATTTTTTTATATAATTTTAAGGAGAACATTTCCGTTATACATGATTTCTGTATAGCTTTAACCATTAAGGCTGCACACGCGACGGAAGCTTAAAAAATGGAGCCTCCCCTGATTTGGAAATATATTTCATGTACAGAATTGACCTCTCCATTGATTTATTATAAGTATAGATTTGTGTTTTTCTACATTCTTTGGTAAAATTCATATGTAAAAAATAGGAGAATGATCTGTTGATTTGTTTGACATTTAGCACAAGACTTAACCGTCAAATGATCCAAACAAGTTTCACACGAGTTTTAACCTTCCGGGGGAAAAATAAAAATTTTACTGGTATCCCAACCTATATGAACTCGTATGACACCTGAGATTTTCAGTGAAATTGAGAGGTTCTACGGGCAGCTGTACACATCACTGTTGGAGCCACACGCAAGTTTGAGTAACGTTCTAAGAGCAAGTCTTATTCGATACTACTCCGATGATATCCCGGACGTCAGTCTGAGTGAAATTAGAATGGCTCTCCAGGACCTTAAAAACGGCAGGGCCCCAGGCGAGGATGGAATTACAGCGGAGCTTCTGAAAGCGGGTGGAACACCAGTACTTAAAGTCCTTCATAAGATTTTTAACTACGTCCTCCATGTTGGCACCACTCCGGAGGCATGAGCAGAAATGCGGTGGTCTTGTTGTTCATAAAAGGTGACAATACTCTCTTGAAAAACTACAGAGCGATGTCCCTTCTGAGCCTGAGGCTCGGGAAAAGTACAGACTATTCTGTTTGTGATTCTGAAACATCTTTTTCAGTAATTATTAGTCTACATACTTAATAAAATGCATCAATTGCTGTATGCAAACAAAGTAAAACCAATTCACATGTGCGGCAAAAGTTGGTATTAGATATCTATGTACACGCTATTTTATAACGGAGTTTGTTCCGTTGGCTTTGATAAATTCTAAAATAAATAATCACGGTAACAGATTTTTTTTAAATATTGCCTTTCGTCTAAATAGCTATTTCAGAATTAACTATCATCTTATTAACAAATATAGTAGGAGGGCTTCATATTGATTATGCATATACAGAGACCACGTCCTCTTCGGGACTTGTTCATCTGCTATCAGTTGCACGAGGTACATGAAAAACGTATTTCCAATTCAATTCTGTAATTATGAGATCTACGGCGATCACACTGGTTTTATATGCTAAAATTTTGTCTCCCGGGATGATACCAAGCTTAAAGAGTAGCAAGCAAAATCTCGTTGAGATGATTAATTTATGAACCATTCTCACCGTCGGTTTTCACGCTTCGGCACTATACTAGTAAGTGCCTTCTTGTTCCATATTTTTATTAACACATTTTATTTATGTAAGTACTTAATCCCCAAGCTATTTATTTCCTTTAGTAAATAATTCAAGTAGGTATTGGTTATAATAACGTAATTGTTAATCTATTTTATGCTATAAATTACAATCTAGTGTGGGAGAAAGGTTATCGAGTGGCAGCCTCGTACTGGTAGGCGAAGTATAGGACACTCCCCCTACTAGGTGGAGTGACAACCTGGTAAGGCATGCAGGAAGTTGGTAGATGCAGGTGGCTCAGGAAGGTGCTTTGTGGCATTCCTTGGGAGATACCGTTGTTCAGCCGTGCATATGACAATTTAAAATGTTATATATGTATTCGTAAGGACAGAGACACTTACTGGTCCTAATTTACTCGTATAAGTTGTGAGATAGGATCGAAGAAATGTTATGAAACAGTGTCAGAGATATGGAGCAATCATTATGAAGATGGGCTGCAATTTGAAGGAAGACACTATCGCTTGTCCTAGTTTGACCAATAGCTCAAAAATAGGCTTTCTTAACCGAACAATGAAAACAAAATATTCTTAGCTGAAAATAGAGCTCCGCGAAGCCGTTACGGCGTGCACTTTTCGACGCTAGATGGAGTACACCGGATAAAATATTTTTTTTGTAATATATTTTTTTTAAATTTGAAAAAAATCTGGTACCATATGAACACGTGGAAGAATGGTACACAGCACCACTGTGTGCGTGAGTTGCATCAAAGAGAAGGGGTAAATAGTTAAATAGGCACTAAGACTCTTGAGACTATATCTTATCGCTAAAAACGAAAAAAGTCCAAACAGTTTATATGTGAACAAAATGCTCATAGTGGTCTAGGAGCCGGTTTAAAAAATAACTCCTCATTCTTATATATATATATATATATATATATATATATATATATATATATATACACAAATCAAGGTAATTGAAAGTCTATGTTTTGGCAAGATCATTCTTAATTAAAAATTATTAAAAATGTGTAAAAAAAATTTTCCGGCTACGGTCATTTTTTTCCTTAATAAAATTGGTCTCAATCGAAAAATAAAATATATATAGAAAATGCCACAGCATAGTTGGCTACCTTTTTCTATGCAACAATACCTATCTACCAGATGGAAACGGATAAACTGATAAAGTAATGTATGTACCCTCATTCCTTTTCCAAAAAAAATTATTATGTGAATATGGATAGTTTAGTTTACGACGGGCTGTTTTCCGCAACTACACAGGAATAATATGCTTATTCGAGATATGATATCTCCCCGAAGAAGCTCATCAGTCCCTTGATGTTGCAAGCAACTTCAGGGAGCGATCCCGGTGTGTCGAGATGTTTTGCCCTGTATGAAGCGACTTCTGGACATGTCAGCAACACGTGAGCCGCCGTTTCTTCCTCTCCCGTGCATGCCCTGCACAGGGGGCTGTCAGTAACACCTATGGTGAACAAATGTTTGTTAAAAGAGCCATGTCCTGTGATATCACTTGTTACTATCCTGATCTGTGGCTTGTTCAGTCTCATTAGAACCTTGGTTAGACGACTGTTTATTTCAGGTAGGGCCTTCCTAGCTTGTCCACAGTCCACTAAATTTTTCCAAAGCTGAGCGTGTAAATTATTGAAGTATCTACGTACCAGTGAACGAACATAGCCAGTAGGGATTTGTATTATTGGTTCCGGCCCTATAGTTGCTAGGGCCGATCCCCTTCTGGCCAGTTCATCTGCTGCATCGTTGCCTCTAGATCCACTGTGTCCCTTGATCCATTGTAGAGTTACATTGTTGTGCTTACATACCTCATTCAATCGTTGATGGCACTCGTATATCAGTCCCGAGTTCGTCACATTGCAACTCAGAGCTTGTAGTACCGCCATACTGTCGGTCAGTATTCTAATGGAGAAGTCTTTCACATTCCTAGCATCTATTGCTATGGCCGCTTGGATGATACCCATGCATTCAACCTGGAAGACTGAGTTGTGGGTACCCAGCGGTTTGCATATGTGGATATTAAGGTCGTCAGAGAAAGCCCCAGACTCCACACCTTCACTTGTCTTAGAGCCATCCGTGAAAACTTTGAGCTATCTTGGACCCAATCCTTCCAGATGGTCAGTTTCCTTCAATTGTATCCTGTACTTCTTATCGAATACAAATTGTTTTGGGATCCTATCATACTTGGCTTGTAAGATAGGAATTTTTGAGTAAATTCTATCGATTATATCTGTATGGGGGACTCTACTCTTACTTAAAAGATTTAGGGTCTTGAGTCTAATGGCAGCTAAAGTTGCTTCTTGTTGTATATGTAGATGAAGCAGTGTTAGCTCCAGCATAGCCTCCAAAGCTGCTATTGGTGTAGTCCTTAAGCAGCCCGTGGCAGCCATACAAGCTAATCTCTGGTAACGCTGAAGCTTTTGTAAAGTGGTTGCTTCATTGGTTTTGGTCCACCATACCAGAGAGCCGTATGTGATCATGGGCCGAATTACAGTTTTGTACAGCCACAGTATAATTTTTGGCGTTAAACCCCATCGTTTGCCAATCATGTTTCTGCATTGCCAGAAAGTTAAACTAGCTTTGCTGATTTTGTTTTCTATGTGTTTGTTCCAGTTAAGTTTACTGTCCAAGGTAAGACCTAGGTATTTTACTTTGGAAGAAAGTTGGAGTTTTGTGCTGAAAAGTCTTGGAAGATGATAGTTATTCAGCATTCGTTTTTGTGTGAACTTTACTATAACCGTTTTATTTAGATTAACGGTTAGGTCATATTCCCTGCACCATTTTTCCACAATACGAAGAGCCGCTTGGGTCAGGTCGCACACAATGCTTGCTGTCTTACCAGAGACCAGTATTGTTAGGTCATCTGCATAATCGACTGTGTAGAAATGGTTAGCGTTTAATTTGCTGATGAGTTCATTAATGACCATATTCCACAGGAGAGGTGAAAGAACCCCACTCTGCGGGCATCCTTTCATGATCTGAATTATCTGAGATTCACCAGAAATCTTTATTTTTCGTGTACTGAGCATGTTTACTATCCAGTCAATCAGTGCCGGTTCAACATTATGTCTACTTAGGGCACCTTTTATGCTGGAGAAATTTGTTCTGTCAAAAGCACCTTCTATGTCTATGAAGGAGCCTAGACATATTGCTTTGTTTTGGATGGCCTCTTTAATCTTTGTTATTACCTGGTGAAGTGCCGATTCTGTTGATTTACCTAAGCTATACGCATGTTGTTTTTCGTGTAGCGGTAAGTTAATTAGCGCCGACTCAACTCCCCTTCACGCATCCTCTCCATCGTCTTTAGGAGAAAGGATGTGAGGCTAATAGGTCTATAGGATTTAGGGTCTGTATAGTCGTTCTTACCTGGTTTGGGTATGAACGTGACTTTCACTTCCCTCTATCCCCTAGGAACATATTTAAGAGCCAGACATGCTCTCATTATGGCAACAAGTCTGACTATTAGGACTTTACCCCCCCCCCCCCCCACTGTAGAAGTTCCGGGAATAAGCCGTCAGGTTCTGCTGCTTTATAGGGTTGGAAACTATGAATGGCCCAATGGATTTTGTCCATCGTCACCACTCTTTGTGCTAATTCTCAGTCTTCTTTTGTTGGTGTCAGTGCATCTTCATGCAGGTTCACCCTTTCAACTACACAGCAACCAGGGAAGTGAGTATCAACTAGGATGCGTTGGGTTTCATCCGACGATGTTGAGTAGCTTCCGTCGGGTTTCTTTAAAGAGATAGATCCCGGTGTGTTCTGTTTAGCAAGGATTTTCCTTATCCGATTTGCTTGTTCACAGTTTTCTATGCTACCACAGAATTTGCGCCACCCTGTTGAACGTCGATACGTGGTACATTTTTTGTATTCAGACTTAGCTTTATTATATAGAAGCCAGCCTTCATCCTTTGAGGAATCATTTCTCTATTTAGGGCTTTTCTTACCTTTTTACGTTTCCTGTTTAGTTTTTCACCACACCACTGTTGCTTTTGCTAAGCATATTTTGGTGGAGTGATTACTGGACATGATTCATGGTAGCTATCGATCATGGCTTTAGTGACAGCTGCTACCTGTTCTTCTAGGAGCGATTGATCTGCTATGGTATTAGTTCCCCCAACACCCGTGAGCGAAGACATCAGCCTATTGAGGTATTTTGTTTTATCCGTCTTGCGGGGATTTCTCCATGGTGGTATAGCGGGGATATCGACCTGTAGTACGCAGCAGATCCATCTGTAGTCTAAGCATGAGGCCTCTTTCAACACATGCCATCCCGTTATTAGCTTAGCTGCTCCTTCTGTTACAAGTGTGAGGTCGATTATTGTGCGATAGCGTTTATTTATGAAGGTTGGTTCAGAAGTGTTTAAAATAGTTAGGTTAGTGCTAAATAAATATTCAACTAAAACCTTACCTCGTTCATTAGGTTTTTCCATTCCCCAAAGGGGATGATGCCCGTTGGAGTCCGTACCGATCACAACCTCTAGTCCGGCCCTCTCACAGAAATTCACCAGCCTGACGAGGTCGTGACGAGGTCGTATCTTCCTCAGGCATGTAGACCGAGGCAACTTTCCTCTTGTGTGTTTTGTAATGCTACGGCATACATGTCTCTGGAACAGAAATCTGTTAATGGTTTTGCACAGATATCTTTAGTAGTATAAATACACGCTCTAGGCTTGTCGTGCTCAGAGTTGTAGAATAACTTACCTCTTAGGTTGTGAATATGGATATTTTTATCATGAATTAAATGGTATATGATTGACGTTGTCGTGGCTAGACTAGTGATTGACAAGATTTAACGTTTCAATTATTTTATTTTTAACTCCTCACACTGGTTTTATATGGATGCAACGCAGCTGCACGTGAAACACTTACCGTAAGAGAGAAATATATTATTTATTTATGTTTTATTTGCACACCAAGTATAAAAAGGCGGACTTAATGCAACAAGGCATTCTCTACCAGTTTACCTCCAGGCTAAGCAGAGAAGATATTGTGGGTGCAAAGTGCAACTGAGTTAAAATATCTATAAGTCGTCATACACATGACATATTGCGACACATGTTATAAACATAATTACACATATATATTATTATATAGATATACATACAAGACATATTAATCTTCATTGGATCGAAGGAATGTTATGAAGTAGTGTCAGAGGTATGGAACAATCATAGAGTATATGAACTATCATTTAGATGAAGTTACTATCGATTGTCGTAGTGTGGCCAATAGCTCAAAAATAGGCTTTCTTAACCGAAAAAAGTTATACGTTTGTATGCTTATGTAGTATAAAATAAACAATAAATTACTGCATTTTTAATAGTAGGTAACGAGAACAACGAGCGACCAATCACTGGACTAAGAGATTTCTTAAACCTTGAACATAGCCACAATGCAACACGTAACACGCAACACGTACAAACATGCAACAATTTTGTGTGATTATTGAATATTGAAAACGTGGCATAAATTATTCATCGAGGATGATACGTGACTGTGACCACCAAATGTACATTATGATTTTTATCTACTATGTCAACGCTCGCGACGCTCCGGGAAGTCTGCAGTCGGTGAACACGTAGAGGATCGCCCCCGTCACTACATCAGATTTGATAGACCGCAAATCCTCGCTAAAGAACACCGATTCCTTCCAAGGATGATTCGCGAGGCTATTGAAATCAAAAAACATGATAATTTCAATAAAGAAGATGGCTGGGTACTACCATCTGCTTGGGATCCTATAATAAATAAAATTAAATCCTAACCCAAGCATACAACTGCAATACTTCAAGATACCATAAGTTCATACTGCATAGATCGGAACAAAAGTTAAATTTTAATCTATGGTAACCGCTGTTAACTATGACATATGGACGTTGAACATCTCAGTCCCACCCGTGACCATGAGTGCTGTAAAGCGTTTGAAACGTCGGGTATTTAAAAAGCTAAATATACGCGATAAATTCCGTAAAAACTAGTATTATTTCAATGTGTAGTGTTCGCGTAAATATAAGAAACCATTATCTCAAAACATCTTGTGACTCCGCCTCAATATATTTACTGCACACACTACAATGTCGTTGGTAACTATCAAAAGTCCTCTGTTGAACGAAGGAAATGTCGTCCGATATGCAGAAATATTGTCTCGTAGGGGGGATATTTACCACGATTGGTAACCGGCTTGAAAACCGCAGTATAATGCAACTATTATGAAGACGCTGATGCTCATTTCCAGGTTTGCTTCCGTTTGTCGTCTCCTATGATACCCATGGGACGTTAAGGGGTAGTGAATATTCTTACTTCGCTACTGCGCAGTGTATTTGTTAGCAAAAATTCATTGCGCCTAAGGTCTTGTATAATTAAACTCTCCACTTATTAAACGAGACGCGTAATTTACTTAACTTCTAATGAAGCGTGGAATGATAACTATAATTTGGAAATCTAAAAACTTTAATAAGCAAACGGAAATAATATATTAAACTATACTATTTATAAAGTATATTTATTTAATTTCGATATTAAGTCAAAATAAAGACGCTTTCAGTTAATTACGATTGTGTGGTGACAACCATTATTGATGGACCTCTCCAAACAACTTCAAGCAAAGAAGATTACAGATGTGTTGTCACCTTTAAGAACTAAAAAGGAACGCGTCAAAGCTTGTAATTATGAGTATTCTACCGACTCTCTATGAAATTAACTACCGTTGCTTGCGTTCAGTAAATGCCACGTAGGCCGTATTTATATTTTGTATCTTTAATACGCGTCGATATTTTTTTAACCAATACACAAATGGAAGAGTTGCAGAACCATATTGAAAAACTGAACACAGAAATTTACGCAGCTGAGGAAGAGATTAAAAACTTGCTATCTGAAAATTATGAACTGAAAGAAAAAGTAAATGTATCGCAACAAACAATTGATAGATAACTTTGCACCACCTGTACAGCGAAAGATAAAGAAAATAATAAATAGTAATTGTAGCACCAGTAATAATAAAATAACGAATTCACACACAGACAAAACTACTCAAACAATAACTTGTAAAATTGTATACCCTACATGTAAAACAAGTATGGTAAATAGACACAAGAAAATGGCAAAAAAACAACAACAAAATTTAAAAACTTGTAAATTGAATAGCAATATTGAAGAAAGAGAACAGGCAAGTAATTATGAGAATGTTTTTAGGTGTATATTTAACTTGTTTCTTTCGAATTACATTTTTTAGTTTTTCGGAAATTTTTAAAATACGTATTCGATTAATCCAAAAGTATTTGCACTAGTTAGAAAACTAGTGCAAATACTTTATGTATATATATATATATATATATATATATATATATATATATATATATATATATATATATATATATATAAAGTAACAAAAATCATTAAATAATTTTTCTCCATACAGAAACAAAATCACTCCATAAAACTTTCGTAAAACCTGTAGAAATCTATTTCACCCCATTAATATTATTTTAATTCAAGACTATTTGAACAGCCTTCGCACCCCCTCAATACCACCCCTGGAGTTGGAAAATCGAAATACGTATACATTTATTTCATTGACAGAGTAATTTCAGTAAATTTCAAGGTGGTAAGTGACTACCGCCGCCCATGAACAACCGCAACACCAGTAAATTGCAGGTGCAGCCTTTTGGAAAGGAGTAAGCTCTAGCTCCCTAAGTCGTATCGGTCCGGAAAAATTGCCTTTGGTAAGCATTTCCACAGAGAAGTTGTGTGAAGAAGAAAACTACTAGTTAAACGTACAGTGCTAGAACGATTACATTCATATGGTAAGGATGGTATCGTGAATTTTGACGCCATGTGCGTTCGTGAAATTTGGCGGCTGGAACAAATCCAAACAATTCCTCAGAACACTACCCGTGGTAGATCGATAGGAAACGCAAAGAGATGCAACATATCCATGCAGCACCAGTGAATCGAGCCGATCAGAAAGTCGGTCGTTGACAATTCAAACCGCTATGCGCTGACTGCGGTCAACTGGAAGGAGCTGGCACTGGGGTACCCCGGTCCAGAGTTGAGAACAGTATTCCATGTGAGGTCAAAATTGCACTTTGTGAAGTTACAAGCGGTGTGCCGGCATAAAATACTGTCTCGTTCTGATGAGCACGCCAATCTTTTTAGAGGTTAATTGACCACGAAACTGCACACTATCCGATATCCTTCCCCAGCCGAGTCGACCCATTCATGCTACAACCATAATATAATGCAGCGTGGCTCTAACACGTATAAAAGTCTGTTTCGGCATTACCGCTATGGGGTTATAGAGGCACCCGTAGACGCTGGTATGGTCATTACTGTCCACGTGCAGCCATAGGACGGACAGGTCCGTACCTTCAAGACTGCCGAGGTATCGAAAACAGATGCCTCTCTGACGTATACACAAACTTCAGCATGGAGAACAAAGGAGTGTTCTAATTTGTGCCCTGGGTATAGGCTGTGAGTGAGGAGGTATGAAGTAACAGTTGAAGAGGACACCTAAGTCTCGGTTAAAAACAGCAACACCGGTTTCGTCGTCTGCAGATAGTAGTGGACAGCGTTAAGGTTGAAATGAAGTCCCCTGATGTTGCAAAAATTCACAGATAGCGTGGCAGGGGTCACCTTGGTGTTGTTGTTTCACTTGCCCCGAGCAGTTTTAGTTGCGAGTGGAATGGTGCCCTCCCCCCCTCCCCCAGAATTCGTGGGACAGCCTGAGCACTCACCCTCAGGAAGAGTAAGATAACTTGTTTGTGAATGCACAGCGACGGATTATCTGTGACCATGATTGCTGGTACCTTCCTGGGGTAGGTTTTAATTGATTCCGCTACCTGTTTAAGGGGGGGGGGGCAGAATTGTGGCTTCAGCTTCAGTGCAGGTGGCACTTACCAAGTGAAACGCAGAGGTAAATCTCTAATTTACGCTAAATGTTTGAATTTTCCAAAATCCTTTCTTAGTGAATGCCTACTTAATAAAAAGATGCTATTGTCCTAGTCTGAGGTTAACACTGAACACGGTTGTTTGATTGTAATGTACTCGTAATTACTAATAATATCTTTAATTAATGTTAGAGTCTACTTACTATTTTTGTTCGAACTAATCGAGGTTAAATGTCATAGACGCAAATACTATAAGACGACATATAAATAACGGTTATGATGAAATATTTACTCAATGACTTCTTATATTTACGCGAACACTACACATTGAAATAATACTAGTTTTTGCATGGAAACATTAAATAAACGCGAAACCACTAAATATAACGACCAACCAGTAAACATCCGAATCAATGCCAGAACCAAAAGCAACCATTGACAAACACAGATCATTGATTAATCGCGTTCTTCGAAATTTGATTAATTGCATAATCTGTCAAAACAAACACTGGATGATGCAACAATCAGGGTTTTATCCAAAGGCCTCAATTTTGTGGTTACAGCACGCAAATTACCGTACGAAGAAATTATCTGTAGTGTCGAGGACTGGTTATTTAAAAACAATATGCGGAAAGAAGATTTGGAGGCGATACGTCAAGACATTTCGTCTATGTTACGTCGATGTTCAGTGCCTAAACCGAATCTTCCCAAAGACGAATTTATAGCGTTAAAGAACCTACGCAATAAACCAGAACTCACGTTTCTCCGCGCAGATAAGGGAAACGCCACGGTAGTCACTGTAACGTCAGATTATAATTCTAAAATACAAGAACTTTTATCGGATGTAAGAACTTATAAAAAGGTTAAAAACGACCCAACAAATAGCACACTAAAAACAACTAGTGACCTCATAAAGAAACACTCCAAAAATTAAATCTGGACGTAAAATGGATAATACTTACGTACGCCAAATCAACAAAGTTGTATGGGTTACCAAAAATACACAAGCCCAATGCTCCATTACGTCCCATAGTGAGCCAAATCTATTCACCAACTTACAGATTGGCACAACACTCACACACAACAACACACACAACACTCAAGACCTACAACCTGAAACTATGGTCAGTTTTAATGTGCAGTCATTGTTTACATGCTTACCTGTTGAAGACTGCATCTCAATTGTAACTAGAGGGCTGAAAGAAAACAACATGCCCGTAGAATATGCAGTATTACTCAGACACTGCCTTACATCCGGCTACCTATTGTGGAAGGAGGAGTTCTACAAGCAAGCAGATGGTGTGGCGATGGGCTCACCTGTATTTCCCATTGTCGCCGACATATTCATGGACTTTGAGGAGTAAGCCACTAACACTAACACACTAACTTCTCCCATAAATCCAAGATTCTACAAGCGATACGTAGTCGACACTTTCACAATTCTACCTTTAGATAAAGTAACTGCATTTTTAGACCATCTTAACTCTATAAATTCTAAAATTCGGTTCACAATGGAGTTAGAGGCAAATAATTCTTTAGCTTTATTAGATGTGTTAGTAATTCGGAATCCTGATAACACCTTGAGCAATACTCTGTATAGAAAAAAGACCCATACAGATAAATATTTAAACGGTGATTCTCCCGTGGGTAAATCTTTGTTTCAGAGAGCACGAGGGATCTGTGACAGTAAACACCTGGCTGCCGAGCTCCACCATGTCAAGCAAGTTTTGCATGACAACAAGCTTCGGGTCCCGCGCCTACGTCACAGTGAACGAGTGAAGCCGGCCACAGTCGAGCGTGTACCTGCTGTACTGCCATATGTTAGAGGAGTCACTGACAAGATTGGCTACATCTTGAAGCGCGCTTCCATCAAAACATACTTCAAGCCGCCGAAGCAGATTGTTCAGTTTTTACCATCAGTCAAGCGTAACGTCCCTCTGCTAGATGCAGGAGTGTACAAGCTTGATTGTGAATGTGGTCTCTTTTACATAGGACAAACTTAAAGATCAATTAAAACCCGTGTTAAAGAACATATAGCTGATGTGAAGAAACGACGCTCCGGGAAGTCTGCAGTCTGTGAACACGTATAGATCGCCACCGTCACTACATCAGATTTGATAGACTACACATCCTTGCTAAAGAACACCGATTCCTTCCAAGGATGATTCGCGAGGCTATTGAAATAAAAAAAACATCATAATTTCAATAGAGAAGATGGCTGGGTACTACCATCTGCTAGGGATCCTATAATAAATAAAATTAAATCCCAACCCAAGCATACAACTGCAAGACTTCAAGATACCATAAGTTCATACTGCGTAGATCGGAACAAAAGTTAAATTTTAATCTATGGTAACCGCGGTTAACTATGACATATGGACGTTGAACATCTCAGTCCCGCCCGTGACCATGAGTGCTGTAAAGCGTTCGAAACGTCGGGTATTTAAAAAGTTAAATATACGCGATAAATTCCGTAAAAATTAGTATTATTTCAAATATTTACTCGTTAAAATACTCATTATTTGCGACAATCGAAACACCAAACATCCTGACTCTAGTGGTAATTCTGGTCTATGGATCCATCGCCGACTAAGTTTAAGCTGCGGAGGATGGAGTGAGCGGCTTGCAATACTGACTCTTCTCTCCCCAAGTCAGTTTAGAGTGATTAATCGAATGCAAAATCCTTCAGATTAATCAGCCTCACATCCTTCCGTCTTAAAGTGCTGGAGAAAATGAGTGAAAGAGAATTAAGGGAAAATTCATTAATAAACATACCTTTCAATAATAATCGGCACGATTTTAGCTTGAGTAAATCAAAATAATCGGCACTTCAAATTGAAGTAGCCTACCGTAGTAGTAACAAAGAGTTCTATCTCTGCACTTTTAGGATATCGAGGATCTATTTGACAAAATAAACTTAAATAGCATAGTAGTGTGTAGCCCTCGACGGATGTGATACCTACGACCTAACGAACAGTGCAGTTTACGGAGGAGGTGCAAGCAGCCCCCTCAACGCATGGCTGCCCACAAGATGTAGTCCTCTTACGTTTCCTGTGGAATTTGGTCACATAACCAGCGACACGAATAGTAGAAAGATGGTATTTTTACATCTTAACACTAACACTAACACTCCTCTCAAACGTTATAAAGATCGTATGCGACTTTAATTATACAGAGGTGTTTTGTTTACTAAAAAACGGAATCTGCAGATTCTTGATTTGAATTGCATGTAAAATAAGTACTTTTTAAACACTGTTGCTTAGAATTTTTCTTGGTTCCATTAGTTATTACCGTACGTTGACCAGAGTTTTGAATACAGCCTAAGTATACACACAGCAAAAATGCAATTTTGCCTTTGTTGTTAGTAAAAAATATCTAAAATGACTCAAACTAAAATGATCCGATTTTGATCTACATACAAAAAGAAAAAATGCATTTTTGAAGCGAAGTAATTTTATTTTCATTGCAAGGACATAACACTCAAATCCGAAGACGCAGTTTTTCTGATTCTAATAGTCTAAAACACATTTTTAGATATTTTCTATTTAGATCAAAATTCATTTCATCGTATACTCCTCCTCCCTTTTTAATCGGTTATAATATATAAGTCTGACATCTAAGTGCTCGTCGTTAATTTCACAATAGGTAAGCAAACAATCCGTGTTCAATTTCCTCCAGCACGTACGAAATCGTTCATTGCAATTTTAAGTACTGTTTCATCACTACTAGACGCTGAAGCAAAACATCGTTAAATTTTTAAACATGAAACTTTTTTTTTCGTCTAAGACGACTGAAGAAAAGACGGTGTCCATCCATGTTACTGCTCGCTACCTTAGCCTTGGGAGTGAAGGCAATGAGCTTAGTTTCAGTGCGACCAAAGGCCAGCTTGACGCTCCTTCCCCACTTGACTATATGGTGGTGAGCTAAGTTGGCAGCGCTCTCCAGCTCGCCGACACTCGTGGCCGTGACAACCAGCAAGACATCATCCGCAAAAGCCTGTATGTGGCAGCCCGCTGGAAGCCTCGCATCGAACAGCTCGTCTAGTATGATATTCCAGAGAACAGGCCCACACGTGGAACCTTGTATGCAGCCCTTAGACACCGTCTTGGTGACTCGCCTCCCCGCATAGTCAAGGATGACCTCCCGATCGCGGACATAATCCTGGATGAGTCCAAAGATGTTATTAGGGCATTGAATATGCCGCAACCGGTGGAAGAGTGCAGGCCACCAAGCGTTGTCGAAGGCTGCTTTAATATCTAGAGATATCGCGATGCTGAGGGGTTTTCCTGATTTGGCTAATTTAATTATTTTAAGAGCTGTGCTAATGGCTTCGCACATGTTTGTCTGATCGTACCAATTATCACCTACGCTGCTGGAATTTAGAGACACGTTGCCCAGAAAAAGTGCATCAGGAGGGCACTCGGGAGCATGCAGCGCGGATTTGCCATTAGGGCTATTAGGTGATTCCGCACGGTATCTTCATCCGCGGCCCTCGCGTTAGCGCAGTTTATGCTTCTGGACCTGAAAGTGCGGGAAGTTTGCGCTGTGGAAAGAACTCGGCTTCTGGGTACCTCTGACTACATCCCCAGCGACATCCCTCTAGAAAAACCAACTCTCGTCTCTGAACTCCCGCATCCTGCCCAACGTATTTTCTTTATTCCTAAAATATTTACAAACTTCATATCTACGGGATCTGCATCTGAACAGACGACACATTTTATATTCACTGACGGTAGTAAGTAGGAAGACGGTGCAGTGGGAGCCGCTTTCGTGGGCTATCTCCCTACTAATCTAAATCAAGTGGCTTACATAAAGAAGTTTAAACTGTACAACACGTGTACAGTATTCCAAGCGGAGCTATTTGCCATTCTGCAGGCATGCATGTGGGATCAAAGAACACAAATATACACACACAGTCATCTATACAGATTCACTCTCATCTATACACGCTATACAAAACAGAAACAACACAAACCCTATCATTACACAAATACACAAAACTTTACACGAGTACCGAGAAATAGGGATCATAGAATTGGGATGGGTCAGGAGTCATTCTGGTATAGCTGGCAATGAAGCAGCTGATAAGGCTGCGAATGCTGGCTCCAAGTTGCGCAAGCAACGTAGCTACTTGGTCTTTCCCATTTCATACCTCAAACACACAATTAGAACTCAAAATCGCGCGACCTGGCAAGCTAGGTATTATAGCACAGAGCAGGGCCAACATACCTAACGACTGCTTTCAACACTGTAGGATATCGAGAAGTTACGCACTATCACCAAACCCAGGTTTTACCTCACCCAGGTGCTCACCAACCACGGTTTTCACAAAGCTTATCTTTATCGCTGCAAAATAATTGACAATAATTATTGTCCTTGTGATAACGTCACCCCACAAACTCTAGAACTTCTCATTGAGCATTGCCCAGCTTTTTGAGTGCGACGATTAAATCATGTCGTACTTTGTGAAAACTTAAGAACTTTAAAATTTAAAATTTAAGAATCCCTTTTGGAATCTTTGAGTGAAAGAGAATTAAGGGAAAATTCATTAATAAACATACCTTTCAATAATAATCGGCACGATTTTAGCTTGAGTAAATCAAAATAATCGGCACTTCAAATTGAAGTAGCCTACCGTAGTAGTAACAAAGAGTTCTATCTCTGCACTTTTAGGATATCGAGGATCTATTTGACAAAACAAACATAAATAGCATAGTAGTGTGTAGCCCTCGACGGATGTGATTATCTAACGATCAGTGCAATTTACGGAGGAGGTGCAAGCAGCCCCCTCAACGCATGGCTGCCCACAAGATGTAGTCCTCTTACGTTTCCTGTGGAATTTGGTCACATAACCAGCGACACGAATAGTAGAAAGATGGTATTTTTACATCTTAACACTAACACTAACACTCCTCTCAAACGTTATAAAGATCGTATGCGACTTTAATTATACAGAGGTGTTTTGTTTACTAAAAAACGGAATCTGCAGATTCTTGATTTGAATTGCATGTAAAATAAGTACTTTTTAAACACTGTTGCTTAGAATTTTTCTTGGTTCCATTCAGAATTTTCAGGAAAATGCATAAGTATCTATAAGTAGTTATTACCGTACGTTGACCAGAGTTTTGAATACAGCCTAAGTATACACACAGCAAAAATGCAATTTTTCCTTTGTTGTTAGTAAAAAATATCTAAAATGACTCAAACTAAGATGATCCGATTTTGATCTACATACAAAAAGAAAAAATGCATTTTTGAAGCGAAGTAATTTTATTTTCATTGCAAGGACATAACACTCAAATCCGAAGACGCAGTTTTTCTGATTCTAATAGTCTAAAACACATTTTTAGATATTTTCTATTTAGATCAAAATTCATTTCATCGTATACTCCTCCTCCCTTTTTTAATCGGTTAAAATATATAAGTCTGACATCTAAGTGCTCGTCGTAAATTTCACAATAGGTAAGCAAACAATCCGTGTTCAATTTCCTCCAGCACGTACGAAATCGTTCATTGCAATTTTAAGTACTGTTTCATCACTACTAGACGGTGAAGCAAAACATCGTTAGAATTTTAAACATGAAACTTTTTTTTCGTCTAAGATGACTCCCAACAGTTTAAACTCTGGCACAAAGGAAAGACGGTGTCCATCAATGTAATGCTCGCTACCTTAGCCTTGGGAGTGAAGGCAATGAGCTTAGTTGGCAGCGCTCTCCAGCTCGCCGACACTCGTGGCCGTGACAACCAGCAAGACATCATCCGCAAAAGCCTGTATGTGGCAGCCCGCTGGAAGCCTCGCATCGAGCAGCTCGTCTAGTATGATATTCCAGAGAACAGGCCCACACGTGGAACCTTGTATGCAGCCCTTAGACATCGTCTTGGTGACTCGCCTCCCCGCATAGTCAAGGATGACCTCCCATGAGCTTAGTTGGCAGCGCTCTCCAGCTCGCCGACACTCGTGGCCGTGACAACCAGCAAGACATCATCCGCAAAAGCCTGTATGTGGCAGCCCGCTGGAAGCCTCGCATCGAGCAGCTCGTCTAGTATGATATTCCAGAGAACAGGCCCACACGTGGAACCTTGTATGCAGCCCTTAGACATCGTCTTGGTGACTCGCCTCCCCGCATAGTCAAGGATGACCTCCCGATCGCGGACATAATCTTGGATGAGTCCAAAGATGTTATTAGGGCATTGAATATGCCGCAACCGGTGGTAGAGTGCAGGCCACCAAGCGTTGTCGAAGGCTGCTTTAATATCTAGAGATATCGCGATGCTGAGGGGTTTTCCTGATTTGGCTAATTTAATTATTTTAAGAGCTGTGCTAATGGCTTTGCACATGTTTGTCTGATCGTACCAATTATCACCTACGCTGCTGGAATTTAGAGACACGTTGCCCAGAAAAAGTGCATCAGGAGGGCACTCGGGAGCATGCAGCGCGGATTTGCCATTAGGGCTATTAGGGGATTCCGCACGGTATCTTCATCCGCGGCCCTCGCGTTAGCGCAGTTTATGCTTATGGACCTGAAAATGCGGGAAGTTTGCGCTGTGGAAAGAACTCGGCTTCTGGGCACCTCTGACTACATCCCCAGCGACATCCCTCTAGAAAAACCAACTCCCGTCTCTGAACTCCCGCATCCTGCCCAACTTATTTTCTTTATTCCTAAAATATTTACAAACTTCATATCTACGGGATCTGCATCTGAACAGACGACACATTTTATATTCACTGACGGTAGTAAGTAGGAAGACGGTGCAGTAGGAGCCGCTTTCGTGGGCTATCTCCCTACTAATCTAAATCAAATGGCTTACATAAAGAAGTTTAAACTGCACAACACGTGTACAGTATTCCAAGCGGAGCTATTTGCCATTCTGCAGGCATGCATGTGGATCAAAGAACACAAATATACACACACAGTCATCTATACAGATTCACTCTCATCTATACACGCTATACAAAACAGAAACAACACAAACCCTATCATTACACAAATACACAAAACTATACACGAGTACCGAGAAATAGGCATCATAGAATTGGGATGGGTCAGGAGTCATTCTGGTATAGCTGGCAATGAAGCAGCTGATAAGGCTGCGAATGCTGGCTCTAAATTGCGCAAGCAACGTGACTACTTGGTCTTTCCCATTTCATACCTCAAACACACAATTAGAACTCAAAATCGCGCGACCTGGCAAGCTAGGTATTATAGCACAGAGCAGGGCCAACATACCAAACGACTGCTTTCAACACTGGAGGATATCGAGAAGTTACGCACTATCGCCAAACCCAGTTTTTACCTCACCCAGGTGCTCACCAACCACGGTTTTCACAAAGTTTATCTTTATCGCTGCAAAATAATTGACAATAATTATTGTCCTTGTGATAACGTCACCCACAAACTCTAAAACTTCTCATTGAGCATTGCCCAGCTTTTTGAGTGCGACGATTAAATCATGTCATACTTTGTGAAAACTTAAGAACTTTAAAATTTTAAATTTAAGAATCCCTTTTGGAATCTTTCATTCAATTTCTTAATAACATTTTTAAAAGACTTAAGAACTTCAATAAGAACTGTGCATCTGTAAATAGCAAGAATAATAGTTACTAGTAACTAAGCAACCACTTCTCTTTAATTTGTTTTCTTTATTTATTCTATTAGATATAATTAATAATTATGATATGTTGTAATTGTTAAACGTTTGATTATCATTAGAATTAAGATCCTTTGAACTTTTAATATTTTAATTTTCACTGTTATCAACATTATTGTACTCACAATTTTTATTCATGTGCCCAGAACTAAGATTGTTTATTTCAATTAATTTCATTGTCATTATATTATTTTATAATACCACTGTTATTATAATATGTTTAGAATTAAGATTACCCTATGAGTTTGTTTCCTCCCTTTTTTGCTGTCTTTGTACAACGTAGTCTGTGTTTAGAATTAATATTACTTAACTTTTACTTTACTTTATTTTTCTAATTAGGTTGTTTTTTAAATTTTATTGTCATTATACTAATTTTATACACTATTGTCATTATATTATACTTTTTTCTTAGTGTCAAGATTACTCTTTGTTTCTATTATTTAATTCATTTTATTCTTTCTTTTTGTACTTGACTACGAAAACACAAGAATATTTATACTAACCAAATCAAAATTTTATTAGAATAATAACTATGTACAAAAATTTCAAACTCTTAAACAAATTATATGAATATAAAGAGAAGGCATACGCAATATGTATCAAATAGCAGAAACGCGTAGCCTTCTCCATGTGTCATAGGAATAAGTAATAAAAATTAATGTTTAAAAAGTGAACAAAACTGTGATAACTGCCAATATACTCCTGTCGGTGAGGTGTACCCACCGGCGGAAACCATAAAAAAAACATAAAACTTGCACGTCGGAGGAATTAAAATATTTCGAGGACATATATGCTTACAGTATATTGTATATTCATAGCACACGAGTATACAGTTCACCTGATGGTAAGTGGAAGCTGTGAAATAGAGCCATCTACATCTATCCTCGATTAAGTATCAAAATGCACATGCGTCGTCATCCCTGAGGAACGAGATGGAATGCCTCGTTTCCAGTAAAAAGGTTCTGCAGTTCTTTACACACACCTTACGAAACACAGCAACATTAAGCTGCTATTTTACACGCTGGTGATCTGTGAGAACGTGGCCATTCTCTTTTGCCACAACCATAAAATAGATGCAGCAGGTCTTTACCGCGTAAAAACGTGTTAAGTCTATCCAAAAGCACTGGAACAGTGCTGCGAACTAATTGCTCCATAACAATCTTAGGAATAAGAAGAAACATGTGTCCAGCTGTCGGCCGTATACAGACTTTTATTGTAACTACTTATATTGTGACTAATAAGGGTGACTTTTTATTTACTTTTGGCAGATTACCGGTACTCAAACTGAAAAGAAATTCAGAAATATCCAAGTTATTTTCTTTGATCATTAATATATCTTTGAAATTTCACCTTTTTATTTTCATTATTTTTACTACTAATCTTATTAAATATATATTATTAAATATTTTATTTTTGTTACTAAACAGGAACAAACAAAACATTTTCTCCTTTTTTCTTTATGCTTACTGTTGTCTGATGATAATCCTTTTATAAAAATGAAAGAAAATGTGTGTAATAAGATTAATATATTTATTTCATTAATCATTTAACCCGAGGACTGTCAGGTTGGGTAATAATGACCTGTGATGTTTTTAAACACGGGTATTTTTAATAATTATTGTGCGAAGTTAACGTGCTTCTACGTAGCTAACATCCTACCCCTTTTGTTTCATATTATGTTTATTTAGTTGAATTGCACTTGCACTGTAAATTACACATTGTCAAACGCAAAAAAGGTAAGTATGAGCTTTCTATAGAGTCGGTGTAACTATTTTGTGCCAAATATTTTTATTTTTTATCTATTACTTTTTTTTGTTCCTTGTATATTTATATGTTTTTGTATTATTATTGGGTTGGAATTTCTGTAAAAAGGATCCAGAAGAACGTAAAAGGCAGTGAATTTTGGAATATTTGAAGAAAGTGACTCGGATGAAGTCGATTACTCTATAATACCAAGAAGTGATCGCCGAAACAGAAGCGTATTTTGAAGGATTGGACAAATTGTATTATAAAAAAGACATAGAAATGTGAGAGCGGCGCTGGACTGAGACTCTTTAAGGATACTCCTTAAGGAGACTATATTGATAAATAAAAGTGAAATTTGAATAAAATTACGTTTTTCTTACTTAGGCTCAGGACATATTGACCGATTTTTAGTATACAAAAATAACAAATTACCAAATATATTGCGACGCAAATTTTTGAAAAATTTGGAACTTGAACTTCTGGAGGGTCACTTGAGAACTCTTAAAAACGTATTACGTACGTCCAGAGAGATGCGTAAAAGAATCAGAGAATTTACAGAAAATCCGTCAGAAGAGCCATCTGCTTAAATTCCAGGTATAAGGAAACGGTGTTAAATATATCCTGCCAAAAAAAAAGAAAACTACCCCCACCGCTACATCTGCAACAAGTTTATTTGCCTAGAGTACATAATCGTTACTGCAACGTACGTGCAGATTTACACGGTGACAGTGATCAATTTTAAGACTTAAATGTAAACTTTTAGTTTAGATTTTCAAAGATCGAACATTAGACTTTATAAAAATTATAAAGTTTAATGTTCGATTTTTATAGGCTTGGAAAATATGGAAAAATTTCTAAACGTTACAATTTTTTCACCAAATTTTTATATTTTAAGAATTATTCATCCCATCAAATTGAAAAATTAATTAAAATTCCTTAAAATGTAGAAATTACATACATTTAAAAATTCCGGTCATTTTAACCCAACATAAAGTAGTTATAGTCCTTTTCTACCGTACTCACACCGGGTTAACAATGTGCAAAAGGTACGCAACGTCTGTATTATATTATATATTATGTGTCTATTTTACAAAGTTATTACAATGTTTCTAGTTAATACACTGCTTATCATGATGTTCTTGTACGTGGAAATTCTGATGACAAATTAGCTGTTACTTCTTTGTATAGATCTTTGTAGACAGCCAACATTTTTTCCCGCACCTGATTCGTAAGCTTCTCGACATCATCTAGGGTTAATCCTTTTGTCGGTATAGGATCCAAACATTGAATGACAACATGACCTGAAACAGAGATTGTAATTTTGGAATAGTTGACCCAGAAACTATGATTGTGTTGTTCTTAGCGTACTTCATTCATTCGCTTATTATTCTAACAGTAAATTATTTTGTGAGTTCGTTAATTGCCCTTAAAACATACGCCGCAGCTCGCTTCTTCTTGTTGTTCCGGAGCTGTATTCCACGCCGCTACCGCTCACCGACCGCATTTTTTTTTGCGCCCGAAGCTATTAAAGGGCTACCCTATACGTAGGGAGGTGGAAAATGCATTACGCATACCACGATAGCCGGTCTATCGTGGTTATGAGGGACTCACTGTCCTACCGGGGACCCTAAGTGATACCCTCTAAAAACCGCCTTTGGGGACAGGCAGCCGGCTGATTAAGCTGTATTGTGCCTTATCGTGAGCGACCCTCTTTTGGGAAAAGAGGGCGCAGGCGGCTACGAGTCGCTGAGGGAGTGCCTACGAAGGCAAATTAATATTAGTTAATACAATAATTTAATTTAATTAGAATTGGCCTGAGCCGCCAGGAGGTAGTTCAGGTCGTTTGTCAGTTTATTAGGCGGGTCCGAGAGAGAGTTTCTCGGCCTGTGGACTCGATAGCGAGAGGGGGGTGGGGCTGCATAAGTAGCTGCCTCACGAATTAATTGGTTTGGATGCGACTCTGAGGCTTTGAAGAAGTTCTCAGAGAGTTTTTTAAGAAATTGTTGAATTGTTGGGAGCTCTAGATCCCGATGGAGGTCGGCATTACGGACGTACCAAGGTGTGTTCGCAGCTCGACGACAGAAAAGGTTTTGAACTATTTGGAGTTCATTAATAATATTAGGGTTTGCGTGGGCAAAGACGGGGCCCGCGTAGGACATGACTGGTCGTATACAGACCTTATAAAGGGTACGCTTGTTTTGAAGGCACATTTTACTGTGTCTGCCCAACATACTGTTGAGCCTACTCAGATAAAACCGTGCGTGACGGGTTACTCTTTTGACGTGGGGCCTGAAAATGAGCCCTGTGTCCAGAGTGACACCTAAATATTTGGCGGTCGTATGCCAGGGGACAGGGGTCCCTAGCATACGTATTGGTGGAGTGTTTTTGAGACGGCGTCGTTTATAATCGAAGTGAACGGCGGAGCTCTTCTCCGGGTTCACATCGATGCGCCATTTTTTGAACCAAGCTCCTAGGTCATCAACTGACTTTTGGATCTTGTTTCGTATGAAGGGCAGTGAGACGCCTTTGCAGTAGATAGTAGTGTCGTCTGCGAAGAGGGAGAGCTGAACACCTTTCGACGGGATGGGAATGTCGTTGGTGAACAGGATGTACAGCAGAGGAGCAAGTACTGAGCCCTGAGGGACACCAGCCTTGATAGTTCACTGTGAGGATAGCGTGCCTTCGTGTCTAAAACGAAAGGTACGATACTCTAGGTAAGAGGCCACGAGACGTACTAGGCGATCGGGGAGACCTATCTTGTATAGTTTGTAGATAAGGTCTGAATGCCAGACTCTATCGAAAGCTTTAGCTATGTCGAAAAAGACCGCGATGGTCTTATGACGACGAGGATAGAAACCGCTGAGGATATATTCCACAATACGGTGAACTTGTTGGGGACATGAGTGTTGGGCTCGGAAACCGAATTGGTGGGGAATGATGAGAGGGTCACCGTCTGTGGGAAACAGATAGCGCCTCATACGTGTTTGGATGACTCTTTCGAAGAGCTTGCCCATTTCCTTGAGGAGGCTAATGGGGCGATGACTGGAGGGGAGATTGAGAGGCTTGCCTGGCTTGGGAATTCCAATCACAGTTGCCTCTTTCCACGTAGTGGGAAAGTAACTAAGGTTGAAGCAGGCGTTGAAGATAATAGATAAAAAGGTTAACACCTGCTCAGGAAAGTGTTTTAGGGCTTGGTTGGAGATGCCATCCGCGCCCGGAGCCTTTTTAGGCTTAAGTCCTTTGATGAGGGATGAAATCTCATCATTGGACACAGAGATAGGTTCGGAGGCCGTAGGGGGTGAGTTCCGGCGGCGGACCTCATCCTCCACTGCCTGGACGTGTGAGGGGTCGACGAGTTGAGAGCTAGGAGAGCATTGTGCGGCAATGCTATCTGCAAAGCACTCAGCCTTTTCCTCGTCCTCGAAGGCAACCGTGCCGTCGGGACGGGAGAGAGGGGGAGTGTGGGTGATAGCGTCTATGCGGAGGGCTCTGGCCATCTGATAGTACGCTGTAAGAGATGGAGATATATTCTCCATGAGTTTACTCTTTTCGAGGTCTCGAAATTCAGAGAGGCGGAAACGGAGTTCTCGTTGAAGACGATTGGCCGCGCGCCTATATTCGGGGGTGGGATATTTTGCTGCTCTCCGGAAAGCAGCTTTTTTGGCTTTTAATAGGTTGCTAATGTGTAGGGGAAGCCCACTATTATTAGCAACCGGGACGACCCTTTCGTTCTCCTTAAGGGAGGATTTAATAAGGGTGGAGAGTGAATCGACCGCGGTCGGGTGATTTTTCGGGACTGTCTAAGTCCGACGGTAGGGAGATGGTAGAGTCCTGTGAGTCCAGAGCTTTAGCTAGGGACTCCTTGAATCCCTTTCAGTTAGTAAAGGTTTTCGTGTGTGTTGGGGGAGGTGGCTGATGGCCAAGAATGAGGGAGACCGGTCGGTGGTCGGATCCTAGATCGTCTAGTGTCTCGATTGCTCTGAGGTTGAGAGAAACTCCTTGGAGTAAAGCAAAATCTAGTACATCGGGGGCGTGATCGGTGATATCGGGAAAGTGAGTAACACCGAGGGGGCTATGAACGGTAATATCAAGAGACTGCGTAATATCGAGCAGTATCTTGGCACTAGGGGACGTAGTACGGCATGTTCATTCAGTATGCTTGGAGTTAAAATCTCCAAACATAATGACTGAATTGCCTAAGGATAAAATGGCCTCAAAATCTTTTTTGAGGGGATGGGTTCCTGAAGGGATGTAACAGGAGGCTATGAGATGGACTGATGTCCAGTCATAGCTAGCCTGCATACCGTGGCTTCCATGTTGGTAAGCTGCGGAGTAGAAATGGGCGAGCAATGAAGTGTCTTCTTGTAATAGATGGCCGTTCCGCCGCCTCGGCGGTCGGGTCTGTCGTTACGAAGAAGAGAGAAGTTTTTAATAGAAAGGCCTCTAGTGTCCTTAGTTTTGAGATTAGTTTCCTGTAGGAGGAGGAAATCGACTTCACGATTCCGAAGAAAGAGCTTAAGCTCTGGGAGGTTATTTCGCAAGCCGCGAATATTAAATGATACAAGCGATAAACCCTTTGGTTTGATACGACCGTGAGATTTTGGTAGAGTAATTTGCTCAGTCATTGAAGTTAAGTTAATTAAGTTAACTTGACTTACACCGCTAACAGAAGATTATTATGTTCTGCAAGAACGAGGAGACGTTCTTGGGGGGACTTCGCCGCGCGCAGTTTGCGTGCTACTACGGTGATTTCCCTAACGTCAATATTCCTTATGGCGGAATATAGTGTGTTGTAATCATCAGGTGTGGGCTCTGCCTCATGGGCGTAGGAGATTGTCCGCGGTGGGTCTGCGGCACGGCACAGCGGCAGCAGGACAGCGGAGGCGCGTGAGCGAGACAGCACTACCGTACCGTACGAGAGCGTGGACCACCTGGAGGCGACCGTCCGAGAACAATGCCACCGGCAGAGTAAGCACTGTGTCGGCGCTGTACAGCGCGAGCGGGACAGCGGAGGCGCGAGAACGGGAGAGCACTACCGTACAGGGACGAAAGCGCGGACTACCTGGATGCTACCGCTCGGAAGCGATGCCACAGGCGGAATGCTGTTTTTGAAGCGCGCACCGATCTGCATGTCTTTTATAGTCCGGTCCAGCGACGTAGCTTCGTGAACAACACACAAGCCTCACGCCGGGAAACGAAACGTACATAATAGTTGTATATTTTGGTTATTTTTCATTGGTCATAATATAAGCATTATAATTGGCTAGGTAAAATAAAAATTGTTACCATTGGTAAACCAAAAACGTATCCAGCCATATAAATATAGGCAAGGTTGATGCAAATATATTCCATTCCATTCCATTCCATATTCATACTCCAATCGGCATTAAACAAACAGTAGTTTCATTTCTCCACCTTAAAACCACTCGGAGTCTGTTAATAGTGTACCGTTCATCTCCACTATTACAATACATAACATAGTCTTCATAAAACATTATTTTAGACACATTTTAAAAACCATGTAAATAGGACCCGTTTATAGTATAGTATAGTGTAAGAAAAAAAGTCGAGAGATGTTAATATTGAATTGCAAATTTATTTTAAAATTCACCAGATACGTACCTAAATTGTGAAGCTTTATTTTCTTTTAAAAGAATATTAACAATGTTATAAACATTACAAATATTTCCCTTAACCACTCGTGGTAAGCTTGAATTGCTTGTGTTACGAGTGGTTTACGCTAGTAGTCGGATGTCGGATTCGAACCCACGACCTTTGTGAGTTCGCGGTCCGCGCCCTGCCATTAGGCTACTGTCGCTTTATATACACTTGTAATTTTTCGTTCTTTGTTATTTCTCCCATGGAGGGATCATTAAACGAAATATTTTTATTTAAAATTAGCCTTTACAAAAATCTTTTTGTAAGTCGGTTCGGAAGCGGCAAGAAACTCCCAAGTCAACAATTTTTCTCCCAATAGTTACAAATTACAATTTAGCATTTTGGTTATTCGTTGAATTTTCTTATTTGCCACACTTGCTGATCGTGGTACCAGGTGTTACGTACCTTTTACGTTTTTATGCTAGGTATAAAATTGCCTTTAATGAGATATAATGGAAATTGTGATAACCATTTCACTAAATGTCAATCTCATGTCATCCTATTGATTGACGGAGGAGATTTTGACGGCTGATTCAGTTCAATATACCGAACTTAAATTCAGGGTATCCAATCTGCTTTCGTCCTTCATTAGTTGTTTAAGAAACTTTTATAAGAATTGCACGCTTACTGACACATTCTTCAAAAGTTCTTAATAATAGAAGAACTTAGCAGTGGACCTAAGGAGACCGACATTGCTATGTCAAGTCTATTATAATATTACTAAAGAACATGTTTTGCCTTACCTTTATTGAAAATATCTTTTTCATGATTTATAAAATAGTACGGTGAGAAAACAACAGGTATGACTGGGATTTGAGCAGCAATAGCCATACTGAATGCACCTTTTTTAAAAGGCAAAAAACTTTTGCAATCTTTATTTCGCGTACCTTCAGGAAACAACCATATCTTCGTCTGAAAAGTAATAACAAATTTAACCTCTCAACTCCCTAGCGGTCTCATGAGGTCGCACCTACCCACAGCACTTTAACCCATAAAAACTTAACTTAACTTAAAAAGTAGTCTATATATATATATATATATATATATATATATATATATATATATATATATATATATATATATATAGACTTAAAAAGTAACTTAAAAAGTAGTCTATATATATATATATATATATATATATATATATATATATATATATATATATATATATATATATATATATATATATATATATATATATATATATATAGACTACTTTTTAAGTTAAGTTAAGTTTTTATGGGTTAAAGTGCTGTGGGTAGGTGCGACCTCATGAGACCGCTAGGGAGTTGAGAGGTTAAATTTGTTATTACTTTTCAGACGAAGATATGGTTGTTTCCTGAAGGTACGCGAAATAAAGATTGCAAAAGTTTTTTGCCTTTTAAAAAAGGTGCATTCAGTATGGCTATTGCTGCTCAAATCCCAGTCATACCTGTTGTTTTCTCACCGTACTATTTTATAAATCATGAAAAAGATATTTTCAATAAAGGTAAGGCAAAACATGTTCTTTAGTAATATTATAATAGACTTGACATAGCAATGTCGGTCTCCTTAGGTCCACTGCTAAGTTCTTCTATTATTAAGAACTTTTGAAGAATGTGTCAGTAAGCGTGCAATTCTTATAAAAGTTTCTTAAACAACTAATGAAGGACGAAAGCAGATTGGATACCCTGAATTTAAGTTCGGTATATTGAACTGAATCAGCCGTCAAAATCTCCTCCGTCAATCAATAGGATGACATGAGATTGACATTTAGTGAAATGGTTATCACAATTTCCATTATATCTCATTAAAGGCAATTTTATACCTAGCATAAAAACGTAAAAGGTACGTAACACCTGGTACCACGATCAGCAAGTGTGGCAAATAAGAAAATTCAACGAATAACCAAAATGCTAAATTGTAATTTGTAACTATTGGGAGAAAAATTGTTGACTTGGGAGTTTCTTGCCGCTTCCGAACCGACTTACAAAAAGATTTTTGTAAAGGCTAATTTTAAATAAAAATATTTCGTTTAATGATCCCTCCATGGGAGAAATAACAAAGAACGAAAAATTACAAGTGTATATAAAGCGACAGTAGCCTAATGGCAGGGCGCGGACCGCGAACTCACAAAGGTCGTGGGTTCGAATCCGACATCCGACTACTAGCGTAAACCACTCGTAACACAAGCAATTCAAGCTTACCACGAGTGGTTAAGGGAAATATTTGTAATGTTTATAACATTGTTAATATTCTTTTAAAAGAAAATAAAGCAAATTTAACCTCTCAACTCCCTAGCGGTCTCATGAGGTCGCACCTACCCACAGCACTTTAACCCATAAAAACTTAACTTAACTTAAAAAGTAGTCTATATATATATATATATATATATATATATATATATATATATATATATATATATATATATATATATATATATAGACTACTTTTCTATGAAGAAGTTTGGCATTATACATTGGCATTTGTATAATCAATATGAAATATTCTACCCTTTAGTGTATTAAAAAGTTGTAAACTAATGAATATTTATTTATAATCTATGTTTTTGTGGGAATATAATTTATCTTTTTACGTAAATAATTTCGAGTAATATATATGGAAATAATTGTGATTTTCACGCTGCCGACATTCGTTTGGTATGCTTTTTTTTGTTATCAAAATACAATAAAATCTTTTTTATATGATGTAAAACCTGACTTTTGTTTAAACTATAAGATAGAGAATTTTGTAGAGATTTTATAATGCTAAACTTTTTCATAGAAAAGTAGTCTCTAAATATAAGTTTTAATGGTTGTAAGAGCTGTGGATGGGTGCGGTCGCATGCGACCGCTCGGGATTTTCGGGATTTTTATGGCACTTGAAGGGTTAAATTACAAATTATAAGCGAAATGTTTTTTCTTATATACATGTATTAATTTTGTTTAACAATAACGGTTACTGAAATTTTTATATAACAATTGCCAAAAATATTTTCAGGGTATAAAACTCTTAAAAATTATTTTGTATTCTGTTTAGTTGTCGATTCGAGTGTACATTATTTTGATTATGTTTTTAAGAGTTAACAGTGCTGCTACGAATATCCGAATATTATTTGTCCGGAGATATTTTTTAGACTAAATTTCACAGAACGCGAGCAACCCCGGTTCGATCTCAGCCGACACCAATAAAGTTGTAATTTGCAATTTTATTTAAAATATATACTAAAATATATTATAATGCCCAACATGAAATTTATGTTTGGATCAGTTTGATTACCACCTTTGACATTTCGAATGAAATAAACCAATGTTTATGTAAAATCTGATTTCTTAAATAATTAAAGTATTTTTATGCAAGAGCCTATTTATTTATCTCATGTGAGCTATGAAACCAAGACTGTCACAAAAATCTTAATATGTCTGAAATATGACAGCAATGTTAAACGACAAACTGATTTATAAGCGTTAAAGGTAAAGTAGCAGCTTGTGTAAGCTGCTACTTTATTTTTGTACTTACTTTTAACGTGTGTACCTATGTCCCATTACGCACAGGGTTCCTCATTACCCTTATATTCACAAATCAAGTTGGTGAAATTATACAGTGTTTTGTGGGCAGAAAGGAGTATTCCGCAATGCTTCAATGCTTAGTAAACGTTTTTACATTTCCACGACTATCTAAACTACTCAGACATCTAGGTTTCCTCACAAAGGTATTCCTTACCACTTCAGCGGACACATGGTAAGCCAGCATGTACGATATCCTATAATATATTCATTTGTCCTAGAGGGAAAGAATTTCATCATAACACGAGTAAACGAGATACGCGGCTCTCATTTTTGTTTAATTAGAGTTCATTACACTGGCATATAGCTTTTGCACGATTTTTTATTAAGTCTACCTAGTAATTTGAAATCTAACGATGTTACGAACTACCTATTCCATCAAATTGAGACAAAAATCTCTCAGCGCAGATAGTCTTTAATAATTTATATCAGATAACTTGATAACAAATCAATATACTGAACTAAAGAGCTTCTGTCTTAACAACAGTGTTTTTGTACACAGTATTCAGTATTCGATATAACAGTGTCGTTAGGCATTTTGATATTGCGTTTCCATATGATAAGGTTATGAGTGAACGTAGGAAATAGAGAAATGAAGCTGAACACTTTATTATGAAAAGTCAGAATGTGTCAAAAAGACACATGGCAATCCACAATGCTGCGTTAGTGTCTAATTTAACGTATGGTAGTAAAAGTCGGGTGTGGCAGAAGAAGCACGAG
Organism: Parnassius smintheus behrii; assembly: GCA_036936625.1. Taxonomy (NCBI): domain Eukaryota; kingdom Metazoa; phylum Arthropoda; class Insecta; order Lepidoptera; family Papilionidae; genus Parnassius; species Parnassius smintheus. The sequence continues at coordinate 43,006,996 of JAUPFT010000001.1, read as the reverse complement.
AGTGGAATAAACGCGGTAGAAATGTGGTTGTTAAGGAGTACGTTAGGGCTGAATCTGATCGACAGGATGAGAAGTTGTATGATATGAGAAGAGTGTGATTTGCAAGATGATGTTGTGACCAGGATTAAGAAAGGAATGTTTCGATGGTTTGGTCATGTAGAAATAATGATTAAGGAAAGAGGGACAAAGCAAATTTATGTTGCAGAAGTGAACGGCAGAGTTGGAAAAGGATGTCCTAGGCGAAAGTTTATCGACGGAATGTGCCTTAACCAACGAGCATGTGTGCGTAGGTATGTAAGTGGAGGAGGCGAGAGAGGTGTGTAAGGATCGTACCAAATTGAAGTCTGCAGACTCTACCTATCCCTCTGGGCGATAAGCGTGAGTGTCTATTTGTGTTTACGTTCTAAATTATTACGAAGCATTATATCATTATTTGACACTAGATTTTTAATCACGACTTCGCTCACGTCGGCTTGAATTTAGAAACATCAATAACACTCTTTCGTGCTAAAATTAGCAGAACAGGATTACTTGTTGGGACACCTAGGTATTGGTGTTTATATTGAACGTATACTATCATATGTCTTGCAATACCTTTTTGTATCGGGTATGTCTTATGATGTGTCTTTATTATGGGAAAATTGCTCTGTAATCAGACGTGCGTTATTTACATAATATTTATAACTAAAGTCGATATAATTTTGACAAAATAATGTTGAATTTCGTGGTCTTTATTGATATTAGCACCATTGGCAATATTGATTCGCAACATAAAATACATGCCAGTTATTTTTTATGTTCGAGTAGACTTCAAATTGTATGAATGTATTTCTATTCACGGTGAACATATGAGAAAAAATATATTCATTAACGGGAATAGAAATATACGGAGGAACAAAAAGTGGCGTTTATATTATTTTTACGTTTATATTTATAGTTATATTAGTAGTATAGTTGTAGCACGAATAGGTCGGCTTGACCTGGGAAGGACCACGTTCTCACATAATAACAGCGTAACATAGTAGCTTAAATCTGCTGTGTTTCGTATGGTGAGTGTAAAGAACCGGCAATGCTTTTTACTGAAAACGAGGCATTCCACCTTAGTCCTCACGGGACACAGCGCATCTGCATTTTGATTCGTAATCAAAGATAGATGTAGAAGTTTCACTATTCAGTATTCACTCACTTGGTCAAGCTATATCATGATATAATCAACAAATGCTGTAGTTCATTATATTATAAATTCTAAGATTTGATCAATAAATATATCTCTCAAGACTATTGTAATGATTAGGGCTAATAATCCATTGACCAGATGTCGCTAGCTAGAGCTGAGGTAAAGTTTTTTGTTACACAATGTCAGTTAATTGAGAAACTAGTTCTTAATAATAGTTTTTTTTTAATTTCTAGAGAATTTTCTAGAGTTTGATCTTTAATTTTATACAATATTTAATTTTTCTATTTTTAAGTTAAATTTACGGTTTCGTTCAATTATTTCTCATAAAATTTATTAATGATATAACTAATAATACAGAAATGACATAACCTTTACATTTTCATAAGAAGTTATCTTCCTTGCTACGAAATCTGTCAAATATTTAACCTCATTGTGAAGTGCCCCTTTTCCTTTTAATGCCCACGAATTTTTCTGCCTCATCATTGTATTTTTATCTGCTAATTTATGCATGGAAAAACTAATATCCACAAAAACATTTTTATTGATTAGAAATTAATCTAAGAAACATCCTTAATTTTATTATTTTCGATAGATTCCGCTATTATTTCTTTAAGTAGTAATGAGTTACTATAAAATTTATTTATTGCTACTAAAATGAAATAACGAAAGAACTATAAAATGAACGTTAGAATTTTTATATCCATTATGAATTTAATTATTTAAACATATAAATGTAGGTTATTTATATCATTTAATATGTTAGTAACTGGACACAAAATGTTGTATTTTACGTCAGACGGCACTTTTTTGTAAAGGGAAAACGTAGATAATCGGCGTAGTTTAATTTATTACGCAACGGTTAAAACTAACTTAAGGCTTTATTTATAAATATTTTTTTATTTAAAAAATTAATAAATCAGCAATTGAATAAAATAGATTACCATCAACATCTAACAAACCAATTAACATCTAAAAGAAGGAAAATACCTAACACTCCTTTTTGTCTTGTGTAATCGGATAAAAAGTAGTCTATAAATTGCCCCGGCTATCTACTTATCTACACACAAAATTTCATATAAATATGTTTAGTAGTTTTTGCGTGAATCCTGAATACACAGACAGATAGACAGAGAAAAGATATACAGACAGGCTGGGTGAGCGAAAAGTGACCGAAGGTATGGCGGGGTGTATGATCAAGCGGACTGTACGCTAATATTAGCGTGGTTCAAAAGGAAGCAAAATAAAATGGCGGACGTGGCACGTGGCGGACTTTGGACAAAATACTTGCTTTGAAATTGATTTTAAGCGTTGGCTGACACGACTGAAGATGAGCTGCTGCTCTTCGGATAAAGAAGAAATAAAATAGCTCACAAGAAGGATGGGTACTTACCTGAGGAAAGTGGCTAGCGGTCTCTCTCTTGACGGCTTTGCGGGCACGATAAAAATTGCATTGCGATCTGCTGGCACGCGTCTTTTTATAGCCTCCACCATCTCCCCTTTTTACTTAGCGGAGTGCGCCTCCTATTAGAGGACCAAAGATGCATTCACCACTACTTAAATACCCCCTACAAGGCAGGCCCGTGCAAGGAAGGAACGGAAGAGAGGAGGATTATGTTAGCCAACTCAACTAACAAATACCTACATGAACAAATACGAAATACAAGAATTCGCGTTGGTGCAACCACAGATACAAATTCTATAAATCGTTGATTTGGATTCAGTGCCCTTTACTTAGTCCTGTGGTCTTGTTTTTTTCCAGAAAATATTAGTAACGGTGCGACCACTCCATTGTTGAAACGTTTATTTATTATATAATTAAGGCATAAAGTGATGTTGAATCTTTGAAAAACCTGTTTCTGTTAAAAATACGCTATTATCGCCGCAAGTGGTGAAAAATTATTTGACGATATTAAAATGTCATATACTCGTAATTACAGCGTTGTGTTTAGTTATTAACATAATCAAACGATCTCTATTCATTGATTTGATCAGCTATATCATGAAATCGTGGGCAAACAGTCTTATTATCACGATGATGATATGATCAGCTCTACCTCTGGTCACGACGTATATATATATATATATTTTTGGAAACTATAAGGTTAGTGAAAATTTTGCAATAATTTCAGGCAGATAAGTTTCAATTAGTTAACATATAAATTTGTACTTGAACTAAAAACCATATATATTTTCACATTTTTGGCAGATATAACTATTAAGTATCTATTTAAATTATTAGAATTTTAAGATGGAAAAACGAAAAAAGTAAAAAATAAGCATTAGGAATTTTAAATAATTTTATATGCCTTAGCTAAAACCATACAAATTTTAATATTTTTCATAGATGCCACTATTAAGTATCTATTTAAATTATTACACTTTTAAGATGAAATAACGAAAAAAAATATACATTAGGATTATAAATAATTTTATAAATCTAATTACTAAAACATATAAATGTAAGTTAGTCATATTATTTAATATATTAGTTGTAGCTGAAAGTCAAATATACAAATTTTCCATTTGATGATAGATGGTGTTGACTTGAAAAATAAAACGTAAATCGTCGGCGTAGTTTCAAGCTTAAAGCGACTTACATACTTTAATTATAAAATGGTAGTTATCTGTAAAAGACATCCGTCATCCTATCTATAACTAACATAATCAAATTTAATAGAAAATAAACATCTAAAAGAATAGTTAACCTTCGTTTTTGAAGTTCTATAATTAGACTAAAAGTAGCCTATAAGTACCAAATACTGTAAGTTCGTTTACCACATCAATTTTCATTTTAAAACTAATATTGCATCATTAAATAATAACATATACTTTCAAACCTTTTCTTTCACCATAACGTCTGTCGTAATTTTAAGTTGATCATATGCCTGTTTAGAATTCTTTCTATCTATAAATATGAGTCCAGCAAGGTATGCAGCCAATCCAAACGGCATGGCATAAATTAATTCCTTTTTAACAACGACTGTCAATTTAACTGCCGATTCCCAGATGTTGAACAATCCTGAAAAAAAAAACTTAAATATTTAGCATGATTGTAAATGATGTGTTATTATTACTATTCCTGAAAGATATTACGACTTTATATTATAGGTTTTTTATTAATAATATGCACACCGGCACAATTAGCGGAACACAAAAAAAAGCAGGATTTTAAAATCTTTTACTTGAAGAACTAGCCAGTTATGATATTTTTTTAATTTATTGTCAAATTTGAAAATAGAAAACTAGATGACATACACTTTTTTCATTCATTTGTTTTATTTTCCCGAACAATACGTTTTGTCAACTTGTTCGAGTAATAACTACGTAATTGTAATTTTTTTGAAAAATTGCACTTAATGGTTTTTTATAAATTTGTGATTCTATGGGCAATTTTGTTTATTAAAATCTCTTTATTATGCCTGACTTAACATCACTGGAAATCATGAGGGCTGATGAAATGAGAAGAAATGGCCATACCTACAGATCGATTGCCTCAGGGCTTCGTCGACCAGTATCAACGATTCATCGCAGCATCCAGCGGTACAGATCGTCTAATTCTCTTGTGAGGAGGAGGGGTCAAGGTAGAAAAAGATGTACATCGAGGCGAGATGACAGTTTTTTACAACTTGGAGTTCATAGGAATACGCGATTAACGGCTGTACAAGCTCGAAATGAACTGGAAGACGTTCGAGGAGTACGAGTAAGTGAGCGTACAGTTCGCAGGAGATTTGAAGAAGTTGGTTTAGGGTCGTATATACCTGCCAAAGGCCCAAAACTTGAGAGACGTCACCGCGTAAACCGATTAAGCTATGCGCGAGAACATCGTCATTGGGATTTGAACGAATGGCAGCAGGTTCTCTTTACTGATGAGTGCAGAGTTCTTTAAAAACAGATCGATGGGAGACAGCGAATATGGAGACGCAAAGAAGAACGCCACATACAGTCTAATTTTGAACACACAGTGGCTTATGGTGGCGGCTCGATTATGGTTTGGGGAGGGATATGTTTGGGAGCTCGCACGGAGTTAGTGATAGTCACAGGAGGGACCATGACAGCAGATCGATACATCAGAGACATTTTAGAAGAACATATTGTACCATTTGCCCCATTTATTGGTGATGACTTTATTCTAATGCAAGATAATGCTCGTGCTCATAGTGCACAATCGGTACAGGCATATCTGAGCCACGTAGGTATACCGGTGATGCAGTGGCCAGCAAATTCCCCCGATATGAATCCGATAGAGCGTGTCTGGGACTTGCTAAAAAGAAGGGTTAAATCCAGAATGCCACCCCCCAATAATCTGAATGAACTTGGAAACGCATTACTTGAGGAGTGGGAGCGGTTGCCTCAAGAAATCATCGATAACATAATCTGTAGCATGCCCAGACGAATGGAAACCGTAATCAGAAAGAGCAAGAGGGGGAAACACTCGTTATTAATTTTGCTTTAATTTTATTGTTAAATCATTTAATGCTTACTTTTTTATTTTTTGTGATGGTTCATAATCATCTAAAAATTTCACTTATTTCAAATTTCTTTATTTTTCAATAAAAAATAACGAAGACTTTCCAAAATTGTTGTTAAAAGATGTTAATCAATTTGTTATTTTGTGTCAAATTACATTTTCGTCACATATATGCGTTATTATCTCATAGTCTGACTTTTTTTCTGTTCCGCTAATTGTGCCGGTGTGTATATTATCAATCGGTAAAAATTTAGATATTTCAATGATACTTAATATTTGTAAATATTTTAGGTTTGTGTGAAATTTGATTGCTACGAGGCCTTTCAATGTTTGTCAGATTATTGATATGTTTAATTTTGATAGCGCGATTTCTGATTTAGGCTTGTAGTCGTCTCATGCTAATGTATTCCATTAATCCTTTAATTCTTAATTTATTACAAATCACTACAATCCCTAGAGAAATAATAACAGATTTTTGTGTATTTGTTCTAATAATTGTCTTTTTATTAATTAAACGAGGCATCCCATCTTAGTCCTCAGAGTTGAAAACGCATCTCGGTTTTAAATCTTAATCGAGAATAAATGTCTATGAGTCACAGCATCCATTTACCATCAGGTGGACTGTGCGCACGTTTGTCACCCTTATTCTATAAACAAAAATACATACCTAAAGCATCGAGAGAAGATTGATGGTTTGAAACAACAATGGCTCCACGTTCCTCAGCTAATATTTCGCCTCTACGTAGCTCCCATTTTAGGTCATACAGTTTTGTTACATGTTTCAAAATAGACGCGCTGAATCTATTTTAAATGAAATATTAAGGCTTAGTAAGAAAAGCTCTGCATATTATTTTTACAAATGGATGTTCATGATGGCATACAAATAATCACCTCCTGAGCTCGATAAAGGACTGTTATTTCTATGTTAAAGACAGCTGCTTATCTAACCTCAACACTTGTTCGAATATCGAATATTCTATGCGTGGTGGAGCCACGCTGCAGCTATATTATAGTTGTAGCAGGAATGAGTCGACTCGACCGGGGTGGGATCACGCTCTCAACAGAATTCCATCGTAAAATCTATGCTTAATAGTGTTATGTTTTGTATGGTGAGTGTAGAGATCCGGAGACCCTTTTTCACTGGAAATGTGGCATTCTATTTTAGTCCTTATGGGTGACAACGCTTCTGCGTTTTCATTCTTAATCGAGGATAAATGTAAATGTCTATGGGCTACAGCATCCCTTAACCACCAGGTGGACTGTGTGCTCGTTTGTCACTCTTATTCTATAAAAAAGGTAAAAAAAATGATAAGCGACAATTTATGATAAGTGAGGTTTTAGGACAATTTGTATTAAGCTCCTCCGTTAACAGCTAACGTGGCAACGTGGCAAAATGACACTAAGCGCCAGACAAAGTCACGGACATTTGGCTGAAATATCTTAAATGACAATATATTTTTTTAAACAAACTGACATAATGTCGTAAAGGGAGTTTCAGAAAAAAAATTCCAAGCTAAATGTGATAAATGTATCTATATACATAAATTATTTCTAACTCAAACCGGTTAATGCCCAAAAAGAAAAATGTTTTAAAAAGCCCTAATAACATAAGATTCAAAGACAAAGACAAACAAATTACACTGAGGACCTCAGTTTACATACTGCCTTTTGACAGAAAGTATGTCGTAGAGTCATAAGACTAAGACCAAAAGACGCGGGAAAATGGCGATTCTAGTCATACATATAAGTCAATTTCGCAAAAATTGCGGTTGTCCCATTTTGGCTGTCAGGCGTTGATATATTGATAATAACGCACGTATAAGTTGTGGTCACGGACCACTATATATACAAATACGCTGTCTGGCTGTACTCTACAAAATGTTTGTGCTGATTAGAAGCGCCGCCATTGTTCGTACCAGTAAATAAAATTGACATAATATGCCAAAGTCTGTTTTATTGATTAAATCGTATCTTTTATTTTAAATATTAAATGAATAAATGAAAGTATTTTGTGTTGTTTGAATATTTTTGGTTTTGGTTGTATAATAAGAATTAATTTTAGTAATAATGAGTGAGATCAATGATGATGAATTTGTAAAACTCGTTACCAAAAGGAAAATGGGATAACATTCCACACGTAAGTAAATTTACAACAAATTAAAAAAAATAAACTATTTGATAATATAGTTACGTACCCAAAAATTGTTATTAATCTTAATATGATTATTACGTAAAATTTTGGCTATATGTTACTGAAATTCGATAAACAATAAAATTCAATAGGGTTGTCGAGTTCCTTGTGTATAATACCTATCAACGTTATTTTCTACCCATATCTGTTAACAACCAACATCGCCGAGAATAGATAACTATCAAATGTTACTGTTATTATTTATTTACAAACCCTAGAATAACAATAGTCAGTATAGGCTACTGCACGTTTGTATTGGGAAAACGCAAATGAAGTTATCTGAGAGTAAGACCAAAGAGTAAAATTATTATTCAAGGGTTAGTCACTCGGGTGTAACATGATATTCGAGCGAATTCACCCTTATTACCATATTTTTATTACACGGTTAAATAACCGTGTAATATTAATATGGTAATTCTTTAATGTAATGTCCAGTAACGATTCTTTGAATGATGTCATCTAAAGAGCTCGTGCCTGTTTAAATGTTCCCTTTGTTTTAAAGCTTTGTAGAATATTTAGACACAAAGACAAGTCCGTGGGGTTTCCGTGCGGTAAAGTTCTATAAAAAAATATCTTTCTATCCATAACTTTAAAAAAATGGTGCCTGCGATAATGGCTGCTCTACCTTCGCGCCTACGGCTTTACAAAAACACTCTAGGGGTTGGGCAGACAAGACTAAGTAGAGTCGGGACGTGCTTATTCGGTGTAAGAGCAGATTTGACCGATATTATCAAAAAACAGTGTAAAAGGTCAACCCTGGCCAGCCCCCTAAACTAAAAACTAAATTAAAATCAAATACTGGACGTCTATGGCCAACCCAAAATTGTAAGATCCCTTAAACAATTTAAGAATGAGTAAGAATTTAAGACAAACTAAAACAATTAAGACGAATTACTAAAATACACTACTCGTTGAGAATATGAAGGTTTAACAAAAATTATTTTCATTTACTCAGTTCCTCCTAGGCCAAAATAATTAAAAAAGTATTTAGGCCAAATTGGAATGTCTTGGACTAAACTAGTATGTCTGACACGCGTTAGATAAACCGATTTGGCATAGGACAAACTAGTTTGGCCTGAAATCGGGATTGGCTGGTAACAAATATACATAAATAATACAAATATAAATCTTGTAATAATAAAATGGTATTAATTTTTTAAATTATCAAAGAGTTTGTCAATTCAATATTAGATAAAACACGGTAAATAATAAAATATTAGTTAAAATAATTAAATTACTCCCGATGAATCAAAAGATCTAGGAATTAAAAATATTTTAGAGAGATGTGAAACCAGACTGGAGTGCTCGGCAAAATATTAGCTGTCTAAGCCTGGCAGAAATAGGAGGATGTTTTGTCCAACCGTGGGAAGTGTAAATTCTAAATACTGTAGTACTTTATTAAAATACAAATATTCTAAATTAAATACCTTCGTATTATGTAATACACACACTTTTAAATAATTTTATGTTATGTAAAAAATGATAGAAAATGTTAGAACTTTAATTATTATACCTCTAGTGCGATGTAAAAAATGAGTACGAGTACTTACTTAGCATTATAAACACTTTTAGGCCTTAATAAGAAAAATGGCCAAAGCACTAAGGCAAATAAACTACAACATAAGTAAAATATGAAAAAATACAGCTTAAATCTTATTTTCCTGGGGATAATATGAGAAAAACTTTTAGAAAATATTGACACAGTTAGCAAACAGATAGAAGACAATAAACATATTTCCTGCCACATTACCGAAACATAGCAAAATACAATTTAATAAACGATAGATGCGCTTACTGCCTTTAAACTAGCGAATAAACTGACAGAGAATCAAATATTACGTGTATAATCACCATTAAGTTTTAATGGATTAGAATTCTCTATAGTAGATGGAAGTAGAGCCTTGAGATTATGTATAATTTGTCTTTAAATTTGATATTCGTTGTAACAGCTGTTTCTCATGCGAAAAAATATGTCGGTCGCCAATTTTATAAAAACGGAAACTGCGTACGAATACGGACTTTACAGAACAATATTTAAGTCTGAAAAGAATCTAAGTCAAGCCTAAGGAAGTTTTAAAAGAAAATTTTCAGTAAACGTGTAACGGAGTATTCGACCGAACGTTGATTGTTCTCCACTTCCTACCAGATAATTTAAATGCAAACAATTACCTTAAATTCCTCACTAACGATCACCCTGTGCTTCTGAACGAGGCCGGAATACTATACTGGCTACAATATTGGCAACAAAAGACTAATGTTCTGGACACATTTCTGGAACATTTAAATAATTGTTTCCCAGAGAACTGGATCGGCAGAGACGGGCCCCTCGCTTAGCCACCTTGATCGCCTGATTTAACTCCTGTGGATTTTATCATTTTACGATCGGACAAATGAAAAAATCCTGTGGATTTTTTTCATTTGTACCGATATATATCGAAAGGATATATATCTACGCATACATGATTGTCGGTTAAGGGTACTTCTAACGTGGCCCATTTTCAAAATATCGCCAATTAGGTCGATAAACTTTTTTCTAGGGCGTCCCTTCCCGACTCGGCCGTTCACATCTGCCATATAAATTTGCTTTGTCACTCTTTCCTCATTCATTCTTTCTACGTGACCAAACCACCTGCCCTATAATATATATATATATATATATATATATATATATATATATATATATATATATATATATATATATATATATATGTACATATAATATACTAATGAATGCCCTGCATATCCAAAATACTACAAAAAGTAGTTTGCAAGCAGATGACAGATTATCTTGAAATTAATGGCGTACTGCCTGTTATGCAATCTGGTTTTCGCGTTCGTTTTGCTTGAGGTAACCGATAACCTACTTGCGGCTTAAGATGGAGGTATGTGCTCAATTTTAGTGCTCTTAGACTTCTCCCGAGCATTTGATTCGATCGATCAGTCATTACTCCTGGCTAAGTTGGCATTCTATGGCTTTGATGCTATTGCAGTCAAATGGTTTGACAGTTATCTCACGGGAAGGCAACAATGTGTAGAAATCATTAAAAGTGACGGTACTAGGATTCAATCAGCCCCCCAGAATGTTACACAAAATTCGACAAAATACACCTTTGCACCTGCGAGGCGAATATACCCCAAGAAAAAAACTTACTTTACGCGTAAATTTGGGTCACTAAAGTTTTTGTGGTACCAATAGAATGAGATGGGGTGACGAATAAAAATTACTAAAAATAGGTTATGGTGATAATCCAGTGTTGTACGCTTTAAGTTGGTAATTTAGAAGCCTGTGTCAAACATATACGTCTTTCCTATTACGCTTGTCCCTTACTTCCATGTATTATTACAGGCGAGTTCCAGTAGTTGACTACAGGCCTCATCTTGTGTAGTCAATCATGATCTACATGTTCCCTGAAACAAAACAAAGTAGGTAAATGAAAGTCATTAAATGTAATACATGAAATGAAATTATTTATTGTAATTTAGTAATTACCTGGGAAAATGTTTTTCATTATCATTGAAGTGAATAAATCTGCGAGTAGTCTCAAATCGATTGACTGTCATTAAGTTCTTAATTGGTTCAAAACCTACTTTATTTGACCTAAAAGGACGACTGTTAGGATATTTTATGACTGACGTATATATACTAGTATTATATTACATTCCTGATATAAAGTTTTGTAGTTCTTCTACTGACAGATTCAATGGTTTTTGAACATTTGTTTGAAGTGCATAGAGACTAGACTCTTTGATAATATTCTGGAGTATTTCAGATGTGACAAAATGTGATAAAACATATACGGAGTGCCATTAGCTGCTTGATCCCTCATTTCTTCGGGGTATGTAGTATTATTGCCACGAAAAGTAATTTTAGTAAACGATTTTTTTTTTACTTTCCTTACAAGTCCCTTCATTGTTGCCCGTCGAATGGCTTGAGTTGTTTGGGGAAAGTAATTGGAGATACTTTTTCTCTTTTAGTGGTGGCTGATGAATCTTCTGCTAAGGGTGGATCATCATCAATGTGATTATTCTCCTCCTTTACATGGCTCTGAATTTCACAGAGTAAATTACTTATTCATATCAGTAACAGTAAATGCATACCGTTATATATTTAAAACAGCAAAAGAATTCGAAATTACTAACAAAATAGAGAAAGTTTGTCAAAACTAACAAGTCGATTAGGAAATAGACATTTTATTATTATCTAGGAAAATATTTTTTTACGTACTTACCGTGAAAATTTACGTCATCCACTGTGACATAAAATACTGCAACGTTTGAAATTGCGAGATTCTCCAAAACAATCATCTGATTGTGTAATGTCAAGTTGACATTAAATAATAGTGTTGCCACCAAAAAGAAAATATTATTCAGTTTTTGATAAAGGTTTGATAAAACGACATGTATTGAGCAAATGTTCTTATTTCTACAGTTGAATTAACAGTATGTTACAGTTTTGCAACAACGTCCATTTAATGGTTAAATCATTTAGACAGAAAGAAAGGAAGAAAAACTTTATTTGAAATCACAAAGAGAAACAAAAAACTCGAAATATTACAATAAAAAATAAAATGGATTTTTGTGAAGTAAAATTAGGTCCCTATTTCAGCTAACTGCTGCTGTACCAAATGACGGCAGGGCTGATTTTCAAATAGGGCCCAATATTCACTTCACGGACGGTCATACATTACTTAAAACTAAAAATAAAAAAAAATAAAAACAACCATTCTGAGAAGTGAGTGGGGAAGGAATTAGTATAAAAGAAGTATTATTTGGAACTAATAACAGACTGTATAAGTGAACTGTACACATGCATATCACATATATGTATCTATACATCAATACATACGTATATACATCATACACCTTTAAATGTACGTACATATACATTATAAAGTGCTCAACAGCTCAACATCATATAGTATATTATCTAATCTTAATAAACTAAAAACTGAATTTAATTGTAAAGACTTTACGATTTAACAACCACAAACAAAAAGAAACAAAACAGTGAGTAAACTGAAAATTTAGTGACGGAATGAAAAAAAACAGTTAATCTTATCCAGCAATTTTTCCAGCGTTGATTAGAGGACCCCTTTATATTGTGCACGTTAAATAAAAAAAATAATGTGAAAAAAAATAATTTTAAAATTACGAGGGATTATGGTCTTGTTTTAAAACTGCTGATAGCTTTTTCCTATAGTTTTTAAAGCACGCATTGGTGGAGGCAGATCGTTCCAGGATCGAGAAGCTGCATACCTGAAGGACCCTCTAAATGCCATTGTTCTATGTTTTGGAATAACAAAGACGTTAGAACATTTACGTTTCGGATATTTTGACTGTTCGCTAACCCAAACTAATTTGTCATATAAGTACCGAGGTGTTTTTGAAGAAATTATTCCAAATAATAAGGTAGCAAGGTGTAACCTTCGACGGGACGATATTTTTAATAGGCCTGCATTATTAAGAAAAGGAGTAACATGCGTACGTGGTGGTATGTGAAAGTAGAACCTCGCACATGCATTTTGTACACGCTGTATAAGTCTCTGAGTCCTACTTAATAGACATGGTCCAAACACTACGTCACAGTTATTTAATTTGGACAAAATCAAAGACTCGCATAATCCTATCCTTGTTTTCTCTGTTAGAAACGGCCTGTGTAAAGAACAGGCCCAAATACCGAGCCCTGTGGGACGCCTCGTGTAACATTCTGGGGGGCTGATTGAATTGGTTTTCGCGTTTTTGCTTGAGGTAACCGATAACCTACTTGCGGCTTAAGATGGAGGTATGTGCTCAATTTTAGTGCTCTTAGACTTCTCCCGAGCATTTGATTCTATCGATCAGTCATTACTCCTGGCTAAGTTGGCATTCTATGGCTTTGATGCTATTGCAGTCAAATGGTTTGACAGTTATCTCACGGGAAGGCAACAATGTGTAGAAATCATTAAAAGTGACGGTACTAGGATTCAATCAGCCCCCCAGAATGTTACACGAGGCATCCCACAGGGCTCGGTATTTGGGCCTGTTCTTTACACAGGCCGTTTCTAACACAGAAAACAAGGATAGGATTATGCGAGTCTTTGATTTTGTCCAAATTAATTAACTGTGACGTAGTGTTTGGACCATGTCTATTAAGTAGGACTCAGAGACTGTACGTACATTTAAAGGTGTATGATGTATATACGTACGTATTGATGTATAGATACATATATGTGATATGCATGTGTACAGTTCATTTATACAGTGTGTTATTAGTTCCAAATAATACTTCTTTTATACTAATTCCTTCCCCACTCACTTCTCAGAATGGTTGTTTTTATTTTTTTTATTTTTAGCTTTAAGTAATGTATGACCGACCGTGAAGTGAATATTGGGCCCTATTTGAAAATCAGCCCTGCCGTCATTTGGTACAGCAGCAGTTAGCTGAAATAGGGACCTAATTTTACTTCACAAAAATCCATTTTATTTTTTATTGTAATATTTCGAATTTTTGTTTCTCTTTGTGATTTCAAATAAAGTTTTTCTTCCTTTCTTTCTGTCTAAATGATTTAACCATTAAATGGACGTTGTTGCAAAACTGTAACATACTGTTAATTCAACTGTAGAAATAAGAACATTTGCTCAATACATGTCGTTTTATCAAACCTTTATCAAAAACTGAATAATATTTTCTTTTTGGTGGCAACACTATTATTTAATGTCAACTTGACATTACACAATCAGATGATTGTTTTGGAGAATCTCGCAATTTCAAACGTTGCAGTATTTTATGTCACAGTGGATGACGTAAATTTTCACGGTAAGTACGTAAAAAAATATTTTCCTAGATAATAATAAAATGTCTATTTCCTAATCGACTTGTTAGTTTTGAGAAACTTTCTCTATTTTGTTAGTAATTTCGAATTCTTTTGCTGTTTTAAATATATAACGGTATGCATTTACTGTTACTGATATGAATAAGTAATTTACTCTGTGAAATTCAGAGCCATGTAAAGGAGGAGAATAATCACATTGATGATGATCCACCCTTAGCAGAAGATTCATCAGCCACCACTAAAAGAGAAAAAGTATCTCCAATTACTTTCCCCAAACAACTCAAGCCATTCGACGGGCAACAATGAAGGGACTTGTAAGGAAAGTAAAAAAAAAATCGTTTACTAAAATTACTTTTCGTGGCAATAATACTACATACCCCGAAGAAATGAGGGATCAAGCAGCTAATGGCACTCCGTATATGTTTTATCACATTTTGTCACATCTGAAATACTCCAGAATATTATCAAAGAGTCTAGTCTCTATGCACTTCAAACAAATGTTCAAAAACCATTGAATCTGTCTGTAGAAGAACTACAAAACTTTATATCAGGAATGTAATATAATACTAGTATATATACGTCAGTCATAAAATATCCTAACAGTCGTCCTTTTAGGTCAAATAAAGTAGGTTTTGAACCAATTAAGAACTTAATGACAGTCAATCGATTTGAGACTACTCGCAGATTTATTCACTTCAATGATAATGAAAAACATTTTCCCAGGTAATTACTAAATTACAATAAATAATTTCATTTCATGTATTACATTTAATGACTTTCATTTACCTACTTTGTTTTGTTTCAGGGAACATGTAGATCATGATTGACAACACAAGATGAGGCCTGTAGTCAACTACTGGAACTCGCCTGTAATAATACATGGAAGTAAGGGACAAGCGTAATAGGAAAGACGTATATGTTTGACACAGGCTTCTAAATTACCAACTTAAAGCGTACAACACGGGATTATCACCATAACCTATTTTTAGTAATTTTTATTCGTCACCCCATCTCATTCTATTGGTACCACAAAAACTTTAGTGACCCAAATTTACGCGTAAAGTAAGTTTTTTTTCTTGGGGAATATTCGCCTCGCAGGTGCAATGGTGTATTTTGCCGAATTTTCACCGATCAGTCCTTTGTTGTTCAATCATCGTCACATATTAGCGGTTGAGGGTGTGGGGTGTTACGAAGACTAATTCATAAAATACATCCGTAGCCCCAAGAGCGCCAGTCGTCTCTTGGGGGCTTCTCGTCGCGTCCTTGAAAAATTTTTGGTTACACAAGGGCCGTTTTTGGTAACACATGATCTGGCATTTCCTATTGTCGTCTCTAACAACACCCAACCCACGCGACGAAATAGTGTGATGGATTTTCTTATGCCACGGGCACACAAATCATGATAACGCCTATAATCGCATTATCACTTCGTGCGAAGTCGCACGCAAATCGCTTCGCTGTCTGTTAACTCTTGCACATCAAAGCGTTTTATCGCGATGTACTTCGCTTGTGTGGCCACACTTCAAGCAGCCCACAGACGTCATGCGTAGTGGACGTGTATAATCATATTAGGATTTACGAAGTCTTTCGACAGTGACAATTTTTGAAATAATGGGATGATAAATAACTTGATGAGACATATTGAATGAATAATGCTAGTGATTGTTGTTAAAAACGTACTTAAATTGCGACGAACCTCGACAGTCTTTTTAAAAACACAATTTTAAAATATAAAATG
Organism: Parnassius smintheus behrii; assembly: GCA_036936625.1. Classification (NCBI taxonomy): domain Eukaryota; kingdom Metazoa; phylum Arthropoda; class Insecta; order Lepidoptera; family Papilionidae; genus Parnassius; species Parnassius smintheus. The sequence continues at coordinate 42,990,610 of JAUPFT010000001.1, read as the reverse complement.
ATTTAATGTTCTTCCGAAGGTGGTTAGTTACAGAATGAATAAATTTTGTATTAGTAAAATAAGTCTAAACTATTATCATATCGTCACGGGATGTGTGTGGGAGTTGTTTTGTCCTACAATATTACACAGAAGTCTAACTTGGCTTCTTATGAAAATGCTGATGTGGTTGTTTGAAATATTGAGCCAGGGAAGGATTGAGGCGATATAACTCCTCCCTCCACAAGTTCGGGATTATCCTCGGGATTATCCCGAATTTTCCACATTTTACAGATTCTCGTCAATTTATATTTAAAAATAATACTTAAAATAATTAATATTATAACTAAGAATATAATGTTCACTAGGCTAACACTTTTAATAGTAATTTCACTTTTTTCATTTTCACTTAACTCACTATCACTAATTTCTCCCATACTTCTTTGCAGTAATAAGTTCAGGAACTGTACGTCTGCTATATTAATTCCATCGAGGTTCATAGGCTTCTTCAGGGTATATGACGAGTTGAATAATATCTTTGGTAAGTTTATCATTGGTTGTTTAAGGAAAGTTATTTCTTTACCTTGAGTCTGATGTCTTTTCAGTTCGTATCCTTTGATTTTTACCTTGCAGTTATCATCCATGGTCAAGAGATAGGTTCCTAGTAGCATCTCCTGGCTTACTTCACTGTCGCAGAATTTAGTCATGGCTGTTTCAGTATTTGAGTAAACTATCCAGCAGTTTGGTTGTATGAGGTAGATCTTCACATTTTCAAGAGTGACAGGGATCGGGTGATAACTTGAGATATTTGTGTGAAACTGCATGATTTCCATGACACAGTTGTCATCGGTGAAGGGTTGTATGTCGTTCTCGTAACACAGAAATCGACGTTCATCGACCTCGCGGCATGGCTGCGAGAGTGGTGTTGCTTTCAACCCTTTCACAAGTAGGTAAGGATTTTTAGGGAGGATGAGAGTCGTCTGGCCATCATGTAATACATGTAAGGGAATTAATTTATAATAGTTAAAAATTTCGTTTCTAATTAGTGGAATACTCATAATGAATTTTATCTGATTTTGTTTTATATAGGCTTTTATCTCGATACATCTTTCTAATTTTACAATATTTTCGTAAGTAACAGGAAACATTAATTTATCAGTTTGTTCTATTTCCTTCAACAATATTATAAGTTCTTCCGTATCAATAATTGATTGATGCAGTACGTTAATTTTACTAAAAGCAATGGCTGTTTCGATTTCGTTTAAATGGGAATATAAATTATGAAAATTATCAAGAAAGACATTATAAAGGTGAATAATTTTGGTAATAGTTTGTCTAAAATTGGATTTGTTTAAAGCTTGATTAATATTTTTAATACTATCTTCTATGCGTATAAAGTTGCTTTTAGTAGAATTTGCCACATTTGTAAAGGAGCCCACCATTTCGGCAACTATTGTCATTTTATTTTTAATTGCGTTTTGTTCCGTATATAATTTACTTATTAATTTTTCATATTTAAGAGCGTCATCATTATCTAAGTTACCTGTGATAGTTTTTATCAAAGAGCCAATCGGATTGAGGAGACCTCTTTTGATTCTTAATGAAGGAATTAATTGCTTAAATTTGTCGATGGTAACATTCAAAGTATAATCAGTTTGATATTGAACGGCTATAAAATCTGAATCAAATGACTTAATATCGAAAAAATTTTGAACATGCTTTTTAAGTAACCCAAATCTATGACTACTTGACTCCAATTCCTCGTAAATTAAATTTAAATCTAATATCTTAATTACTATCCAATTATCATAATTAACAAATGCTTGACCTTCGTCCACAGGTAACAATCCCGGGTTCTTGTCAATGCGAAACAGATGAAGGGCCTGGATTCCCATTATTCGGATCACCAGTGGAAATAATCTGTGAAGGACGTTTAATGTCTTTAATAGGAACATTTGTGATACGTTTATTAGTTTCAACGGGAACTACATTTCTTTTTATAGCACCGGTAACATGGGCCTTTTGGTAACGTGGTTTATCCTTATCCCGTCTTGTATTAACACCTTTTATGTACACAGTATCGCCTACATCTATATCGAGCTGAGATTCACCTGCGTGTTTCTGTCTTACTGCAATTTTTTTGTCAATTAACTTATTTGTAATATGCTCATATAAATATTTGGTCCTTTTGGCGTGTTCTCTTACTAACTGTTGTGTGAACTGCTTATCAAAATCTACAGCGAATGTACTATTGGATTCGGTGTGCCCGAACACTACTTCAAACGGCGTGAGATCTGTTGAAGAATGAATTGAATGGTTGTATGACATAACAGCATATGTCATCACTGATGCAGCATCTGTAATTTTGTGTTCATATTTCGCGATACGGTAAATTTCAGTAATAGTTGAATGGAACCTTTCGATAAGTCCCATAGAGTTGGGGTTATGCGCGGTACCAATGTGTAGGTTGATTTTGTATAATGTAAGCATTTCCTTTAAAAGTACAATGTTAAATTCCACACCGGGATCTGAACTAATTTTGGATGGGATTCCGTAAAATGAAAAATACTTTATTAAAGCTCTTATTACTTCCGGAGTAGATTTACTATTAATTTCGATTGCTTGACCCAGTTTGCTGAACGCGTCTACCAAGGTTAGAAAATATTTGCCTTCTATTAAAAAGGTATCGATGAAGATTTCTTGGAATGGTTTAGACTGGGTTTGAGTCAGTTGAAGTTGAGGTTTTAGGGGTTTACGGTCGTATTTCATTTTCTTACAAACCTCACATGAGCTTATGATACTCGCTACTGTTTGTTCCATATTATTCCAATAAAACGTTCGCCTCAAATGTACTAATGTTTCCCTAATTCCCCTATGGCAATTTTTACCTAAATGATATTTAAGGACTATTTCGCGTTGCTGATTTTCATCTTCTACATAGACTATTCTCCTAGTGCATTCATAAAATTTTACAGTATCCTTTTTGAATAATTGCGTGGTGACTTCGGAAAACTGCTTACGGTGTATGACGTCTTCAAAATAGAAAAAATATTTAATTTTGAGTTTTATATATTCTTTCAGGAATTTTTTTATTAATTCCAAATTGTTTAAAGGTAAGTGAACTTCTAATATATTTTGTTTACCCCTGGACAAGTTTTTAACTAAACATTCATTTCTGTTCCACGTATGAACGAGTATTTGGTTTGGTTTCGTATCAATCGCTTCCTGAAGGATTAAGATTCCTGCCGTGTCTACATCTTTAGCCGAATGTATTGTATTGTTACTACTATGTCCTTCGGTGGCTGTCTACCGTGTAAGGAGGGAATACTCACGGTATCCGAATCCGATGATACTGTTACGGTGTCTACTGCCTGATTTGAACAACCTAGCTGTGAAATTTTAGAGACTACATTACTCAATTGATGTTGGAGCTTTCTTTCGTTTCTATCTATATTAACTTGCATAGAGATATCGTCGTTATCATTTAAGGCGTTTATCCTAATTCTAGATAAAGCATCAGCGTTACAGTTCTGTTTCCCGTTCTTATATACTATTTCGGAATCAAATTCCGAAAGACGTAACTTCCATCTAGTTAGTTTACTATTTGGTTCATTGATGGAATTTAACCAGGCTAAAGGTCGGTGGTCGGTGTAGATCGTAAATTTTTTCCCATATAGGTACGGGCGGAAATGTTTGACTGCCCAAACGATTGCCAAAAGTTCTTTCTCTATCGTGCTGTATTTCGTTTCAGCATCGTTCAACGTACGACTTGCAAAGGCTATAGGCTTATCACTACCGATGGGTCCCTGAGATAGAACTGCACCGAGAGCAAAGTTCGACGCATCTGTAGTGAGCACAAATGGTCGTGAGAAATCAGGGTACTGTAAGAGTGGGGCGTTTGTTAAAAGCTCTTTGCATCTTTCAAATGCGTTTATATATTCTTTTTAATTTCAATTTTGTTTTTCTTTTTCAGGCAAGAGGTAAGTGGTTGTGTAAGTTTGGAAAAATCTTTAATAAATTTTCTGTAATATCCTCCTAATCCGAGAAAACTTTTTATTTCGGTGGCTGTACGCGGCAAGGGATATTTCAGTACTGATTTGATTTTTTCATCGTTAGGTTTTAAGCCTTCTTTTGTAATAGTTTGACCAAGATATAGAACTTCTTTTCTCAAAAACTCGCATTTATCTAAGGTGACTTTTAAGTTGGTTTCTCTGAGACGATCAAAGATTTTTCTTAATTTTTCGATATGTTCCTGAAGACTAGCCGAATAAACAATTATGTCATCGAGGTATACTAAGCAATGGATACCTTGGATGCCTTTTAAAATATTATCCATTGCCCTCTGGAACGTTGCGGGGGCTGTCTTTAACCCAAAAGGCATACGTTTAAATTCATAGTGGCCTGATTGAATTGTGAAAGCTGTTTTCGGCCTGTCAGCTTCATTTACTTCTATTTGGTGGTAGCCACTTGCAACATCAAGGGTACTAAAGTAAACAAATTTACCTAACTTATCAAAAAGGTCAGTTATATTAGGTAACGGGTACTTATCGTCTATTGTATTCTCATTTAATCGCCGATAATCTACTACCATTCTAAATTTAGGCTGCCCGGTTGCATCTAGTTTTTTGGGGACTAAATGAACCGGTGCACTCCAAGGTGAGTGAGAATTTTGAATTACGTTATTTTGAAGAAGTTGATCTACTTGTCTTTGAATTTCCTCATTTTGAGAAGGTGGGTGGCGATATGGTCTAATGTAAATAGGATCTTCGTTAACGGTTCTAATATTATGTTTTACCTGATTTGTAAAGGAAAGTGGGATTTTTTCGCTATAGAATATGTCGCGGTACTCATAACATAGTTTAGTAATAGCTTTCCGTTCTTCTTCGTTTGTATGATCTAGTCGTAGCTTATTTAAATTTTCCTTTAAAATTTCATCTATCTCGCAATCGGAATTTATCACGTTAATATCACACTCATTATTTTCAAATACAGTTACATTAAACGGTTCTAAAATTTTAATATTAGCTTTCTCGTTAGAAACATTTTGAATAATGGTGTCAGCAAGGAAATTTTCACATTTTATAAGGGCACATGGCATACGAACTCCTTCGCTAAATTGTATAAAATCAATGATCGCGTCGCCGTTTTGTAAGTTGGTAGGAATTTTAACCCGTGTTTCCGACCTTGGTTCTAAGATAATTTCGTAAGGAGGGTTATAGATTATTGGTATTTCAGTATTAGGCGTTCGCAAAACTTGGTGGTACATGTCGATATTAGCTGCCAATTTTTTTTAATAAGTCTGACCCAATAAGGCCGTCGTATCTACCATCCACATCATATATGTAAAATTTATGTGGAAGAGTACTTTGAACGTTTTCAAAAGCGGTATAAAAATAATTTCGTCATGCATGCTTTGCGTATGTGTACTTACTACGGTAAAAGGTTCCTTGTATTTAAATTCGCTAAAATATTGGTTAGCCTTTGCGGGGCTGATAAAAGATCTACTCCTACCGGTGTCTATTAAAAACTTGGAATTTATTTCGGGAATGACTATGTTAGGCAATTTTAAAATGCTATCGCAATAATTAAGATGGATCATTTCGGGGGGTTTTGGGAGGCTACTATCGGAAAATTTTCAGGCGCCGTATTATCTTCATTATTAATTTCATTTGAATATTCGAGATACTGACCCTCAAACGAAAGGTCTTCTACAAAACCATCATAGTGGTCGTAGTAGTCATCTTCATTATTATCTTGAGTGAAATTTTGATACGACGTTGAAGGTTCCTCACTAAAGAACAAGTCATTGGTTGTCATGTTTTGCCTAATTGGTGCGGTGCGCATAGATACGTCGGTGTCATAAGCATTTTTAGGTGGTTGATTTTGTATGCCGAATTTGAAATGATTGGGTTGCTGTTGTACGCCGTATTTAAATTGATTAGGATATTGTTGAAGACCGTATTTAAACTGATTTGGTTGTGGTTGATTCTGCATACCGTATCTTTGAACTTGGTGTTGGGGAATGCCAAATTTGAATCCACCACTTTGGAATGGTGCTCGTGGTTGTTGGGTAAACGGATGATTGAAATTACGTGGCATTGAATTTTGTGGTGATGCAAAACGGTAACCTTGTTGAGGGGACGTGAATTTATTAGGGTGTATGAAATTAGGCCTATATCCTATCTGATTATTGGGTACACCAAACCTGAAATTACTATTATTATTATTGTTTGGTGGCAGGTTTGAATTTATAAATGTAGATGGTCTCGCAAAACTTTGAATGGCTAATTGTTGAACTGGTTTAGCTTTATGGTTTTTGGTGTTATACTGCGCTAAGAAGTTAATTTCCTCCGTGACTATACTTAAAGCAATCTCCAAAGTCGAACAGCCTTTGAGTCTAACAATTCTAATGAGGTCCTCGGGTAAATTGTACAAAAATACATTTAAGGCTGTATTATTATATATAATCATTTTAGCGGCTTTAAATCCTTCATCGGAAAGTCTTTGTACTTTAGCAAGCAGGGAACTTTTTACATTTTGTATTCTACCACAAAACTGAATATATGACTCTCCTTGTTTAATTTTTAGAGACTCTAGTTCGATAGCAATACATTCTTCCGAACGAGGGTCACCGAAATGTTGGGTTAAAATTTCTTTCAAATCTTCCCATGTACTTAAACTAGGATTATCACTAAGAAGAGTCGCAGCCCTACTAGTAAGCTTACCACTTATGGCATGAAATCTGTATAAATTCTGAATTGGAGTATTATCGCCTCCTGAATTTAATAAAACATATTCACATTTTGAAATAAATAAATTAAGTAATTTTTCATCTCCGTCGTATCTAGGAATTAAATCTAAAATGTGTGCTGGAATAACAGTTACTGACATTTTATTTAAACTATTTTACTTAATCTAATACAAATTATTAACAAGGATATTTATTAGCCTATTTTTGTACCAACAAAATCAGATGAATGCAAATAATTTGGCCCGACGATTTTAGTTCGGAAAATGCGGAAAAGAATGGGATAAAGTAAACAGGAAGTGAAAAGGTTTACTCACAGTATGTTCAATCCCATGTCCTCCAGGTGATTCTGCCCACTTCGATACTGCCGATGTGTCCTGTGCGCGTAATCGATTGATTTGGAAACGATTGTGCGCGCGTCGCGCGAGTTATTGGTTTGGTTCGAGGATATCCGATCCTGACTGATATACCGACGCTTGAACCGATTTAGGGATCCGAAAGGGCGTTAATACGACAGCGGAATATATACGGATATCCTACCGGCTGCGCCACTTAAATTGCGACGGACCTCGACAGTCCTTTTAGAAACACAATTTTAAAATATAAAATGATTTAATGTTCTTTCGAAGGTGGTTAGTTACAGAATGAATAAATTTTGTATTAGTAAAATAAGTCTAAACTATTATCATATCGTCACGGGATGTGTGTGGGAGTTGTTTTGTCTTACAATATTACACAGAAGTCTAACTTGGCTTCTTATGAAAATGCTGATGTGGTTGTTTGAAATATTGAGCCAGGGACGGATTGAGGCGATATAACTACGTAGTAAATATTATTATTCGATGCCATAATATAATGTAGAGCAACCGCGGCGTCCATTTTGTGTTTAGCTTGTGTTTATCCTTAACTATTTGTATAATGAAAGCTTTACGATGATGTGATACGAAAAATATTATGAAGATGGTTTACAAAGCACCTAAAGTAATCCTTACTTTAATACTGCACGCTAGCTTGGGGTAGGGGGCTATTAAAACAAAATTGCTTGAAGTCGAGAGGGCTCAGGAAGCAGTACCATAAGTAATGCTTTCTAAACACTTTAGATCTTATCTTTCCCCTTTGTCGTATATCCTCAGTTTTAAGGCACTCCCCTTGTTGCCTCAGCAGTATCCTTAGCGTCGACATATCCAGTGACGTGCAGTTTCGTGGTCACTTGGAAAAGAAGGCCAAATTGGCCTCTAAAAAGCTTGGCGTGCTCAGCAGAGCAGGACAGTATTTCATGCCGGCACACTGCCTGCAACTTTACAAGGCGCAGGTTCGACCGCACATGGAATACTGTTCCCATCTCTGAGCTGGGGCTCCCCAGTACCAGCTCCTTCCACTTGACCGCATCCAGTGCAGAGCGGCTCAAATCGACGACGACCGAGTGCTTTCCGATCGGCTCGATTCACTGGCGCTGCGAAGAGATGTTGCATCTCTTTGCATTTTATTTCGCATATATCATGGGGAGTGCTCTGAGGAATTGTTCGGATTAATCCCAGCCGCCAAATTACGTGAACGCACTACGCGGCAAACGTCCCGATACCATCCACACCATCTGGATGCTTGGCGGTCCACCACTGTACGTTTCAAAAGGAGTTTTCTAGATCGCCTGAGGTTTATTCTAACACACATTCATGACTAGTAGCTTTTTATGCAACTACTTTGGTAAATTATTTCAAGGATTTGGAACAACCGATAGAAACGCATTTTTCAAACTACTCCCGCTCCATTTTCTTGTGTGACTTTAACACCTGCCTTATTCGAAATGATGCTCAGATCGAATAAGTTTAAACTCATATGGGAATCAAGCAATATTAAAATTCGTGACCTTGAATCCAACTAACTTCTCATCCTGATCGTATATCTCTATATGTTCAATTTGTGGCTCCTGAATTTTCAGTTGCAGAGCCACGAAATTTTTCATCAAGATATAATTTTCGCATCATATTTAAAAGCACATGAGCATAATATGAGAGCATATATTCACTAAATCAACTCCCAAAATTGTGTTTCAACGTAACCTTGTCCGTATGAATCGGCATTTTGGATGGTTGGACTTCTTTTTTCCCTGGAGTCCGTCTAGGTAAGTGCCATTCTCCTACCTATTTATGTACCTTCTATAATAATGCTTTTGTATCATAGACCTTACTATCATAAGTCTTTAATATATGGGACTTTAACGCACAACTTTACTATTGTAATGCTTCTGCATTATAGAGACTTTCCACAATGATGCTTTTGTGTGATAGACCTTACTTATAAGGCCCTAATATAGGACTATACACTGTGCAACAGTATAACGTAAAAATGAAATAGACTATTTTATTCATACCACTATATTTTTTATTAGTTTTTGTTTTTTTCCAAAGATTTAAATAGTAATCTTTGGTTTTTCCTACTCACGAATTTTGAAAATTTGATTTGTGGATTGAAAATATCCATAATCTGAAAATATAATTAGGTAAATTATGATATGCCTTGTAACCACTGAAAATGCTGTGAAAATGAAACAATGCTGACATTATGGCGTAGTCTACGACGATGTAGTGTGGCTCTTTTAGTAAAATCTTTCCTCTTATACCTCCTAAAGTCGCCTCTTATGAACCAAGCTGGAAGAAATGAAATAAGTAATGAAACAGTCTAATAATTAAAAGAGAAATGTAAGAATAGACAATGTAAGATTTTCACTTAATATTTTTAAGTTAAAACTTACTATATAAATAGTGTTATATTAATGAAGTAAGCTTTACTTCAAACTTCTTTCTGTATCGAATGAAGTACAAATGAGTTTTCCTTTTGACAAAGGTTTGGAAAAGTTTCCTGAGAAATATTAAGAAAGTTCATTTGGCTCCTTAAAAATTCTTCTGTGAACAATTGAAAAGGGGTAAATTCACCCAGCATATGCGAAAAAGCTTTTGAAGTTACAGCTTGTATACCTACCACTCCTGGGCACAGGCCTCTGCTCATTTCTGCTTCCCCAATACGTGAAGTTCACCAACACGCATTGGGGAGCACGACGGACAATTTTTTGTCTTTGAAATATTTTTTTCTTATTTCTCAGACATGCAGGTTTCCTCACGATATTTTCCTTCACCACCAAACATGTGGTAAATTAACACTTATCGAACCTGGTTTGCATGATCACTGGGAAATTTACAGCGAGCGCTAACCATCTGAGCTGCCACGGGTCCTTTTAAACTTTTACCGGAACTTAATTATTTATGACCCTAATTGACGGCTTAGTAGCTCATCAGTAGAATCTAATTCAACCATCCCCCCCTATTCTTGAAAATGGGAGGTTTCGAAAGAGGTGACTACGGAAAGCCATGGTTTTGGCATGGATTGAGTTTCCTAGTGACGATAGAGATAATGACGATCCCGTAGTGAAAGCTCGAGTATTTAATACTCGAACCGTCACTACGGGATGGAGAACCTAATGTCTTGTCATGACTTTTAAGGGTTATTAAAATGAAAAAAAAAAGGATTACGTACATGGAATAATCAATTTTGTAGCAGCCGAATGTTACGAAGTACCTGACAGTTTAGTTTACCGGTAAATGGGGCTAGTACTTTACGTAAATTTTGATATTCAAACTAATAACTAAAGAAAAATAGGTTTAAGAGGGTTTTGGACCGGGAAAAAATCGCTTATGCTTATTGAACCAACAATACCTTCATGTGAACTTTACAACATGTTCTGAATTATTTTAAACTAGCTTTTTTACCAGCGGCTTCGCTCGCGTGGGCTTCAATTTAGCAACATTAATAAATGTTGTTCCGTGCCATATTTAGCAAAATTCGATCAGTATCAGAGTCACATCTGTGTTTCTATATCTGTTTGTTAAAGAATTTTTTTGAATTCTCAAGAACCATTGGACGTAGATGATTGATATTTGGCATGGATATAATATGTTAGAGGAACACGTGAGTTAATAAGTTTTTCATAATTGCATTAATGTCTTATGTCTATATAGACATAAGACATTAATGACACGCCTACTATTGTTATATCAGGTGTGTCTTCCAATGTATATATAGGAAAGGTCAATTGTCTTGGTATCAAATTGCGAAATAATGAGAGAATGTAAAATGTAAATGTTTTACACTTCTTCTATTCTTTTATCATTTAAGTTAAATTAGTTTTAACAAAACAATGATAAATTTCATTGTCGTCCATTAATTTAGGGCATGATGTGTATTTCCTATATTTTATTTTAATTTGTAATACATAATAATTTTAGATTCTAAAATTTCTTAAATGAACTTCTATAATGATTTCGTATATTTACGCAAATACTACACATGGAATAAAATGACATTTACGAATTTTATCACTTTTAATTTTACCTTTTTACGTGAATTTTTTACTCATCTTTGGGTGAAAGATCTATAAAACCCTCGTAAAAGAACATATTGCTGATGTGAAGCACTGACTCTCCGGGAAGTCTGTTCAGTAACGTCTCAACAATTATATCAGATCTGATAAAACAAAAACTCTCGCCATAGAACCGCGATTTCTACCAAGGATGATTTGCAAGGCTATTGAAATTAAAAGAAAAACATTCTAACATGTCAGGGTGCTACCATTTGCTTGGGGTTCCCATAAATAATAAAATTAAATTCATACCCAAGCTTACTACTCCTAGGCTTTTTTAGCTGCTTTTGTTAACTATGATACCAGAATGTCAAACACCTCATCCCCCCCCCCCCCCACGGTGACCATGGGTGCTGTAAAGTATTAAAAAATTAAAATTAAACGCGATAAAGTTCTTAAAATTAGTTTAATTCCAAACGAAGATCTATTCACAGTGAAAGAGTGGGAAGAACTACAGTCATGAACAGGAGTAGAAAAATGTTCGTCTTGTTGTGGCGGCGAAAGAGTATCCACCACCGCGGCCAGGTCCTCTAATTAAATATAACAGTATCGGTAGTCATTTTGCCAAACGTGGTAATTACAGTTAATCATCACGATGATGGCCACCGGTCTGGGCATTTAAAATTTTGATTCTAAACGAAATTGTATTATGTAGCCTCTATTATTTAATTTTATCAGTGAGTTATCATTAGTTTATTTAGCAGTGAGTAAATGGCGCTATTATTAGAAAAAACAATGAAAGCCAAAACTATGCTATCTAGTAATATCAGCGATAGAATGTTGGGGAGCGACTAGAGAGCCGCGTACATTTATTTATTATATAAATAAGGTATAAAGTAACGTTGATTCTGCTAAAACTCTGTGTTAAAAATATGCTATCAGCACCGCTAGCAGTGAAAACCTATTTGACGATATGACCATAATATCATGAAAAAGAAATATTGTTTAGTTATTTAAGTTCAATATCGTCATACGGTCTTTATTAGTCAATTATTATGACATGGTCAACAAACAGTGTTAAATTACTAATACTATTTCATGAAATTTATTACTTTAATATATGATCAGTCTACGATTTGGCCACGAAATATATAAAAATCTCTTTGATCGAACTATAAGGATAAGGAGAATTTTGCAATAATTGCAAGCAGATCAATTTAAATCACTTTACATATTATATACATTAGTAATTACATTATAAACCATATAGATTTTGATATTTTTGATAAACGTCACAATTATCTATTTAAGTTATTATACTTTTGAAATGAAATAACAAAAAAGAAAAAAAAATACGATAGGATGTTTAAATCATTATAGTTATCTTATTATTTAAACATAAATGTAATTTATTAAATTATATTTTATATTTTTTAATAAGTAAGTGAAGGCAAAATGTACTTTTTCTACTTGATAATAGATGGCGCTGTTTTGAAAACTTAAATGTAGATCGTCGGCGTAGTTTCAAATTATTAAGCAAAAGTTAAAACTAACTTAATTTATGAATATGCTATTTATTGGACAAAAGAAATACCAGTCATCCTGCATATACAGAATGGGTCCCACATATATGCAATAAATGAAACCATATACTTGTTATCGCCTTTGCTGACGATATACAAAAAATTAACGTAATCGGTCCAGTAATTAGGTCAAAAAGTAGAGTTTTAATTTTAAGCAAATTTGAACACTCTATAGAATTGGGTCACTAAGTCAATGATTCAATGAACTTGAATGAATCCTTGAACATTAAAAAGCGACGTTGCCACGCAGTGCAAACTATTGGTATTGCGACATATCGACAGCGGTGTCTTTTGTCAGCGTGCCACCCGCGTGCAACGTTGTCACTCTTCCAAGGGGTCAAGGTACGTTGTCTAAACAGAGTGTTCACTTTTACTGAATTTATTTTAATATTTATTTTGTTTGAAAATTTCACTTTTTTATTTTACGGGTTTTAATTTAATATTTAATTTTTCTACACTTCTACGGACTAGTATTACTTGTGGTTTCATTTATTGCATATATGTGGGACCCATTCTGTATATGAACAGACAGAATCGTAATAGGAAATTAATATCTAAAGGAAGGAAAATATTTAACCCTCCGTTTTTGAAGTTTAATAATCGGATAAAAGTAGCCTTTAAGTAGCCCTGGGTTAATAACTACCTACATACAAAATTTAATTGAAATCGGTCCAGTAGCTTTTTGCGTGAATGGTGAATACACAGACAGACAGAAAGACAGACAGACAGACAAATATTCTAAAAACCACTAATTTCGCTTCACTACCCTTTATTTAGTCACCTGGACTTGTTTTTTCAAGAATATATTAGAATTACAGACACGCCTTTTCTACAGATTTATGACATGTATAGATTAATTATTAATTCTGGTCAAAATACGACCGTATTTCATTGAATTTCTTTTTTTACTAAACAAGCTGCAGTTCACTTCCAAATGCACATTAAAAAATATATCATAAACAAAATATATAATAAATGCTTTTATGCTTTGACATACACTCCACAGACTCTGAGGAACAAATGAGTAAGTATCTTAAGATTTGATACAATAATTACCAATAATGAAAAAATATCAGTTTCAATAAATGCTAAACTAGGAAGTTATAATAATATTTCTCTTCACGTCCGTAGTTATTGATAGTCTAAGCCGGCAAAGCAATAAACTTGAAATTTTATTTTGCTTAGACAACAGATCCTTTCAACAAAAATCGACCTGTACTCAGAGTTTTGGAGGGATTAATTTTGTGATATAATTTTTTTTATACAATTATAATATATTGAATAAAAGAAGAACATTTTCAGTAAATTATTTTCAACAACATATTTTGTAACATAATAGAATTTATTTAAGCATGTTTGTGATGGATCGCATGAACGTTTTATTTATTTATTTAAACTTCATACAAGATGATGTTGTATATGCGGACTAAACGCTGAGGCGTTCTCTATCAGTCGACCTTTGAGGTTTGTTGGTTGGCTGATGCAGAGATAAAAATATGAAGTAGGTGGTTGTAATGTTTAAAGTTACTACAGGCTCCAACTACAGGCCCATCGCCATTACCTTCATGTTCTCCAAAATAATGGAGTCCGTTATTAACAGCCAACTCGTGCGGTACCTTTAGGAGCACCAGATGATTAGTGACTTCCAGAGTATTTTCCGTCGGCGTCGCTCAGCTGGTGATCTTCTTGTTTATCTAACATACCGATGGGCAAAGGCGACCGAGTATCTTTGATATATTGCAATCCGGTAACATCAATTGTTATGCGGACGATAGTACCGATGATGCTTTTACACAACGGCCGTGCCAATATTTCTCGGGAAAACGTCACTGAGTACTTTCACAAACTTATGTCTGAAGTCAAGACGTTGCAAAACAAAGTCTCGGCACAGTCTAACTACTAGTCGGTAATCGAAAGTATCTAGATAGGGCAATCGTGCGGTGCAGTGCGGGGCGAGACGTGGGCGGAAAGATCCCGAGAGGGTGTTAGTAGCTCGGGAACTGTCCGCTAGGGTTATCCTGTTATTCAAATAAATTAAAATGGTTCACACTTCATGTGCGGTAGAAATAAAATGTTGAATATGTTGTTATTACTAAAAAAAATACGTCATAGACTGCTTGTATTGTATTTCAGAGTTGACAAATTTTTATAACTTTTTTATACTCTGTTTGTACCTAGTATGTTTGTTATTTCTAAACACACACACACTTTGATTAAATTATTTTATTTATATAAACGTGAAATAAAATAAAATATGATTTATACTTTTTTATTAGGCCCAGTTCTGACAAACCTATCAATTTATTGTTTATGTCGGCTTTGCCGATAACATCAAATTAGGTGACTGACAGTATGTTCTTTTTAGGCCGTTGTCTCGAATTGAGTGGGTGACTGAATTTAGTCCAGTTCAATCCACAGATGACACAGGTTTGCGCGTTTACTGCTTAAAAGAATCCCTTTGTTGTATCTCCACAGTTTCAAGACACTCTACTTGATGCATCTGTCAGTATCATCGTCGACATATCAGTCAGGCGTCATCATCGTCGATATATCAGTCAGGCGTCAACATATCAAACGAGGTGCAGTTGCGTGGTCACTTGGAAGAGAAAGTTAAATTGGCCTCTTAAAAAACAGAGTGGGACAGTATTTCACCGCTTGCAACTTTACAAAACGCAGGATTGGCCTCACATAGTTTATTCCCATTTCTGGACTGGTGTTTTCCAATGCCAGCTCCTTCCATTTGATCGCATCTAGCGCAAAGCGGACAAATTTTTTTCTGATCGACTCTATTCACTGGCGCTGCGAAGAGATGTTGCAACCCTTTGTATTTTCTATCACATATACCACGGGGAAGACTCAGAAGAATTGTTCGGATTAATTCCAGCCACCAAATTTCACAAACGCATGTCGCGTCATAAATCACCATACCATCCACACCATGTGTATGCTTCGCGGTCTACCATTGTGCGTTTACCTGGGAGTTTTTTTCCTTATTATTTTTTATTCAACATAGAGGCAGAGATAACAAAATGTTAACAGAACTATGGAAATATATAGTTTATTAACATTCATGGCAACAGTTTTATCTCATATCTCTTATCATTGAAAATGTTCTTCTAATTCCTAACGATGAATGAACATGTTTTGTTGGCTTTAATAGTGTTTTAAATGTAAATTATTACTAAATCAATACAAACTTAAACATTTAAAAGCAAGAAATATAGAAAAAATAATATTTTGTTAAGAATTATTATTTAGTAAAGACACTCTACAATATTCATTAACTTTTTTCAGGTGGATGGAAAGCTTGCAGAACTGCCCGTAGGCAGATACAAAACGATAACAGAAATATGCAAATGCAGTCTATAGATACTGAATCTGATCGTAGGAAATGTCCTGTTCAAATTATTTTGACGTTAATAATGTTTGGGATATATACATACTAATCAAGGTGATAAATACAATTGGAATTATACATGTGTTTTTGTTATCCTTACATAACCACTTTAAAACATCTCATTTCCTCACTATTTTTATTAGTACCTATGTTCATCATCATTCTCTAAACCATTTCCCATTATCTGGGGTCGGTGCAGTAAACCTTCTTGTTCCATTCCTCTCTATCAGCCGTCATTTCCATACTTACTCCTTTCATTCTCATATCACTCTTCACACAATCGATCCATCTTTTATTCGGCCTTCCTCTGCCCGTGTGTCCCTCCACATTCATATTCAACACTCGTTTTGTGACATGACTTTCATTCCTCCGCATCACATGCCCAAACCATACCAATCTGCTTCCTCTCACCTTTTCTACCACTGGCGCTACTTTCAGGCTTCCTCTTATATACTCATTCCTTATCTTATCCATCCTTGTCACACCACACATCCATCGTAACATTCTCATTTCATTCGCATGCAGTCTATTTTCATCCTTCTTCTTGACGGCCCAGCATTCACTTCCATACATGACGACAGGTCGGATGATCGATTTGTAAATTTTCCCCTTCAGCCTTATTGGCATTCGGGGATCGCACGTTGTGGCTGTGACCTGTCGCCATTTCATCCACCCTGCGTTAATCCTATGCTGCACAGCTCTATCTATTCCGCCGTCGCCTTGAATGAGGGAACCGAGGTACTTGAAATCTGAGCAGGTAGGCAGTATAGCGCCATCCAACGACATGGGTACAGGACTGGAAAAACCGCCGAAATCACAGCACAGATATTCGGTTTTGGATCTGCTGATCCTCAAGCCAACACTTTCCAGCCGCTGTTGCCACCCCGTCAGTCTGCTCTGTAACTCGATGCCTTCTTCCCCGACAAGCACGATGTCATCGGCAAAGAGCATGCACCAGGGTGCCTCATCCTGCAGGTCCGACGTCAAAGCGTCCATAATCAGTAGGAAGAGGTAAGGGCTCAATGCCGACCCTTGGTGCAGCCCTACCGTCACATCGATACTGCCCGTAGTTCCCGCGGCAGATCGTACACATGTACGGGATGCTCTGTACATAGCACGGACTAACCTCACATACTTCCCAGGCATACCTTTCATCTTTAACGCCCACCACAAAACCTCACGGGGAACCCGATCGTACGCCTTTTCAAGGTCGACAAAAACCTTATTAGTACCTATGTTATAACATAGATAAAATGATATTACCTAGTCTTTTTAGCTTAAATAGTATTAGGGGTATATTAACTAATCAGTTAACCCATTTTAAAACAAAGTATACACACTGAGCCTGTCTGTGTATACTGCTTTATAATGAAAATCAATTATAATAAAGTCAATTTTTTCATTCTTACATAATCAGTTTCAGATGTCAAGCTTAATATATATCATTGTTTACATAGATAGACTTAAATAGTGTCCGGGATATGCTAACCAATCAATTAATATAAACAAAGTTCCCACACAACCCTGTTTATGCTACTTTTTAACGTGATATTAATATTTTTTCTATCTAAACAACCAGTTCAAAACATTTTACTTGCCATAAATGGGTATGCTTTTATCCACTAATTTTGGATTTAATGTTCAAAAATTCAACCGAAACATGTTAAAACAAAGTTTTAACACGGTGCATATCTGTCCGTCTGTTCTACCATTAATGTTCTACTTTGGAAATGATGATTTACAAAACACCAAGTGCAATTCCACACCACAACTACATTTATTAGGTAGTGGCATTATACTTTGTGTTTTTTATCATTAGCACAGCACAACCAGTCTGAAACATCTTTCTTACTGTAGCTGTGGAAAGAAAAGGGGAGATCTCCCGCCAGGAAATGTGTTCTGCCCGGGGAGCGGCCAACGCTCAATGTGATAGTTCGGAGCTGTTCTATATGTATATATATATATATATATATATATATATATATATATATATATATATATATATACTGTTTATGATTCGGAACTTTGATAGCGCGATTTAGGCTTCGATGTGTTTCGCTTGTGGTGCGACGACAGCGCCACCATATTACTACAGGTATAGTGTGTGTAGGTAATATTATAAACTGATATATTAAACCCTTAGTCATCTTGGCTTTAACAATGTTACTTTTATGGTATTTGGGATGACTACTTACTATCAATCAATATATGTAAAAGATAGACGCTATTCATAAAACATTTTTACACAGACAGACTCTATATTTTGTTGGAACAACTAAAAGAATTCTGCTATCGATCTTAAAGAACCTATAATTGCTGAATGTACCTGCAACTTTGTTTTATACTAATAATTATTAAAAAGTGCACTAGTTTAGCTTATAATACCGGTGAAAAGTACTATACAATCGATTTTTGTTTGTTTTTAGGTTATTGTGTTAGTCATATTGTAATTGTTAATCTCTCAGTATTCCCGTCAAGATGCAGTAAAATTAAATTTTCTATTGTAATCTATAGATTATAAGGTATAAATCGACATGCATTTTATTAAGGACCGCTAAAATTTGTAGTGGGCCCATTCTCCATACAAAAATAAATTGTTGTTTAGCTATGTTCTATGTCTAGCAACGACCTTTTTTGTCCGCTGTATGTCTAGCAAAGACCTCTTAGAGGTCAAAATAGGTCAATACAGCGGACAAAAAGACCATTTGTTCCGCCAACTTTGCCTAATTACAAGATTATATTTATGACTTATAATGATTATACTCAAAATTTATAAATACTTAAAAATTTTGATAATTTTAAACATTTAAATCTGTTATTATTGTTTACATACGCGCTTGAACTTCTTTAAGCTGTAAGTAGATTAAGTTTAACAAAGACTATTATTATAGATTTCAACATTATTATAGTTTTTTTAAATTAATTTTTCATTTCAATAATTGACATTAAAATCTGGTGGCTAAGCTCCACTTTAGAAATTGTAAATTTCTGGAGTAGAGTTTAGCCTCAAAAAGTACATGATTTATTTATTTAATATAATATATGGCACCAATTTAATGAAGAGGACTAAGATAGGCAGAAAACTTTGTATTATTAAAGTAGCAGTGCCCGGCAGCTTCACTCACGTATAATTTAAGTAACTTTTGTCCCAAAATACCTTATTGTGAATCATGTATAAGAAATAGGCATATAGTATTGCATACTTTTTTATATGGAGTAAAGATCAATATTTTTAAGAACGTTGTATATACGCATCAAAAACCAAAACTCCGGCGCACACGGATAAGGCAGTTTGGGCAAATCGGGCAAATCTTTTTCTTCCGTCTTGCTTAACAAAAAAATAATACTAAAGATTAGATAATTGATGTGGTGTATTACTTCTCATAAATCTGGCTATCATATGCAAAAATAATTTTAAAAATCTAAATGGTAGCTCCTGAGATTGACAACTCCGTGGCGCAGTGGCTTAGCAATGAGTGGCTGCGCTGGGAGTCGCTGGTTTGAATCCCGCACGGAACAAGTATTTATAAGTCCTACAAATAATTGTTCCGGGTCTGGATGTTTGTCCTTGCGCAATTTATGTTTGTAAACTGGCCCCACAATACAGGAGAAAATCCTAGTGTAGGGGTAACATTTAAAAAAAAAAGAGATTAGCGTACTTAAACAAACAAAAAAATCTTCCTCCTTATTAAATTAGTATATTAGACGACAGGTATCTTCTACGATATCTTGCATCTTAGTTTTTTTACCTAGTGATTCATCGAGCCGAAAACAAAACTTAATCCATGTTATTTTAAAAACGTAGTTAATTATGGTTAATTAAGTATGGCCTCGGCTTTAGGTAGTGGTGTAAGAAAATTAATTGCCTTTTTTATTGATAGTACTTAACGAGTAGTAGACTACACTTTATAGCATATTTAATTGATCGACGGTAAAAAGTTATTATACTTATATGTAAGAGGGAGCCCTATTAGGTAGGTATTTCTTCAAATGCTGGTAAGATGCACGGTGCACCTTGCTAGTTGATGAATGAGGCTCCGATCTGAAGTTGGTGACCTACTGATGTGGTGGTGACTATGACCAAATTTTTGGCAGATTAATTTCATGCAATAAATGTCAACTGTATGCAATGCAAGCTATATGCAATAAAAAAGAAATTTAAAAGGCCGATGACGGTGATAATGATGCTTATTAGATATTTTTCTTATAGTGGTAATATACAGGGCTATTATGCAATATATGCCCAAATTAGAGGACGTTCAAAATATGTAAGAAGTGAATGGGGAAAAACAAATATATAAAAAAAATTCTGTCCATTTTATCTATTCAATTCACAACGTTGGAAATGCATTATTTTCACTGGTTGTCATTCATAAATATTTAATGCCTGCTATTTTACTACACACTCACACATTCATAAGGGTCGCTCGGTTAGAGGTCGCGCGTCTTCCCGCAGCTTTCCCTTCCGCTAACTATCCCGTACAACAGATTACTGTGTATATACTAGAGATGGTGTTGACCGTGACTTCATTACCTAAGTGTGTGTGTGGTTTTTTTAAATTTCGTAGGTTGTATTATTAACCACTTCGTGAGCAATGACGCAACGAAAATATTAGAAAAAATAAACTCTAAATGATATACGCACTTTAGTGTTAATATACAACCAACTCATGGACAAATTTACAAGATCGCAAAAAATGGTTCAATTTTCCTGTTTTTATAATAACGTATACTCTTCACAAAGATTGATAAATACAATTAAAAAAGGTTTTAGAAATTAAGAAAGGTTTTTATTTAATTATTGCGTAATGATGCATTTTTTTCATGCAGTGAAACATTCTTCCAGCTTTTGAATATAAGTTTAAATTTAGTTAGGGAATTTTTTTTCACCTTGTTCGCCTTGTTTATCATCGTTACGTGTTACGTGTTAATTGTTTGTTGTGGTTAAATTGAAACTGGGCAAATCCACAATCATGTGGAAAACTGTGGCCAGAGATGACCGGTACATCGTTACCATCATGCTTAAAAGTGGACCTTAATTTTCTCTGAGGTAAGAACGTAGATCCAAGAACTTCGTGAGGTTACAGTAAGCAGATAAACTGTGAGAAGAAGAATGAAATCGGCCGGAATAAATTCACTATTGCCTGCTAGAGGCCTTCTTCTTACCACATGTCATCGAGTAGCCCGAGTTGATTTTCCTTGCAATCGAACTTGGATGAAACAATCAGTCAAGTTTTATTTACAGGCATGTACGGAACTTCTCGTTATTAAGAATGGATTTAGTTATAGCGGCACTATATGTAACTAAGATTTTGGAAGTAACTGTAGAACATTTGCCCCTTTTATATGAGATAGATTTGCTTATATTATCGCCTCCACACCACGTCAGTAGTATCAAATACCTGCGAAACGTTAAACTCAATGCTACGATGCAGCGCGCTTGCTTAATTTAAGCCCCTGTGGTTTTACAGTGACGCTTACCGTCAGCGCGGGTGGTAGGCGCGGCCCGTAAAACCGCGGATGACCCGCTCGAAACTATAAAACGAGCTAAGAGTCGCACGGTTTCGTTTACTGCTGAAACGCGCGGCTGCGTAACGATCCAAGAGACGCAACGCTCGTGATCCGCGACGCTTATCAACTGCGCTGGCAAAAGCGTCACTGTACAACCAGAGCATTTATGGGATAAGCTTGGAAGACAAATTAAAAAAAGAAATCCTCCTCCCGCTAATTTGAGATTACTTAAAAACGAATTACCAGAAAAATGGACCACAATCTCTCAAGATTTTATTAATAACTTGATTAGTAGTATATCAAGGTGACTGGAACACTAAGTAGTGACACCCACGTTATATAGCCTTTCCTAATAATTTTTTTATGGGATAGGGTGCAAACGAGCACACAGTCCACCTGATGGTAAGTGGTTGCTGCGGCCTATTGACATCTACGTCTATCCTCGATTAAAAATCAAATTACTATATTGGCTGCTTCCCACAATATTCACTTATCATCATGTGGACTGTGTACTCCTTTGTTACCTTTGTTATACAGGGTTATTTTGCAATAACCGGCCGAATTTGCAGAGCAGGTTGGTAGTAAAGGTAATATAAAATAAATGTAGAAGTCTTATTTACTCTAATCTAAATTGCGTTTAATGACCATTGATTCTGCATATAATCAGAACGTCGCGTTGGTATCAATTGAACAATGAACTCGTTACGGACTCGTAAATCACCCGCTACGTAAGTGGTAATCGGAGTGCAATAAAGTTTATATAGAATGTTCCCCGTTGTCTCTAGATTCAAGCGGCCAACAGTTTCTAGCGGCCAGCCCGGTTTCGGACGGGTGGAAAATTATACTATTAATATTAAAAATCCACAAGTTATATTTTTTTTAAAATCACTAATACTATTTCTGACATTGCTTTTAATCTGTTCCTGAAGTTTTATCACAAATGGTCCAGCAATTCCAAAGAGTAGCCCGGACAGTAACATATAACTGTTTTAACCATTTTAGATTTATCTTGATTGTATAGAATAGATTCAATATACTGTAATAGAATAGATTACATGTGATTCTTATTGAAAGTAATTTTTACTTTACCACTGGTTTGGAAAAAACCTTTGTCCTAGAAATAACCAGTAAGAAACCCAACGGGACTTTAAGGAGACTGACGAAAGTTCATAGAACGCTGGGCTTGATGTTACAGTAACGATTACTGCATTATTTTAATTATATACCAATACCATTTTAAAAAAAAACTAAAATATTTACGACTTGTTCATGGTAGAAAAAAATATAGGATGTTATTGGTTTGTATAAAAACAATGTTATTGCTTACGTTATGCTTACAGTGTTATTCTTACACCAAGCTCTCACATTAAACTTTAAGAAAATAATTATTAGACTTTATTGTAAACTAGACTTTACCATAATTTAATGTATTGTAGGACATTTGCACAGAGGATTCAGACGCCGCCGTTCAACTAAATTCTAGAGGTTTGAAATATTTATTAAAAAGCAGAGGAAGTGCGAATTAAAAACCCTTTCTCTTTTAATGATTTACTAATCGTCTACTTCATCACAAACAATTAAAATATCGTCTTAAAACCGTGCATACGGTATTAAATTCTGTGTATGCCTTGCCCAGCTTAGATACCATATTATGAACATTACATGACAACAGTAACCTACAGTTCTTTTTCCTACCAAGTAATTACAATAATACTGTTTGATAGACTCTCTACCATTTCGAGAACTGTCAAGTAAAATATATGTAAAATGTAAAATATGTTTTGGAACTTAATTATGTCTAAATTTTATTCGCCCCTTAATAGCCAGCTAGAATGGTTGGATATTGACAGTCCTCTTAGTAGGTTGCTGGTTGCTGACCGTTTCTCGGCACACTTCTATTTTATATCTCCCATCTTGTCATATGCGTTCTCCATAATGGGACTTAATTTGATAAATACCTAAAGATATTTTTATTAAATCACTATGTGTGAGCTGGGGAAAATCATTTAAGTTATCACTTTGCACATGTACTCTTGTAAAATCGGAAAAGAATCCTTTATACATAGCCAGATTCGTAAAAGATCAGAATATTATTACAGCACACAAAAACAACAGAAAATATTCACTACCATCGCAGGCTCAGAGCCAAACAAACGTAACAAATGATTTGATTAACGTTTGAACGAACGTTGACATTTCCGCTTTGTGGCCATTATAAAACATTGATTCGATTGTAAAATCGATTTATTAATCTATTCATTCAATTTATTTTTACAACTTTTTGTTACAAGGAAACCATTATTTAAATAATAAGTTTCTTGAACTTATTTAAAGAAGAAAATATTAAATCACTTTTTATTGTCTTTTTTCTAGTTTTGTATTAAAATCGATTGACTAACCCATTTCATCCGGCAGCATTGTTTAAAACTAAAAATAACCGATATCAGTATTATATTTATTAAATATTTAATTTCTTTTGCCATGATAAAACTGCTTAATACTTCTATATTAACTACAAAAGAACTGTAAAAAAATATTGATAAATATTTCACTTGTGTAACGTTAGGCCCAAATTCGCCGGTCTCCGTAGCGTAAATTTTAAATCTAAGCTTTTCATATTAAATATATGGGTCAGAAAACATAAAATATAGTTTATTTTTCACCCTTACTTTTATAAATATCTAGCGAATATCCAACGTGCACTACTTATATAACTAGGCTAAAAAAATGCATTTTGTTTATTTGTTGTTTTTATAGGAAATTTTGTTCATTTATTAACTTTTTATAAGTACTTACCTATGCATTGTTTTAGCGATCTAAAACCATCTTCGTATTATTGACTTTCTAATGAAACCAGTCTAGGGTGGAGAGATGGTGTTAAAGTCCATTACGGACGTCGGTAGAAACATTTTTTGTGTTTTCTAAAGGTTATGCATTAAAAGATCTTGTGTCTTTTGTGTAAT